>JAYGXS010000009.1:1264748-1316035 GCA_036362985.1 Ligula intestinalis
GTAGGCAGGTTGCAGGTCTATAGCTCGGTTGAGTTTACCAGACGAGGACCAACTTTTGAGCACTAGTCTGTCCATTTTTTCATTGGCTCTGCCGATCACGCTCGTCTTCTCAGCAATGAAATCGTGGTTCGATATTTTTTCGTGATTGTTTCGAGTATCTTGTACCCTTTGGCTGTGTATCCAATCGCAACGCATGCGTCTAATCTCAGTGATAACAAAAATATTTGTAAATCGATACTTTTAAACAAAAAGTGAAGAATAAACAAGGTACAAGCCTTAAGGGCGGATACACGTAGTCAATAAAAATGGAGTTGACCAAATATCGTCAGACTCTAGACAAAACAATTACGCATGTCCATTAGCGCTACACCTGTGCGGGGCGAAACCAGGCCTGGGACAGCGCATTTGGTGGGAGGGGATGGCCGCTGCTTTTATAAAACTTTGGAGACAGTTCATTTGGTGCCTAATTGGTGAGTTGTATTGCCCGTGGTTGGGGGTCGCGTACAGTGGCCCACACTGCGTCAGTCGGAGGGGGTAGTGGCCGCGTTTAAATGGCTCTTTGCAGTCACGGCGGTTTTGGACACCCGTGTGTGTTTGAGTGAAAATTGGGTCAAGAGACTTCACGTCAGTAACCCGCAGGCAACTGCTCAGCGAGGCAAGAGGGGACAACTTGCTGACTCTTGAGGCAGCGAGCATTGTACAAGGCGGGGTGAAGGGGACGGCATTGGTTGAATTGAA
This sequence comes from Ligula intestinalis, assembly GCA_036362985.1. NCBI lineage: Eukaryota > Metazoa > Platyhelminthes > Cestoda > Diphyllobothriidea > Diphyllobothriidae > Ligula > Ligula intestinalis. The sequence continues at coordinate 1,265,487 of JAYGXS010000009.1, forward strand.
AGGGTTAAGCAAAGGGAGCGGGCAGCGTTTGGGGGAAAGGACCATTCGCTTGTAGGCCAGACAGAAATTCACCGGCGATGGACGTGAAGATTTACAAAAAATTCTTCGGGCGAACATGCCAGTGATCATAGACCAAGGACAGTTTATCCTTGCGGTTGATTGCAGATCGGCATTCGAGCAATCTCATATCCGGGCGTTTAACCGTTTGAACAATTTTTTTATCGCATGAGTACAAGAATGTTCTTTTGTGTGTTTTCTGTCAATTCACTCAAGGGACGTATGCATTAAAAGACATATTGATTTAGATGCCAATTTCATATTTCTCAAGGTCAGGCGGAAGCATAAAAAGCCTTAATCTACCGCATACTTAAATGATTGGGACGTTTATTGGCTTACACTCTAGCCAGCCACAGGATCTTGCGTTATATTTCGTCTTAAGTAAACTGTTTTTTATGCATCACTCATTTGTCTGAAGACGACGAGCTGAGGGACCAGTCTCGAAATGTTACAAAATGTACCATACTGGCAGCACAGGTACTAGCTAAAAGCCCAGGCAGGTGTTTCGCCGGACTTATGCCGTTGCTTTACATTGATGCGAGAGGTCTGACTCTTCAGTGAGCACCGGCTTTTCCTGTTTGCTTTCTATTTTATGTACCAGTTTTTGAAAGTTTAATTTATTTCAAAATTTTTAGTCTCTCAGAATTTGAATTCTGTTCTCGGTGTATATAGGTACTAGCCAGTACCTGTACCTATTATGTCAGGTCATAGCCAACTTCAAGCGGACAAAAGCGTGGGATGATGTGTCAGACATCTCCACGCCCCCCGGCGTAGTATACCTGTAGTGGTCACTGCCTGCCTGACGCCTGGCCTTCCTGTCATGACCTCAATCCATCTAGGCCTCAAGGTCGTGGCGGTTTTCAGACTTACTGGCGTGTGAGACACGGACCTCCCACTTCGATGTCTACCCACACGCTGTCCAACCAATCACAAGCCGACCCAGTCCATGAAGGCGCTATCTCGCTCTCTCTCTCTCTGTCTACGTGCCTGACTGCTGTAAAACCAGCACTTGGACACAACTAGCGCTCCTTGTCAGTTGTTTGCTCTCTAAGTCAAATATCTTTCCATTTTTTATTCGTTCCTCTGTGTACACAATATACTGTTCCATCCACTGTGGCCTTTCCAAAACTTCTTCTCTACTAAGTAACTATGGCATGAAGATCGCAGTTGTCAGGGTTTACCTCACTTAACCCCTGCGATATACCTGCTTTGCTCATGTCCAGGCGAAAACAACCCCCCCTTCTGCTAAGATAAGCCTTAGCGCGTCTAGCCCTGCTACCATGCCCGTCTCCCTCCCCCCGCACAAATACAGCGGGGCGTTCTACGATCGTGCGTGATCTTAGACGCCCCGGTAACGGGCACTGATGACTTGGCTACTTGGCTACCGGACGTGAGTGCTGGCCTGGCCTGGATGAAGTTAAGGACGCACGTAAGCTCCTATTTCTCGGTCTTTTATGCTTGTGGCAAAAACAGGATGAATGTCAACTATTAATACAATCATAGGAATATACTACTAGAATATACTATCCGCTGGTTTTATTAAGTATGAATATTAGAATTAGACCGCATAGCAAGGGCACATTTCCTCTAGCAGCAGTATTATAGCCCAACCTTCGTAAAATGTGACACAGCTTTTGGTGGACAGAGGTGAGAGGGCCTCAAGCATGCAGAATAGCATAAGCCCAGATTCATACTCCCTGTTGGGATCGAGGAGATATGAGCAGACATTCTGTTTAGTCCAAGCTACAGATGTATACTGTAGTAGGCCTATAGGTAGTTCTGTAGACGGCAAACTTTACGACATAAAAGGCCTGGTAAAACTTGTGCTTTTTTGGTAACGGTTCACAGTCCTTGAATAGTAGTTTCTTGCCGAATTTGGTGCCTGCAAGTAGCCCAAAAAGGTTTCCGCCAAAAGCTACGGGCCTCTTGGCGCGACTGAAGTATCCTGAGATTATACAGCACAGTACTTAATAATGGTATTTTTACCGATAAACACAGAGCTCACCACGAAGGCCTATTCCGCCTCATTGGGCGTCATCAGGTGGTGGTAGCCCAACTCCAGTGTAGCAGCGGAAATTGCCGCCACACCCGAGTTTCGAACATGCGTCTTTCCGACCAGAGGCGGACGCTCTAACCCTTGAGCCATGGGTCCGCCCTGTTGTAGGTTTGGGATTGGGGATCCAATTATCTCGCAAACAAGGCATCAGCTAGGATGGGTACATGCTGAAACTGATCAGTGTGCAGTTACCCACTAAAATAATACATATTCCAACACGAGCTAAGTAATCTTTTCGGATCGCAGAGAGACTTTGACATCCCGCTTAACATCTCATAGGATAGACCTGCTACTTAACTACAAATTTTTGGTGCTGCAGGCAAATCAGACTACATTTACTTATTGTTTCACATCAGTTGGTGGTATTTTGTCTTCAGTGGCCGGACAGTCTTCGGAATTCTTTGAGCTTCCAAAGTTCTTCTGCTTTATCCGCTTGAACTGTTACCACCAATACTTGACCGTCCTGCTAGATACACCTACAGCTTTGGCAACTTTCATTCACTTCATCTCGACCTCTAGCGTATCTACAGCTCGACCTCTGCGCTCCAAATTTCGCGCCATCTAGGTCCTTGACACTGCTTTTTTATAGGCTAAGATATTTTTATCGTATTTGTAACGCCGTAGTTTATAGTGAAAACTGTATACAAAATACGTTTACAAATAAATCACCAACCACTGAGGTTGAGAAAAACATACGAATTATTGCTGAATATTGCATTTTAACGAAATTATCTAGCTTTTAAAATGTGCAAGTAGTTTTGGGACAGCCTATACCTATTGTTTCATAACAGCCTCCGGTATTTTGACTTAATTGGCCGGGCAGTATCCCCAAATGCCTGCTCGTATTCATATTGTCCGGCCGCCTATCAGGCGGTGAATAATCGATAAAAAAGTTGCATTTGCAAAGAATTACTGGCACTGAGCTGCCTGACAGTGTTGTTAGACGCGCCGTCTAGACTGTATTCCAATCTTTCCAATCTGTCGGTAGCTCAGCGGATGCAAGGCACTGACGTCTAGACGGAAGTTTTTTTTTTACTGTCGGATTGTAAAACGGGTGCCAGCTGGGACAGAGCCTAGACGATCGCAGCGAGAGGGAAAGATAAGTTCTTGCAATCCTTGGAGAAGCTGTAGCCGGTGCCCAACAATGTTGTGTCCGCCGTCCTTGTTCAAGGTCAACTGCCTCAAGGTCACCCACGATCTCAGTTAGCGCTTTCAGAGGCGGCGCTGACCCGCAGCCCCTTGACCGACTTCAACATGCGTACGCTTAAGTTTTCGTGGCTGCCCAAGCGCCACTTGAGCACGTCCCTTTCCTCCACCCCCACCCTTGACCGGTAGTGGTCGCTGCTGCCCGAAGCCCACCTAACTCTTGATGTCACAGACAAGGTAACTCAGTGCATAGGATCTTGCGCGAATGCACTTTTCGGTGTGCATCCGACCAGACACAAAGTGGCGCGCGAGACAGGGACCGCTGACGCCAGTGACTACCCTCGCGCCGTCCAAAAAAATCGCCATCAAGGCCGCGAGACAAGGCCACCCCCGTTTACTGACGCCAGAGCTCACTCGACATTCCGCCCCTAAGCGGGGCGGACGCGTCGACGCTGCCGCGCTCACACTGCCCTCACTGCGAACGCAACACCAGACCGAATCAACCTTCGTCCTAACTATTCTTCTATCATTCTGTTGAATAAACTCATCCTAACAATCTGCCTTCCCCAAAGCTTGTCTCATCTTCTAAGGAACCGGATCTGGAAGATCGCAGCCGTTAGGGTTAAACCTTAGTAGCCTTAACACGTTGCGATAAGCCTACGCCATCAGACCCAAAACCCATCGGGTAATGTCATACGTAACAATTGGAGAACACTTGAATCTGCTCCGCAATCTTACTTACCCCAACTGAAACCACTGTGTTTCATTCTTTCTGTGGCCTGGCTGGACGTATCGCAGGGAGTTAATTTAGTCAAACCCGCAACTGCGATCTTCAGACCATGGCTACTTATTGGAGGAGAGGTCGATGTAGGCCAGAGTAAGAGGAATAGTTTATTGCGTACACAAAGGAACGGAGAATAGATGAGAGAAGTTTGACTTGGGAGAGCCTGACCACCGAGGAGATTTGCCGGGCCCCAAGTGACTTTTTGAGAGCAGTTAGGCCAGGAGACAGAGAGAGAGCGCATTCATTGGTAAGTAACTCTCTTATTAAATTTAACTAGTCTTCCTTCGTTCGGGTTCCTTCAGTTTCTCTACTGGGCCGCACGTGCACAGTGGGAAGCTAGGCCTGGCACAGCATGTACCAGCGAGAGGGGGTAGCCATTGCTTTTATGTAACTTGGAGCCAGTTCATCTGGCGTCAGGTTGGTATGAAACATTGTCCTGTACAAAGGCCCATATTTTGTCGGCGAGGGGGTGTTCAAGTGGCCCTCTAGAAAGCCGCGACTAACTTGTACTCAAAAGTTTTGGGGTCAGCCGGGCCCAAAAGCTGTAGATCGAGGCAGCTTTCGTTGAATAGGAGGCAAGAGGGGGCCACGGGTCTTCATCTCCGCGAGTCTATTGCAGGGGGTAAAGTGATTTCAATCCAGCAACTGCGATTTTCAGACCATGGCTACTTAGTAGAGAAGAGAAGTCGTTAAAGGCCAGAGTAGAGGGAAGAGTATATTGCGTACACAAAGGAACGGAGAATAGACGGAAGAAGTCTGACTTGGGAGAACACGACCACCAAGGAAAGCGACCGGGTCCCAAGTGAGGTCTTAGCAGCAATCAGGCCAGAATCCATGGACGCCATCTGCGAGCGCGACGAAATCTGCGTGCATCGGCCGCTCTTCCCATAGGGTGCGAATGCTTCATTTGAGGATGGGTGAAACCTGGAAGCTAGAAAGACGATTGAGCTGGTTTGGGCAACTGATTTGCTCTCACTGTTGCCCTGAATCAGATGCCGCTGCTGAATAACTGTGACTGGAAAGAGGGACGGATGCACTCGATACCAAGAGTCCGCTGCTGGAGGTAATTTATGCGTCCGTGGTGACTGGTCTTCAGAGCTGCCAAAGGGAACTGAGTTAACTTCTTCAGGTTCCTTGCTGTCATGCGAGGAGGAATATCAGTCGGGCCAGCTAGACAAGTCGCAAGTGAAAATTCCCCTCGCCTATCCCGCAGGGTTGATAAAGCACTGATGACTTAGAAGGAATAAGGTCGTTCACAGGGAGGGTTTCAGGTAATTGTCTCGTTTATCCATCTTCAGAGAGAGAGAGTGGATACTCTGGCTTTCGATACATGGAGAAAGGTGGACGAGCCAACTATCCGAAACGTCAGATAAAAAATTAACCTCTCCCGGTGAACCCCCTTCTGACTTACCACCTGGGAATCGAATTTTCCCTACTATTACTGATGACTTAATTGATTCTGAGGCAGCATCTCGCGGAACCTACTACACTTTACCCTTCCTTCCGATAATAAACCATAAAAGGGGGGGGGTGGCGGTTGCAATAGCTAGCGAGGGGCCATTACAGCCGGACTGTCGGACTTAAAAAGGACCGAGCTCTCCCGTTGGCAAACTTTCATGCCATGACTATAGGCTTGCCGTGATGGATTCAAGCACATTAGGGTTGATCCAGGCCTGAATGCGTCGTGATTATGGAATCTGCACAGTCCATACCAACCTCTCATCTCCATGCAGCAGCCGGTTGGTCTAGTTCGCCAACCATTGGATTATGAGATCGGGCTAGCTCGATCAGGCATTGTAATACCCGGATAAAGTGAAACTATGTACGAGCCTACCTCCGGTTCAATGGAAATTACAGACTTATGGATGTATGACTGACAGCTCACATCTCATCCGTGTTAATATCCGACGACCATATAACTGACCAGAAAGGCAGCCGGTCGACTAAGATCGCCGATGCGGACCACCCGATCATGTGCTGTACCGATGGCAGCATCATAGAAAGATAACAGTCGATAGCTTTAGCTATCGGTTCGATGTAGGTTGAAGCTCTAGGGCCCAACGTTTACCTGGTTCGTTTAGTTTTCAGTCACTCTGCGGAATTTCGCTGTAAAAAGCAAATGTATGGGAACAGTCAAGGTGTAGTGCTGGCATTTTGCTATCGGTAAACTCGTAGCAGGAAGTAATGCGAGATGAGAGGCTCCACCAGGGGCCGTGAGTTTATAGGTATTAAGGCGGGTGATGTCTAGCCTCGAGTGGATGCGCGACCTTGAGATGGACTGCGATTGGCTAGCGTGTATACGCGGTCACGCTGTGGCGTACGTGCGCGTCGGCCAAGGGCAGTTAGCGCTTAGGTCCAGGAGACGGTTTGCACACAGGCGGGCTAGATGAGTCATGCATCAGTGGCTGGTCTTGGGTTCCAAGTGGCTGCAAAGAGGCCACTACAAGTTTACCGCAGGAGGTTAAGTGAGTAAACTCAGCAGCTGCGATCTTTAGACCATGGTTACTAAGTGCAGAAGAGAAGTCGTTAAAGGCCAGAGTAGTAGGAAGAGTTTATTGTGTTCACAACAAAACAAGACCACGAACCCGTAGCTCAAGTGTTAGAACGTTGGTTTTCCAACCAACGGATTGCGGGTTCGAGCCTCGGGCGGGGCACCACTTAGGGTTGGGTATGACTAGCTGATGACGGCTAATGAACCATAAATGGCCATTCCAGTCTCCCTGGTTATTGTCGATAATGTTATCGCAGGGGGTTAAGTGAGTTAAACACGGCAACTGCGATCTTCAGACCATGGTTACTTAGTGCAGGAGCAAAGTCATTTAAGGCCAAAGTTGATCGAAGAGTGTATTGTGTACACAAGGGAAAGAGAATAAATGGAGAAAGTCTGACTTGGGAGGACACATCCGCTCAGGAGATTGACCGGGCCGCAAGTGAGTGCTTGAGAGCAGTCGGGTCAGTAGACAGAGAGAGCGCGCTTCCACTGCCTAGGTCGGCCTTGAGATTTTGAGCAAAGAAGCAGCTTGCGTCGGGAACGCGTGCAAGCTTGCTATTCGTCGCTTGGCCCAAACCACGTAGATGTGAGAACCGTGATTGGCTAATCGAGGCGTCGAAAAACCGCATCGGTGAGCCTTTGGAAAGTGCACTTCACTGCGAGCTAGTCGGCCAGTCACAACCCACTACAGACGAGGTCAGCACTAGCCCTGGCTTAGCCGGCAGTTGCGCCGTCTGAGACTGCAACTGCGACTTCTGTATGAAATAAATCCTTCCCACAGGTGTCTTCAGCTTTTTACCCACAACTTGGAATTTTAGCCTGATGATTTTGTACTGCTCTAAACACAACCACTACGTAGACGCTACAGAGAGAGTGAAAGAAGACGAGATAAGAGAGCAAGGCAGCCCATTGTTCATTTGTTTCCTTTCGCATCATCATCATATGTTTTTACGCCCACACGCATAGTGACATTTTCAGACGACTGGATTCTGTGAAATATTTCGAACCAAAATAAAGACCTTCTTTAAACCACTATGCAGCAGTAGACTTAACATGACCTTTGTTTCTTACCCTATACTTAAAGCCTGTGTCAAATAAATTCATTTATCAGCAGACGTCGATCAGAGAAGGATTTTCGACAATCAGACGGCCGCTTACAATGTCAAACGTAGGCACCACACCAGGGTTGGAGCAGGGACGGTGGCTTGGGCGGGAAATAGGTTAAGGTTATAGCAGACTTGTGCTGCGTCCATTATCAACTCTATAGAGATTATATAGAGTCGATGATTGTGTCCAATTGGGCACTATTGGACTATCTTAATTATCGCGCACAAATATCGGGGATATTTAAATAATTCTTCCTATTATTTTCTACTTTTATACGCTCTATTTTTTAACTTATTTTTCCTTTATCCTGATATGCCCCATTCGTTCAATCGTTATTACCATATTCATGTGCTGTTTTATGAGCTAAATTATACTGTTACCGGCGAGTGATATAAAGATGTTGTCAGGAAGAGAAGGAGCAACTTTGAGCACCGGGCCAATAAATTCATTTGCCTGACGTTTCGGATTCTGTCGTGGATCTATCGCAGGTGGTTAAGTAAGTTAGACCCTAGTAATTGCGATCTTCAGACCATGGTTACTTAGTAGAGGAAATGTCAGTAGAGGCCAGATTTTTAGGAACAGTATATTGCATACACAGAGGAACGAAGAATAGATGGAGAAATATTTGAATTGGAGAGCATGCGACCACCCAGGAGAGCCAGCCACTTCCAAGTGACGAGAGCGTCAGGAATCGCTGGAATGTCAGTGCATGCTTCGTTACGGTAGCCAATCACGCAGCTAATGTCTATACTAGTTGAAGGCGTGACCTTGAGATTGGTGAAGGCTGGCGTGGACGTGCGGGCCAAAAGTGTCATGCGTCAGCGGCTGATGGTGGGTTCCAGTTGGCTGTTAGGGGCCACTACAGATCCGGCATCAGAGCCAATAGTAGAAACTTATTATTCGTAAACAGGGAGTTGCAGTATTGATAGGATACAGTCTCTATCCTACTGCATGCCTTTGAAAATCAAAGACTCCCTCCTATCGAGGGGAGGAGGATAGCTGTCTACTTGTGCGCTGATGGCCGGCATGGGGTCGCGACCTGCTGCACTTTCCTCAACCAGAAAATGAAGGCCCACTGTCAAGGCAACCAACTAGTGGAGTCGTCTATAAGGCCTGGTGCAGTTACAGACAAAGCAACCAATTCGGGGAAACTGAAACACTTCTCAATGCGCTAATTGCCCAAAAAAGGGCAGCAGTGAGGGGGAATGATGCCAATTCTCAACTCGCAGCTCATTCGACGAGACCCGGCCACACGATAAAATTTGATGAGGTCGACATTCTCGCGACAGGTGTCAATCGTGCGAGTCGCGAGGACCCGTCAAATGTCATAGGTATGCAGTAGCATAACGACCGTAGCCCATAAATACTGCAATTGCCTGCGTATGAATTAAACCTGTTTCTGTTATTGCCTCTGATGACTGATCTGCGACGGTGAATAAATTTACTGTCCTAGCGATCACTTCTGCCTCTTCTCAATTACATCCTGGGACTCGCATTTTCTTCCGAGTCTGTTTTTCACCAATTTCCTGCTTCTTTACTAACCATCGTTCATACACGTTCCCCCATCCTTGGGAGAACATGAGACCACCAAAACGTGGCCGATCTGAGGCGACCGGATAGCCAGACAAGTTTACTAACCACATGGGTGACCCTGACGTGATCTTCCGCATCCTTCGCGGAACACGAAAAGGGGTAGTGAGCGTGGACCACAAAAAGCCGCGGTAAAGGATATTCCGCCGGACGGGCCCTCAGTTTCTACTTCCCCTGCTCCCCAAATCCTCTATTCCTCCGTCTCGTTTGTTCTTTTTTCCGTCATCTCCACTACCATTGACAGTCACTCATCCCATCATCACCTCCAACACTGCTGTCACAAGCAAGTCTTGCCCTGCGCCTCCTGCATACATTATCCGCAGTGGACGCCATGTTCACCTTCCTGACATGCTTGCGTCTCACCATTTTAGACTTTTATATTTTTCCTTCGGCACCGTTTCTTTACGCTGCCTTCGGTCTAACCGGGGGGTACTGTGGCGGTCCCCATCTATTTGTGACCTTTTACATTCTCACCTCCATTTTCTTTGATTAGCCCTGGACTTCGATTGCACTAACAACATCAGTAGTACCTTAGCCTCGTGTAATATTTCGTAATATTCCGTAATATTTTACATACATTTGACAGTTTGGTCTTTTCTAGTATTGTGACTGTTTACTTTGGGTAACGCTCTACAGACAATTGTTCTAACCACAGATCTTTTTGGAAGTTTTAGTTCCTCACTGCGTGCTACCGGGAGTTGGGTGTTTGGTCCGGTGAATTTTCACCCAAGTACTTCCGGCTGAATACAAGTGGAGTTTTTTTCTCTGCATTGTCAACTGCCTTGCATTATAAATTATCTCTAAGTTTTGGTAATTGCGCTCTGCTCTGGCCAGCTTTTAATAATTACACGCTATTTACGCAGGGAATTACTTTACGGCCCCTAAGCAGGACACGCGAATAGGAGCGGTCCCCACCCGAGTAATAAAGCTGGCTCGGCGGATTAGTCCAGCGAGGCTAAATGTTCCCATGTTCCCAACACTTACAGCCAGCAATGATAGTCTAAATTGCCTACCGGACGTGAACACTGGCCGGATGTCTTGCCAATCAGTTTAGGACGCGCGTAAGCTCATAGTCCCCAGCTGTTATGTTTTTTGCTGAACAGGATGCATGCCAGCTATTGAATAGGACTATATTACTAGAATATACTATCCGCTGGCCTTAGTAAGTATGAATATTAGAATTAGCCCTCTTAGCAGCGGCTTATTACCTCTAGCAGCAGTATCTTAGCCCCAACTTCGTAAAATGTAACACAGCTTTTGGTGGACAGAAGTGAGCGTATCGCAGGGGGTTAAGTGAGTTAAACTCAGCAACTGCGATCTTTAGACCATGGTTACTTAGTAGAGGAGGAGTCGTTAAAGGCCAGATTTGTGGAAAGAGTGTACTGTGTACACAAACGAACGAAGAATAGATGAGAGAAGTTTGACTTGGGAGAACACGTCCGCTCAGGAGATTGACCGGGCCATAAGTGACCGTTTGAGAGCAGTCAGGCCAGTAGACAGAGAGAGCGCGTTCATTGGCTTGGTCGACCTGTGATTGGTTGGACAGCGTGTGGGTGGTCCACGTCACGTGCGCTAGTAAGTCTGGCTACCACAACGACCTTGAGCTTTAGAAAGTTTGAGGCCACAGCAGGAAGGCCATGCATCAGCAGGCAACGGCCCACTACAAGAGTGCGGAAACCAAGGCAAGCTCTGATGTGCTCCGGGCCTCGTACATGTATTTAATCGGAATAGCATAAACTCAGATTCACACTTTCTGTTGGGTACGAGTGGATAAAAGTACACGTTCTCTAAAGTCCAAGCCATTGATATGTACTGTAGTAAGCCTGTAGGTAGTCTATAGATGGCAAACTTTACGACATAAAGGCATGGTAGAACTTGCCGACCCCGACGACAGATGACGATCGCACTTTGCCCCCACGCCCCAGTGGCAGTCGTTCGCTGTGCACAAATAGCAGCAATTATCCCCCCATGCATCTGCCCTCTGATCAACCCCACAACCTAACCCAATTACCCTCCCTACCCCTCCTCTCCTCCCCGGACGCACAAACCTCTAAATGCCGACCTCGCCATGCGGGCGACGCGTAAACGATGAATTGTAATTAGACTACACTATTTAACCCTGTCCATCTGTATAGTTTTAATTACCTTGCAAATGTTCTGGCCTGACGATGATTTGCTGAAAACATATGTATGCCAATCTTGACTTTACAATTTATTTAACCCATAAGCTACTCACTTTACCTTTTACAGGTTGGTAGTACATGCTGTGTGACGACTTCTTAAAAAGCACACACAGGCCGCATTATAGCATACTATTTACTGGCCTTAGAAAGCGTGATTACAAGAATTAGCAATTTATCATAGGCACGTACTTCGAGCAACGGTATTACAGTCTGAGACTAGAAGAAACGGACATAGTCTAATGGATAGAGTTGAGAGGGTGGAGGCCAAAGCAAGCTCTGTTGTACTCAAGGTCCCAAACATGAACTTATTTGGAATAGTTTAAACCCAGATTCACACTCCTTGTTGAGATCAAGGGGGTATGAGCCCCCTTTTATCAGCGTCACCTCTGACACCTCAGTGTTATTACCAGAACTAATACACTTCTTGTTGAAATTGAGCCATAAATAGTACCAGTAATACTATCACTCAGCTACATCTCTGGTTAGTAGTATTAGAAATGGCAGTGGCAGTAGTATCAGTAGTAACTGCCTTGGTTTATTTCAGTCTGGCTTGACACCTTCTGAAGGTGAGTGAGGGTAAATAGTGCAGCAGCACCAGCCTGCATTAGTGAAAGTATCCTACGCTCGGTTCTCTTGACTTTTGTCTTGTCACCGGTTCTATCGCAAAGTGCTAAGATTTAACCCTAACGGCTGCGATCTTCCAGGCCCAGTTCCTTCGGAGATATGAGAAGTCTTGGGAAACCAGAGCTGTAGGCAGATTGCATTCTGTACAGAATAAATAGGAGAATAGTTAGCAGAAGGCTTCACTCGATCTGGCGTGACTTCGACCGTGAGAGCCATGTGAGGGAGCAGCGGCTGCGCGTCCGCCACGCGAGGGGCAGAATGCTAAGTGAGTTCTAGCGTCACTAATCGGGGGGCGGCCGCCGAATCCCTGCTCTGTCTCGTGGCCTTGATGGTGATTGGTTGGAGCACACGAAGGTGGGTGGTGAGTGTCTCATGCGCCAGTTCGCGTCTGGTCAGGAGCAGGCCGAAAAGTACATTCGCGCAAGGGCCTGCTCTGAGTGACTTCTTCTGTAACGTCAAGAGTTAGGTGGGCGTTGGGCAACAGCAACCACTACAGTTCAAGCGGGGAGAGGGTTTAAGATGAGATAGACAGCTACGCGTCTATTTCACTTTACTCTCGTCTCTGTGCCCGGTCACCATCCCTCCTCCTGAGCACATGGTGGACTTCATCGAACTATCACATCATCACTTTATGGCCCCTAAACAGGACACACGAATAGGAACGCCCCCGCCCGAGTAATAAAGTTTACCCGGCGGATTATTCCAGCGAGGGTAAATATTCCCGAATGAATGAAAAGGTTCGCGTTCCAGGTATCTGCATGGATAAGGAAGAAGACGGGTCGAGCACCGGATCAACTGATTTATTGTCCTGAGCTTTCGAACTCTTACAGGGATGAGAAGCAGCAAACAAAATGAGGTTAATTATAGTGGCCGTAGGCCAATCAACTGTCAGGAGTCATCAGGTTGTAAAAAGGTTAGAAACAGTAATCAAAAAGGATGGGGGAGGAGGGCAATTAGCTGTCAGTGGAGTCGGTTGGCAATTATAATGGTGTGCGCTAATTAGCTGTCAGTGGAGCTGGGGGTCATGAACAGCAATTAGCGTGACGCCTTGTCACCCGGTAGAGGGTCCTGGTAACCCTGCTACCTCTTCTGACCGGTTCATCGTGCGATCCTCTTCGTTTGCAATCTTTACGTTAGTTTGGTCTTGTTTCGTCCTTCGCTCACATAATGGCGCAGACTTTGTAGGCTGCGGGGGGGGTCTAGATGCCTGTTGACGTATCAGTATCAGTATCAATATGCGCGAACATTCGGGGTCCAGATATAATATCGTGCTCATCATCCCCGGAAGAGGAAGAAGAAGAGGGGGCAAGTGCTGGGACCAAATTGCATTCTTGCTGATGTTTCAAAAACATGCTCGTTTTCATCCTCAGAGCGTGCTGCCTACTCTTCCGCCGGCCTTGAATTAATGCGTCTTGCCTCGAGCCGGGTGTTGTGCCCATGTGTGATGCCCGTGCGCTCGTGCGTCCATTTATTATTGATTGGCGTCCTCCTCTCCACTGTTCTCGGCGCTGCGTCGGCCGTACGAGCGCACGGGCATCACGTTTTCGCCTTTGAAAAGGCAAGGGTGATCGGCAGGGCCAGTGACAAAATGGCTAGACTAGTGCTCGAAAGCTGGTCGTCGACTGGCACACTCAACAGAGCCATTGAGTTGAATCCTGCCTACCAAGCCATCCGCGCAAGGCTCACGCCCGCACAAAACAGGACACTAAGGCGGGAGAGTGGCGACACAATGAGTGGAATCGGCATCCGGCGCGGGTCACATGACCGGCGTGGGTTGGGTTCTCACGAGAGCAACTATGAGACCGCGAACGAGGGGGAGACCGACGCAGGCGCACACGAGGACGTGAACGCGGGGGAGTCAGAGTCGGAGGGACAGGCCGACGCAGCGCCGAGAACAGTGGAGAGGAGGACGCCAATCAATAATCAATGGACGTACGAGCGCACGGGCATCACACATGGGCACAACACCCGGCTCGATGCAAGACGCATTAATTCAAGGCCGGCGGAAGAGTAGGCAGCACGCTCTGATGATGAAAACGAGCATGTTTTTGAAACGTCAGCAAGAATACAATTTGGTCCCAGCACTTGCCCCCTCTTCTTCTTCCTCTTCCGGGGATGATGAGCACGGTATCAGTATCAGTATATTGAGGGTATGTAGGAAAAATTCCTTTGAGTGCCCTATTGGTACGTATGTGCAGTGGTAGCAAAAAAATTGTTGCTTAGACTGTTGGCGAGGCCAGTTGTCCTGTGTCATAGGATGTAGTTGGCATCTCATATGCCTGTAATAGCCTCGAGTCCACTGGCAGCTAATTGCCCTCCGCCCTCATCCTTTTTCGATTGCTGTTTTAACCCTTTGACAACTTGATGATTTCTGACAGTTGATTGGCCTATGGCCACTATAATTACCCCCTTTGTAGTAGCTACTTTTCATTTCTGAAGATGGAGTCCTGTAAGAGTTCGAAAACTCGGGACAGTAAATCAATTGGTCTGGTGCTCGACACGTCTTCTTCCCATATTCCCATTTACACTAAACCTAACCCTAAAAGTAACCCTAACCTTGCAGATAAGTCTATCACTGTTCTCCCCGGAATGCAGTCGGTACGCGACCTCGTGTCCTGTTTAGAACTTAAATGGCTTGTAATAATTAAACTCTTGTCACAGCAACTGATAATTACCCAATCGGATAGAGGATTTATCATGTAGGCCAGTTTACAATATAGGAAAAAAGATCCCTATTGGGGCTCACCGCCGTGTGTCATAATAAATTAAAATTCGTGTGCTATATCGGCCTAAACAAACCTCTGAATAAACACACAAAGAGGGATAGCCAAAACTAATAGGTTTGGGCACGGAAACATGACCTCACACTATCACAAAAGTATCTGAGGCCAAATAAGAACGGCGACTGAGGTGGTTAGGACTGGATTCTTTGTCCTTGACCCGGTATCGGTACCCAACTGGAAGCGTCGAAGAGGAAGGCACAGTTCGTCAGGACGTCAAAGCTGTTCATGGACCTTCGGTATTGGGCCTCTGTCGTTAGTGAAGAGAATGGATTGAACTGTCTGGGTCTATTGCCACGGATAGTCACGCGAGAAGAAGAACTGCAGTGGTCGCTGTCTGTCCGATGCCTGGCTTTGCTGTCGTGACCTCATTCCGTCTAGACCTCAAGGTCCTGGCGGCCGCCAGACTTACTGGCGCGCGAGACACGGACCACCCACGTCGATGTCTACCCACACGCTGACCAACCAACCTCCAAGGCCGATCCAGGCAATAAACGTTCTCTCTCTCTCTGTCTACTGGCCTGACTGCTGTCAAACCAGTACTTGGACTCGACTGGCTTTCCGGGCCGGTTGTATACTCTCCAAGTCAAATATTTTTCCATCTATTCTTCGTTCCTCTGTGTACACAATATACTGTTCCTTCTACTCTGGCCTTTCCAAGACTTCCCTTCTCTACTAAGTAACCATGGTCTGAAGATTGCAGTAGCTAGGGTTTAACTCACTTGACGCCCTGCGATGGTACTATGGCTGTGATTTAAGTTAAAAAGGGGAGAAACTGGTCGTCGCAATCTTCAGGCTCGGTTCCGTGTGGGAAGAGAAGAAGCTGGACACCAGGTGGGCCGTCTGATGCTTTCCATTCTTTTGTCTGGCGGCACTGTTCAAGGCCAGCTGCCTCAAGATCATCCAATACCTCAGTCAGCGCTTACAGACGCGCTGACCCGCAGAGACTTGAACTACTTCCACTCACACACGTGCGTCTAGGTTCTCGCGGCTGCCCAAACACCACTAGAACGTGTCACTTTTTCCCCACCCTCGGCCGCCAGGCATTACTTTGGACCCCGGCGCTCCAGCGGAATGACATGTGTTCCAAAGTCCAACTTCTTTCCATTTATGCTTCGTTCCTCTGTGTACACAATCAACTATTCCTCCTATTGTGGCCTCCATCGACTTATTCTCTCGTAAGTAACCGTGGTCTGAAGATCGCAGTTGCCAGGCGATAAGTGTACTCTGTACAGAATTAGTGGAAAATGGGTTGGAGGAAGTTTACAGTCGGATGAGTGCGAGGGAGCCGGTTTCCGAAGTGGGAGTGCGCGGGAGTATTCACAGGGCGGTCATGTGGGAGATGATTGGACGGATCGGATTGGGGCCTAGACGCCGGTGCGTGCGCAGGTGCTAGCAGCCGCGAGAGGTTGGATATTCACTTGGAGTTGGACCACTACAGTATAATCCATGGCATCATCGAGACCGGCAAGGTCAGGCATGCGCACAGCTGTAACAACTATAAGTCCAAGAAGCTGAACTATTTAAGACTTTACAAAGAGAGTCTTGTGGTTACTCCAGATGTCCTATCGCAGGGGGTTGAGTGAGTCTAACCGTGCAACTGCGATCTTCAGACCATGGTTACTTAGTACTGAGGAGAGAGAAGTCTTTAAAGGCCAGAGCAGATGGAAGAGTTTATTGTGTACACAACGGAAGATGAGAATAGATTGACTTGGGAGAGATACGTCCGATCAGTAGGTTGACCGGGCCCAAGTGAGGACTTTGAGTAGTCAGGCCAGAAGACAGAAAGAGAGATAGCTTTCATTGGCTAGTTCGGCCTGGAGATTTTGGGCAGAGAGGCAACTTGCGTCGGGCACGCGTGCAAGCTCCTCATTCGTCGCCTCATAGATGCGAGAACTATGATTGGCTGATCGAGACGTCGAGAAAGCACATCGGTGAGCGTTTGGGAAAGTGCACTTCGACGCGAGCTAGTCAGGCAGGCACAACCCGCTACAGTCCTTCATAAAACCTTTTCGTATCTGAATTGCATCTTGACAATAAGCAAGTCAACTTAATCGTTGGAAGCCCCAGAGCACTGATCAAGCGCGGGCATTAAGTAAGAGCTCCAGCATCGGTTCACACACCCCCTACTTCTGTCTACCTACGAGAGGTCCGACTGGTCAATAAATCCTTGTATACTACTAACTGACTACTCAAGAGGAGCCGATAGATTTCAGGTCGAATATATCTGTTAACATTTGAATCGAAATAAACAAATTTATGCCGAAAAATTAGTTCCAAGTTTACATAGGAGTTTTTAAGGAGATTAGAAAGCGTTCAAACCAGGACAAGTCTGTAGAATCTGAACAGTGGTTGTGGTTAGGCCACTACAAGCATCAGGTCATCATCATCTCGTCATCACAATCACTCAGCCGAAACCCATGTGGTAGGTAAATGGCTGAGGCCATCAGAATGGGCGCATTATTGTGCAGGCAGCAGTGGCCATTGACGAAGCCAGGGCTAGTGCTGACCGCGTTCAATCAGGCCTGAAATGGTGAGGCAGCGGTGATAGCTGCCTTCACATGGTTATGGAGCGATTTCAAGCGGCGTTGTGGTGGGCGGCCAGAATGCTACCCCAAAGTCACGCATCGTCACGGGCAATTGTTCCAATGTCCCCGTCTCCCGAGGCTTGACCTCACAGCTGCTTCAGTGCTCCTTTTCTGGCTAACTGATAACAGCTGCGCTAGTGTCCCCTGTCCTTCGGCAGTCTGACGGCCAAGACATTCACGCTGACTAACAAGCATTCCGCCAAGCACGGCGCGCCCTACAGCTGACGTCAACTTTTGCACACATACACACGCATCCAAGTAAGTACGCCACTAGAATACGTCACCCCTCGGCCGATGCAGCAAAGACCTCTACAGGCGATATTTACTCGTGCAATTGCAACACACCGATAGCCAACCACGTCAACTCGCTTCATACTAGCAGCTGCCATCATCGCAACAAACATAATGGGGTCCCCGACTAGACGCAGACAACACCAACCCTGGCTTGACCAGTTGCCCCTGCTGCCTGAGACTGCAGCTAAGGGTTCTGTAAACAATGTCTTCCTCTCCTTCATGACCTCTGTCTTTTACAAACAGCCTGGATTTCGAACTGATGATTGTGGTGCTCTTAGCAATGTTTTAAGGCTTCTAAGGTTTAACCCTAACGGCTGCAATCTTCCACACCCAGTTCCTTAGGAGGTAAAAGAAGTCTTGGGAAAGGAATATTGTTAGGAATAGTTTATTCAGCAGAAGGATAGAAGAATAGTTAGGACGAAAGTTGATTTGGTCTGACGTTGCGTTTGCCGTGAGAGTGCGGCAGCGTCCAACTCGCTCAGGGGCGGAATGCCGAGTGAGTTCTGGCGTCAGTAATCGGGTGTGACTGCCGAATCCTCTCTCTGTCTCGTGGCCTTGATGGTGATTGGTTGGACCGCACGAAGGTAGACACTGGCGTGGGCCGTCCGTATCTCATGCGCCAGTTTGCGTCTGGTCAGAGGCAGGCCGAAAAGTACATTCGCGCTAGGTCTTATTTGCTGAGTGACCTTATCTATGGCATCAAGAATTAGGTGGGTATTGGGCAGCAGCGACCACTACAACTTGACCTCAATCCGTCCAATGATATTCCCGCGTTAGTAAAGTAGCCGCATTTAGTAGTTTGGCCTCAATCCGTCTGAACACAGACCACAATGCGGTGTCCACCTCCAGGTACCAATTCGTACCTCGCCCACCCCCCTCCCCATGAACATGTAGAACGAAAACTAGCCTTATTCAGGAGCGGACTTTGAAAATGCTGCGATATCTTACACTGGTGTGGTTATCCCGATTGTTGGTACTGTTTTCTCGGCCTGGACGAGCTCAACTACGAATTCACTGTGATGTCTTTTTTGTTAAGGTAGATGGTGCACACCAACGGGGGTTTATCACGAAACATCAACCTCATGAGTTTCTGAAAAACATGGTTTTGAAGAACATGTGCAGTAAGCGATTTTATCACGCAAGTTTATTGGGCCACAGGCGTAGTCATGGCAGCGGAATCCACTGCGACACCGACGCACGTAAAATGTTTTTCGCATCCATTTCCGGCTCTTAAATGATTGCGACTAACAATACCAGCAGCCAATAGAAGTGAAAATGCGAGTCCCCAGAAGAAATTGAGATGAAGCAGATGTGATCGCTGGGACAATAAATGTATTTGGCTGACGCTTCGAAACCTTTCACGGATCCATCCTCAGAAACAATAGCAGAAACGCGCACCTTATACACAGGCGGTTGCAGGTATTTATGGGACACAGTCGTTATGCTACTGCATACCTATGACAATTAACGGCTCCCCCTAATGAATATAGTTGCTCGTTTGCGCGTAAATTGCTTGATGGTCGGCGTGCTGGTCGTGACCTTCTGATCTTCCATCACACGTGATGGAAGTGTACCTGATGACTACTCGGCCATCTGGCGCTGGCTTTGGACGAGGCATTGGTCTGTGCGTTCATCAAGTCGCGAATTATTTTGACCGAACTGGACCTCCATACAAAATATGGGTTGGACAGGTCGTGGCACTTGTTTATAGACTGGGAGCCCGTGAACCATGGATCAAGTAGCTAGCAGTTCATATGCTCGTCCCCCTTAGCAAGAATTTCGGTAACAACAGGTTTGGATGTGTAGCCGGGTCTCGTCGAAGGAGTCGCGACGTGAGAATTAGCGTCATTCCGCCGAGCTGCTGCCGTGTGTTCGACAATTCGCGTCTTGAGAAGTCTTGCAGCTTATCCAACCTAGTTGTTTGGTCAGAAAATGTGGAGTGGTCGTGTCTGTTCGACGCCTGCTTAACTCTTGACGCCACAGACGAGGTCACGCAGAGCATAGGACCTCACGTGAAAGTGCTTTTCCCACGTGCCTCGAGGCATGCGCAAACGGACGGGCGACCGCCACTGCTGCCAGAAGCAACTGACGCGAACCCAAACACACGCATCAAGTCTCCCCCATTCTGGCCTCAACACACAGTAGCTTGACCTCAATCCGTCCAATGAGATTCCCGCTTTAGTAGACTGACCTTATTTAGTAGGTTAGCCTCAATTCGTGGGGCATAGACAACTATGCGGTGCCTGCCTTCAGCTATCACTCCAAACCCAACCCGACTAGGGAAGTGATGCACTAGTCCGCGAGTCAAAACTCTTTCCATCTATTCTCCTATCCTTCGGCAGAACACAATATTCCAAACAATGTGGTTTTTCCACCGTCTTCTCTCTCCTCACCTAAAGGAACCATGGGTCTGGAAGATCATAGCAGTTAGGGTTAACCGTCTCAGCCTTAACTCCTGTCGATAAATGCACTGGATGCTAGACTCCAGATATTTCTTGCCGTGGTCGAGGGTTTTTTGGTTTCATAATCTGACGTCCAATGGTTGCCTACGGCCTGTGCACGCCTCCGACTCCTAATGGCACGACAAGATGGCTGACGGCCTCCGACATTTTTTTGGCGTCTGTTTGGCTTCATCGGCGTGTTGAGACACACTGCAGTCAACCGGAAGACAAATTTGTCAAACTTCAATAACTTGAGTTGACCAAATAATTTTGGTGGATTCTAGATGATTGCTTAGGAAATCCGGCTTGGGCAGTCAGCTTGCTGTTACCTATTGGTGGATTCCATATGGGCGGTAAAGTTGGGTGGGCAATATCGACCTAAGTGTGATTAAATTCACGGCGCGGGGTGGGGCGTTTGTAGCTTAGCGGTTAGAGCGTTGGCCACCGGTAAAGGCCTTCTCTGATACGCGGGTTTGAATCCCGCCGAACGCCTCGACTTTTTCACAATTGCCAAACCTCTTACTAAAATGTTCCATAACTTCGAAGGGTGTTCAGTAAAATGAGAAGAAGGACAAAGTCACCCCAGCCCCAAATTTTGGCAACCGATTCTATAGACTTTCCAATCCGCTACCTTCTCAGACTCAGATCGTGGTCTCGATGTGTGGAAGCATAGGGAGAAGGTTCATCACTAAGTTCAGCTCAGTATGCATTTGTGCAGGAAAACAAAACTGTGCATATAGCAGCACTATGGAAAAGAAATTCCGTCAATAATCTCCGATCGGGCAAAATCAGGTGCTGAAAAAAACGCAGAGCATGGTAGGTGGGGCTCCTCAACTTGGGTGAGCTGTAGTGGTCGCTGTCCGCCCGACGCCTGACCTTCCTGTCGTGACCTCAATTCGCCTAGACCTCAAGGTCGCCGTGGACGCTAGACTTACTGGCGCGTGATGCACGGACCGCTCACGTCGAGTTCCACCCACACGCTGTCCAACCAACCTTCAAGGCCGACGCGGCCAATGAACGCGCTATCTCTCTGTCTACTGGCCTGACTGCTGTCAAACCAGCACTTGGACTCGACTGGCTCTCCTGGCCGGTTGTATGCACTCCAAGCCAAATCTCTTTCCATATATTCTCCGTTCGCCTGTGTACATAATACAGTACTCGCCAGCTATTAAGCCCGCCTCGGGCCCAAACCAAACTGGACTTAATAAGCGGCGGGGGCATTAAGCGGAGAGTCCTAGTTCTTGATTAACAAACGCAGGATAGGCACTATACATTACATACGTACTGTATTATGTGTAGGGCTTGGTTATGTACAGGAAAAGAATGCTGTTTGTCTGCATTTTACGTGATAAAAAACAAAAAAACGATTTGCCACGCGTAACCAGCTGCGCACGAAATGAGATGGGAATCTCACTCTATCCTGCTGGCAAACTGGACTTTTTCGTATAAACCGAAAGCCAGGCATCCCAAGAAATGTATTTTCATGGAAAAGCATCCTTTGGGCAATGAGTAAGTTTATTGAGTAAATTTTCGACACTGGATTCCCAGTTCGTCGTCAGACTTGATTACGTCATGGATAAGGCAGTCGTTTTTTATTCTGTTTGATTGCCTTTGGCTGTACGTAAAGCCCATTTAGAGTTGAAAAATAAATCATGAAATTAACGTGGAAATTGCTACCACAGGTTTCGATTTAGCCGAAAAATCGCTCAAAACGGCAATGAACTTTTTTCTACCCCGTGGCATGTCAGACACAAAGCACTACTCAAATGCGCGTGAATCTACCCGTTTATTTGTATCAGAAACGTTACTATAACTTGTTTTCACATCACTTAAACATCCCAACCATAACCTGAATACAGTAGTCACCGGTTATTAAGTCCACCTCGGGCGGGAACCAAAACAGACGCGTCTTCAACCGCGTTCCCACCCACCCTCGTGGCGGCCAAAGTCTGCTACACCAAATCGCTCTACAGTGGATCTATCTTCCCTCCTCTAAATCTCTGTTTTTGACAACGGAGCAGCCCCTCCCCCCGACCACGCTTTCCCGACTTCTCCTCCACACCGCCGGGATTGAGGCCCACCCGGTGGGGCTCCTGATCCAACGAGGGCTACTAGCCAGCCAGCCCACCTCGGGCCCAGACCAAATTGGGCTTAATAAGCGGCGGGCGCACTAAACGGAGAGTCCTAGTTCTTGATTAGCAAACGCAGGATAGGCACTGTATATTGCATACGTAATGTATTATGTGTAGAGCTTGGTAATGTACAAGAAAAGACCCCTCATGTATGCTGCTGTCTGAACAGCGTGCCGCGAAATTTTACTTGAAAAATGAAAGCAAATCCCATCCGGAATCTTGTTTTGCGTAAGACTGGCCAAAATTATGTAACCAGTTGCGCAGGCAGAGAGGTGAGAAGCTCACTCTATCCTGTTGGCAAACTGAGCTTAGTAGCCGGCGAATTTCGCTATTTAAAATTCCGTCCCAAGCTGATGTGGGCTTAATAATCGGTGACTACTGTAGGAAGGGAAACGCGGAGTCTACCAAGTGACCGGTTTTAACCTACATCCACTCATATCCTTGACAGTTCTCCATAACTCGCACATCCTCTCAACCTAGGGGTTGTTCGCTATTGTACGAGGGAAGGCGGGCCAAACCAGACACCCTGGCATTAGGACATGTCGCCTGAAACACACACAGCAACATAACCCACTGGCCGGTACGACGTGCGATTACAGACCGGCGAATTTATGACGGACAGCTAACACTTTTGTCCGACTGTCTCGTTCAATACCCACTGGCCCAAGGTCATGCAATTAGCAGGGAATGCCTACGTCCAAGTAAGCGCCAGATATCGTGCACATCAACATCCTCGCAGTTAATCGTCTATGTTGTTGGGTGAGACGGTTTGCCACCTCAAGAAGAAGCAATCAAAGGAACAAGAGGTTTATTGTCCTGACGTTTCGGATTCTCTCTGACAAGATCGTCTAGTTGTCCAAACTGCTGTGCCGCCTACAAATTTATCGCAGGGGGTAATTAAGTTAACCCCTAGCAACTGTGATCTTCAGAACATGGTAACTTTGTGATGAAGAAGTCTTGGAAAGGCCAGAATAGTAGGAACAGTATATTGCGTACACAGAGGAATGAAGAATAGATTGAAAGATATTTGACTTGGGGAGCATACAACCAGCCAGGAGAGCCAGTCGGGTCCAAGTGCTGGTTTGACAGCAGTCAGGCTAGTAGACAGAGTTCATTGGCTAGGTCAGCCTGTGATTGTTTGGACAGCGTATGGGTAGAAATCGACGTGCAAGTCTGGCGGCCGCCACGACCTTGAAGTCTAGACAGGCCAGTCTAGGAAGGCCAGGCGTCGGGCAGGCAGCGACCACTAAAAACTTACGCCGACCGGGTGTCTGACCAGCAATCTACCTCCCAGTCTCTACACAGGTAGGGCATACGCTCGACATGATATTTGGGATCGACGGCACCGCCTAAGGCCGGTCTCCCTTTGAGTCCCATATCCCTTGTAACAGAACCCGTGCTGGTCCAATCCAGCGTATTTGGACGGCTATGCGGCTGAAAGACCATTGCTATAACAACTTACATGATACCCTACTGGCGGAAGGTGCACAGATGTCGGCTAAAATGACTTTCACAGCACATCAGATTGACCTTTATTGATCCCGTGTAAAAGCTGGTAGAGGAGACACAGCACCAGATGACAATGACTCGCGCCTGGAAAAGCACAGCACACGACATGATAGACGCCGATTAAATCAAGTATTAGAACAGCTATTCGAGGATGGAAAAAAGATAAAATCCCTGCTAGGCATGAAAACACGATTAAGCGAGATTAGCAAAGGCGGACGAAGGAACCATCCCTGGTCATATCGCCACTGCATAGCGTGTGAAGTGGGAGCCAACCGGTCGAAGGCCGGCTATCGCAAAAGCGATTGAATTCACCGCGGAGGTGGTGGTGGCCGGAGCAATCCTGAAGATTACTACAAACTAGTCACGAAGGCAGTTCAAACCTCAACTACGAACCACGAATTCAAGGGTAATTTCGCACACGATGAGCACTCGTATTCTCCCCTTACACCAGCTACGCTTGCTGGCTAGTAGCCCTCCTTGGATCAGGAATCCCGCAGGATGGGCCTCAATCCCGGCGGGGAAGTGTCGCAGCAGCGTGGTCGGGAGCGGCTGCTCCGTCATAAAAAAAAACAGTTAGAGAGGAGGGGAGATAGATCCATCCTAGGGAGGTTTGATGTAGCAGACCTTGACCGCCCTGAGGGCGGGTGGGAACGCGACGAAGACGCCTCTGCTGTAGTTCCCAGCTACGCTTGCATGGTTACTTCGCGGATGACAAAACGCTCGCAAGATGCGGACACTTTTTGCCACCTCAGGACGTTGGCGGCAGTTGGGGTCCACCTATTTACTGAGTCTGAAAGTTGACGCCAATCAGCACAGTTATAAATCACCAACTGAAAATATTTGTTAGCGCCCTACCCAAAGGAAAAAAGAGACAGATTCATCATGTTCTATAAGGGTCGTGGGCTAGCGAGTCAGAGTGGAACTAGAGACCTTACGGTGAAATGAAGCCAATTCTAAAGTCACGCCTCGTTCGACGAGACCCGGCTACCTACTCAAATCGTTAAGAACAAAATTCTCGCGAGAAGTGAAAATCGTGGGTCAATGACGCCCAGTCCATAAACAAGCGGAACGACCTGCTCAACCCACACGCGGTCAGTTTGGCCAAAGCAATTGACCAGAAGCGAGCGCGTCTTTTAACGCTAGAGGAACAGGTGGCCGAACAATCATAACAGGGGGTGACGATTCGTACGCCAGCCATCAAGCAATTAGCGCACAAGTGCGCAACTATCCTTGTTAGATGGGGGGGGGGGGACTGTTAATTGTCATAGGTATGCAGCAGCAGCATCGCGATTGTGGCCTACAAATACTATCTCTGACGCTGTATCTGCGACGGAATTCGAAACGTCAGGCGAATAAAATGATTGTCCCAGCAATCACACCGGCTTCTGTACTAAATTTCTTCCTGGGACTCGCATTTTCGCTTGTATGGGGAGAGACCTTAAAGTCGACTGAACTGAACAATTAAGAGCGACTGAAGAGTCTGTCGGTCTATTCTACAGCAATAAACTGTCAGCAACTATGCCAGTGGGGGACCCTTATAACTCAAAGACATCAAAATGGGGACACAAAAATCTTTAATCTTGTTATTGTTAAAAAAATACACGAATATGAAGAGTATGCATGACTCTATATAGAAAAAAATCTGGTGCGATCCAGTGCAGTGCGCCGGGCCATCACCACGGGAGCCTAGCGTTTTCGGATGGTGTTTCCAGCCCATTCAATTTTGTTGGAATTGCGCAGGACGTTGAGACCGTCCTCGAAGGCCTCCGCCGCGATCATGCGCTCGGACTGGGCGCGCAGCTGCTCCAGTACACGCGAATAGGAGAAGGTGATGACACGCTGGCGCTCCTCTAGAATGGCCCAGATGGCCGCGGCCATTTCTTCCCGGCGTTTACGCATACTGCTGCTGACACCTGAAAGAGGGGGCAGACAAGGAGGAGATTGACGTGCGTATAACATAACACTAGGGCAAAAAAAAACAATTTCGCGTGGCGTTAAAGGGTAATGAGGTGATTGTTTGCATTCAAGGTGTGTTTATAGCTAACGAAGAAGGCATGTCGACCGCACATCATGTCACAACTTACGCAGGACAGACTAGACGCATAATTAGATCCCATATGCACAAGCATAAGCGGCGGTGACGCATTATCATAAGTGGCTGTCGCAAACACACTTGCTCGCGCCAGAAGCAATGCAAGCCAGAAATGCATTGAGGCCTGGCACCGGTATACGGAACCTTGCGCAGTCACTTTTGGGCCGGCGTTTGGTGCTGTTTTATTTCCTCCCTATGTCCTATTATTTGGTTTATGTTGCCGTTTTTATCTCTGACTACGGAGTTCGAGAGCTCAGAAGAATAAAGCCATGATTCCGGTGATCGACCTACCTTCTGTGCCTGTAAAAAAGTGTCAAGGGAAACGATGAAAAATTCTCGAGGACTATCGAGACGACAGTGCAAATTGGACAAAACGTCTTTTTATCACTACTCCTCACGATAGTGGCTGGTCAGGAACATGCGCCACTGAGCATTCCTCCGGATGGCGATCCTTCGTCCCATGGAAGGCACTAGAGACCTCTAAAGTAGACTTCCATTTCCACTCACCCTGCGAGATTAGTTTAACTAAATCCATCTGGGATCCCTCGAGTCGCCAACCTTACCGAGGCCTTCCTACGCAGCTGCCAAAGGCAATCGGTTGTTGTTGTTGTTTAAATATGCGTACAGCGGAGAATATACACGCTTTCGGTTAACGCAATTTGATTATTTTATGCATGCACCGGTCGTGCTCGCGATTACTCGGGTCGACTAGCTAGGCGAGACTACCGTACGTGGCTGCCAACGACAATACGAGGTTATGTTGTAGTCCTCGTGCATGGCGGCAAACTTAACTTGAGTGCATAATGCATGCAGGTTGTGAAAGTTTGTTGGCACTGAAGGGAAGATGTTGTCCGCCAAAGTTGACCGCCTTTTTTTAAAATTTAACTTTTAAAAAGTGGCCACAGTAGGAATAGACATATGTAGCATTGCCGAGAAAGCGAAGGCAAAATAAAATTGCCATTTATGGCTCATTGGCCGCCATCAGCCAGTTATACCCAACCCCAGGTACTGCACAAAACGAGGCTCGGACCCGTGATCTGTTGATGAGAAGTCCAACGCTTTAACTATTGAGCCACAAGCTCGCTGTCTTGCCACTTTAGACTGGAAGATATTGACACTCGCTGATGCCACTCATTGCCAGCAATGTTATTTGTGAAGAGGACGACTCGATCGCTGGGACAATACTTCTATTCGCCTGACGTTTCGATATCAGTCGCGGATTCGTCATCAGAGACATAGTCAGATAGCAATGGCAGATAGGGTCTCGCTGTAGGTCCCTATCTGCTATTGCTCTCTGACTATGTCTCAGATGACGACTCCACGACGGATATCGAAACGTCAGGCGAATAAAAGTATTGTCCCAGCGATCGAGTCATCTTCTTCTCAATTACTTCCTGGGACTCGCATGGTCGGTTATATTGGCAATGTTATTTGTCTAGACCACTAGGTACTGTGCGGCTGCTGGCGCGGCTCGAGAATGAATCCTAACGCGGATCAGGACGAGTGAGATTCGATAGCAATCGGTAGACGGCAATTTGACTGTTGCTAGCCACATAGGTTCCCTTTGTGTTGGTTAGAATGTCACAGTTAATCACACATTAACGGTTCCAAACTTTCGTTGATCAACCTGATTCATTACACGGACCACTGTGTTCCAATTGAAAAGCAAGTTTAAGGAGACAGCGCGGAAGATGTAGTACTAAAAAGCTGGCGACAAGAAACTTAACCGTGAAGCAGACTGCCCTTAACTGTTTCGTGCTTTTTGCTGCAGCGAACTGAAAACCTTACCTAACATTATCCGTGGGCAGCAGAAAGCAGCCAAAAGGTAGAATGTGCTTTGACTTCAGATACCAATAATTCCGGAGATCCCGTAACCACATTGGAAAGGACGGTTTCGGTCACACCCCCCCGCCCCTAAATGTTAGCATTAACTTAGGTATGTTTAAGGTCGGTAAAAATGACGTTAGCCCCTAGCGGCCGGGATGCGTGCGCACGCCAGGAAACCGAGGATAGGTGAAAACAAGACGAGGATAGGTTATAGGGCCCTGATGCTTCCTGGTGAAAGCCCCATCCACGACTGGAGGGGTTATCTGCATCTAGGTTGCTTACGGCGACACCAGTGCGACGGCAACATCCAAAAAGGGGCAGGACATCAGAGAACCAGCAATGCCCTCGTTCTGGACAAGAAACCGCCCCCTAGGAAAGAATGAATCACCCGCACGCATCTCCTGTCTAGAAATGAGGGCACACAGGCGGCTGGAGAAGCCCTGTGTCTCCCCAAAGACCGCTAACCAGCCTCCGGAGTTTAGTCGCCAAACGGGCAAGCAGTGTCATGACGACAACAACAACAACAACAACAGCGGGCGAAAAAGATCAACGGAGATCGACACTAGACAGATAGCGCTGAAACAAAGAAGCAAGTGAGTGCCACAACCACACCGATACACAACTTTGTTGGAGACTATGGTGTGTTAAACAGTAGGCAACACTACCAGCTTGTGCATCACATTCGGGCTGATTGCAGCCACCTTCTTTTTCCACAAGGGCAGTTATTACAGGAGTCCGGCGGTTGGTGTGCAAAGGCAATTAGATACTGCACGGGCGTTGGGGAGAGAGGGAGAGGATGCACTGGTGTTTATGAGCTCTGCGTTTTCGCCCACCCCCCCGCCCCCGCCCTCGCGGGAACCACAGCAGACGCTTCTTCGACCGCGTTCCCACCCGCTCTCCCGGCGGCAGAGGTCTGCTACACCCATCTCCCTACGCTGGATCAAACCCCCCGTGTTTTTGATGACGGAGCAGCCTCTCCCGGCCACGCTGCTCCGACTCCTCCTCCTCCTTGCCACCGGTATTGAGGCCAACCCTGGACCTCTCTGGTACTGCTCGTTCTGCCGAGTCCGCCTGGGCTGCCGCGACTGGTCTGTACGTTGCAGCTCCTGCAATGGTTGGTGCCATCTCCGCTGCAGTGCCTTAGCCAAAGCTGCCGATTGGTCGCCCACCTTCGCGTGTCCCAGCTGTCCCGTGCCCCCTACGGTCTCCACGCCTCCAGCCCGCCCGGTCCTGAACCCAAAGCCTCTGGTCCCCGACCTTGCCTCACCGCCTGGTTTAAAGATCCTACAGTTCAACGCCAACGGCCTACTTAACAAGCTTGACCAGCTCCTGGCCTTCATGCGTTCGCACAGCATAGCTGTGGCGGCTATCCAAGAGACAAAGTAGTCTAACTCCACTAAGGTCCCGTCTCGTGCCGACTACACGATCGTCCGTCGTGACTGCGGCTGCAACAAAAGTGGAGGCTCTGCTTTTCTGGTGGAAAAATCCATTGCCCATCACCAGCTACCTCTGCTTGGTGCCGATCCCACGGAAATACTAGCGATTTCCCTTAACATTGGCCCGGTGCCGCTAACCGTCGTGAACGTGTATATCCCTCCAACGTCCAGTTGTCCTACAGGTTTCACCGCCTCTTTCGCTCTCTACTTACCTTCTGATGACAGTTTGGTACTAGGTGACTTCAACGCCCATCACGACCTATGGTGCTCTAATTTGGCGGCCGATTCCCGGGGAGAAGTCTTGGCGGATGAACTAGTGCAAGCTCCCTTCCCAGTTCTCAACGAGGACAGCCCAACGCGGCTCCCACCCAAAGGTCCCCCCAGCTCGCCCAATGTCTCCCTTGCCAGTCTCAGTCTAGTAGCCTCCACCACCTAGAGCACGGAAATCAGCCTAGGGAGCGATCACCTCTCTATAGTGCTCGAATTGGCCACCTCTGCCGACCGTATCAAGGCTCCAAACAGGCATTTTATCAACTTCAAGAGAGCTTACTGGGCAGCGTTCACCGCGGAATGCGAGGCGGGAACCGATCAGCTACTGTCCCCCACCTGTGCCCACAAGGCGGAGCGGGCCGTTCGTCACCTGCTTCTGGCAGCAGCAGGCCACCATATACCGAACGGTCGCATCCTCATACTCCGCCCAAACTACCAAAGCGAAGCCTCCCGACTGGAACGAGAGCGAGACGAAATCCGAGCGCGAGCTGCAACTGACCTGCGTGTTGGCGAACTCAACGGCTTCATAAACAAGACCGTAAATGACGACAAACGGGAAAGTTGGCGTGAAAAAGTTGCAGATTGTAATTTCCGCGGCAAGCAGCTGCCACCTGGAAACTTCTACGCAATTCGACCAAGCCCCGGGCTGATACACCCAACCAGTCTATTAGCTTCGGGGACGGCAAGTTCATTTCCAACAGTACGATCGCTAAGAAGATGAACAAGTTGTTCTCGCCCCGTTCGGCTCCCAGTCCAGCGCTCTCTTCTTCGTCTCCTCCATAAAGCACCGCCCCCAGACATTTCCTTTTCGGCTGATGCCATCCTCACCGCCGTCAAGAAAATGAGAGCTTCGAAAGCCTTAGGACCAGATGGTCTGGCGCTTATCCATGTGCACCACATCGGCCCGAAGGTGGCTGCCTACCTTGCCGCCTTCTTCAACCTTTCACTGGGAACTTCAATCATCCCCGATTGCTGGCGCCAGTCGATCATTATCCCCCTGGTCAAAGTGGGCAAGAACCCCTGCTAAGCTACCTCTTATCGTCCAATTGCCCTCCTCAGTCCATTGGTGAAAATTTTGGAACTTCTTCTTCCAATTCTGACGTCTGCAGCGGATCTGTCCAACCACCAACATGGTTTCAGGTCTGGTCATGGCACAACAACGGCTCTTTTCGAGCTCAGCGACGCCACCCTCGAGGGCTTCAATCAACAGAAGCCCGCTTCGCGGACCGTCGCTGTCTCAATTGACCTGTCACGAGCCTTTGACTGCGTCCGCCACGATCAGCTCCTGCAGGACTTGGTCTTCCTGAACGTCTCGACTGGCCTGGTCCGATGGTTGGCGGTTTACATCCGTGGCCGCCACGATCGTGTCGTTTTCCGCGGCACTCTCTCCAAGCCCCGTAAGCAGACCTGCAGCGTTCCTCAAGGCTCTGTGCTTAGCCCGACGCTGTTCAAAATTTACATGCGGGAACTCCCACTCCCTCCGGCACCCGCCAAAGTGGTATCATACGCGGATGATGTCCCCATCTTCTGCCAGCACCATAACATTGATCCGGCTGCACAGGTCCTCACGGAATTCATGCCTAACATTGTGGACAACCTAACTCAGCGCGGGATGTCGATCTCGGCTGCCAAGTCGTCCGTCACGGTTTTCACGCTGGATCCGAAGGAGTTCAATCGCCACCAGTATATCATCGTCAACGATGAGGCTTTACCGCTGGTCCGAAAGCCCAAGCTCCTTGGCGTCCGTTTAGATCCGCTCTTCAAGTTCACAGACCATGCGAGGGATGTCGCAAGCAAAGTGAGCAGGTGCACCAAGGTCCTCAAGGCTCTCCCGGGCACTTCCTGGGGCTGCGCGAAAGAGTTGCTGACGACCACATTCAATGCAATGGCCAAGCCGCATCTCACCTATGCGGCATCAATCTGGTCTCCAACAATCAGCTCCTCCAACCTCCGCCGCCTTCAGTCAGCACAGAATGGTGCCCTCCGCACGATCACGGGCTGCTATAAAATGTCGCCCATTGATCACCTTCATTCGGAGGTTTCTGTCCTGCCGGTTGCCGCACACAACTAACTCCTCGGCCAGCAGTTTTGGTGGACCTGTTCACAACCTGGCTATCCGAACCACCATCGTTGCAACGCTCCCGAGCCTAGCAGTAACGTTCGGACGTCTATCCGAGGTCTCCACAAGGCAGCTGTCGCCTCGTCTCTCTCAGACCTACCCGTTGATGGCTTCGCCATCAGGACAGGCTACCAGCGCCTTCACCAGAGAGCAGTTGTGGACGCAATATCCAGCTACAACTCTCCGGTCCTCCTGGGTGGCTATCCAGCTCCGATTGCCACCTCGGAACGTCATCTCTAACGGGTGACTCGTTGTACCCTGGCGCAGCTTCGCAGCGGCCACTTCGTGCTCCTTCGCCAGTACCAACACCGGCTGGACCCTTCTATACCGACTGCTGTCCTGACTGCGGAGTCTCGCCGCATGACTGCCGTAACCTCTTCGTCTGCAGTTCCCGGCCAGGCACCCAACTCACCCCCGAGGACCTTTGGCTCAAGCCGGCCAAGTTCGCGGCTTTTCTCCGCCACCCAACTGCACGCAGTTTGGACTCTAGCGGGAACCTCTGATCCAACATGGGCTACCAAGCAACCAACCAACCCCCCCTCGCACCGACTTCAAAAGAACATGCCGACAAACACACACACACAGTTAAAAGTTGACCCGAGACTTTTACGGTGAGCTGACTCACGCAAACGGAAACGTAATGAGCTTAGACGCGGTAGAATGAGCTCGTCAAGCTGGGACAACAGGATTAGTACCTCAGAAGCCATCGCAGACAAGGAGGGTTTTGAAAAACAATCAAAGAGGCCTGTGCTCAGAGACGTGAAGGAGAAGTATTTGTGAGCGTTGCACAGCGGATCCTGCACGCACCCCCTAGTTCGTGAATTTATGCACATTTCACCGCACCTTGTCGACGCGACCTTGAGACGTTGGTTTTCTTTGGATTTTAAGGGCGGAAATCGGCTTTCCATTAAACCAATGACTAAACGGGTACGATACCGCAGGACTGGCCGAATTCCTACGCGCGAATTATTACCTGCATATGGTGTTACGACCGGCAGATTTTCGAGCTGCGAGCGCAGGAAACTGACGCACACAGCTGGTGTCGGGATGGGTGAGAACACCTGACGAGCATGGTGAATCTAAGCTCTCTGAATTAGCACACCCGCTGGATTGCCCTATTTAAGATGATCCACTTAGAACAGCATATACAGCCCGACTGGCTCATTTCTCAGCACAGATGAACAAACGGTTTTATCTACCCAACAGGCAAGCAGGCAGGCACAACCGCCTTTGCCTGATGCTGCAACCAGGAGGGAACTAGCCGATAAGAAAACACGCCTGGTATTGGGGGCATGAACGCGCGACGACGATGACGACTAACCAGGCCCGCAACCGCCACGTAAATGGACCAGGCCGTCTATTCGAGCCCTACGCAAGGCAGCTGTCGCCTCGTATCTCTCGGATTTACCGGCTGATGGCTCTGCCATCCAGCATCTTCACCAGAGAGCTGTTGTGGATGCAAAATAAAGCTACCACACCCGGTCCTTTTGGGCGGCTATCAACCTCCGATTGCGGCCATGTAACGACACCTCACGAGGGTCACTCTGGCGCAGCTACACAGTGGCTACTGCATGCCCCTTTGCCAGTACCAACACCGGCTCGACCCGTCCATACCCGACTGTGGCGTCTGTTCACCTGTAGCCCCCAGCCAGGCACCCAGCTTACCCCCGTGTACCTTTGGCTTAAGCCGGCTGAGGTAGCAGCTTTTCTCCGTCTCCCAACTGCACCCAGTTTGGACTTCGGCGAAGACCCTTGAACCAACCAGGGCTACCAACCAAACCAGACTCTTTCCATATTACTCATCTAGTG
The DNA here is from genome assembly GCA_036362985.1 of Ligula intestinalis. Taxonomy (NCBI): domain Eukaryota; kingdom Metazoa; phylum Platyhelminthes; class Cestoda; order Diphyllobothriidea; family Diphyllobothriidae; genus Ligula; species Ligula intestinalis. Next base: position 1,298,822 of record JAYGXS010000009.1, read on the forward strand.
CACGCGACTAGGGTAAGATACACTTGGGCAAGGATTATGCGGAAATTATGTCAGCGAGTTTGAGAGCCAACGCGTTTAGAGGATAAAATGAGACACGAGAGTAGAGCCGTCTTACCGGTAGTGAGGATGCTGATGTCAATTGTGCCCGTGACGGGGTCAATGGCAGCCTGCTTGATGGCTTCGCGCTGCAGACGCCGAGCCTCACGGCAGTCATCTGCGGTGACCACCTTGGAGAGACGCATGCGCGCGTGGGCCTCTGCCAGTCGTACAAGAGACTCCAACTGACGCGGGTAGGCTGAGATCTACAGGGGGAGCAAGTTAAAAATAGCGATGGGTCAGCGCTAGTAGAACCAGACGCTGTGGCCGCATGACGAGCCATGTCGGGACAGGTTTGTATAAGCAGCGCATACAATGACATAACACACAATTACAAAGATGGTGGGATTCACTAAGCCTGTCCGTTTGCGTAACCAAGGTCATTATCTCCGACAGCTATGAGCAGTGTGAATAATTGAGAAGCTGTACTAATAGGAATAGTCGTTGTGTGCCGCCTTCGATTTGTCCCTGGAAGGAAGGTTTTTCATCTTTAAAACTCTAGACCAGCGCGTCCAACACCACGTTTGGTAGGCAGGCAAGTAGCCCTTGGTGGATCCGGAACTCCGCCGGGTGGTCCTCAATCCCAGCGGCGCCCACTTTGGTGTAGCAGACCTTGGCCGCCCTGAGGGCGGGTGGGAACGCGGTCGAAAACGCGTCTGCTGTGGTTCCCACAACGTTTGGTTCCTGACAATGGTGAAGTTTGTTGAGCCTTAAGGGATACTTTAAAAGATTATGAAGTTTTCTTTATGTACTGCAATCACCCAAAATATTGTTCCCGTAGTTTGTTACCAGAAATGTTGTACGGAACATATTTGCCGAGAGTCTTTGTATATGCGTATTTTTTTACGCGCAGATGACGGATCAGGCCATTTAAACTTAAAAAATACCATGGAAGGAGTACATGTGCTCTAAAAGGAGTTTTGTCTCTGACAGCCTAGTACATTGTTCAGAACGCTAAAGTTGGGGAGAAATTGAAACATTGACGGCATGATAACGGCAATTGGCTCTGCCTTGAGCTATGAGACACTATTTTTACTATGAAAATAAAGCGCAGGATGGCCATATAAATATGAAAATTATAACTTATACAGTAGAGCCCGCTCAGTTTCTAAATGGCCTACTGGCTAGGAAAAAACAGCACAGGAGTTACAGTAGTAGCCGGTCCATTACACGAAAAGCTCTGGTGTGCTTGGATATGCCCGGAATCGCGAGCTCCGCGAAGCAAATCAGAACTCTTAAATAGGGTGCCACCGCCGAATTACGCCTTGCGTGAGTCCCCCACGGAAGAAGACGACAAGAAGAGCGCAACAGCAGAAGTCGTTGAGGGTAAAAGGTACAACATATTTGGAGCAACAAGCGCATGTAAGCCATGCCCATCGGGCCAATCAGCTTCTGTCCTAACTTTGCTGCCGGGGCGATTAGCTTGCGACTCGACGGCTGACTTTAGCGTGAAATTTAAATTGATGGATTGTCTGGCACGACGCGTTTGCTCGCGTGTAGGCCGATCGATAGCCTACTGTGACCGTTGCTACCGCTTGTATGCTAGCTGTTTGGTTCCTCCTAGCACGTCCCCTGTTTGAAGACAAATCGTAAGATTTGATTTGCGGGTTCACTTGTAACGGAACCGTTCGCATTCCTTCCTGACCTGGTCGTCTAGAGGCTGGAGTTTGTCTCGAAATATTGTTTACCTATAACACTCAAAGACTTCTGGTTTCGCCCATTTCTTGTCGTGTTCTTTCTTGGGGAACTCACACAAGACTAACTTAGGCGGTGACACCTCGGCCTTGCTAACCGTTACAACATAAGAAACTTTTTCTGTTTGTAAAAGCAATATTTTTGTTTACTGTCTGTTGCACGTGTTGTGTGTGGATTGCCAAAGTAAGTTGACGAGGGTCGTTTTCGCAAGCCCTCTTCACCACTTGACGTTAACGCCCTCTACCGGGGAAACGTGTTAATGCGTGAATGAGGTGTGCGAAAGTCTTTAGTCCTTGTACATAAAAAGAACGGTTGATTCCCACCAAAAAGAGGACACGCTGTTACGTTAACAGAAATAACGCAGACACATATCCTCATGTGCGAGGGGGCAAGCCCGTCTTAAAAACGGATTAAGCTAAGATGTCTGACGATCGAGATACCCCGGACTGGTCCCCTACATTTTGGTCAGCTCGACAACTCAGTGAACATTCAACTCAGATGATGGTCCGCATCCAACCGATACATATCTTTTTACATGTATCCACTACACGCAAGGATAATTGCAGGTAGCTTATTCGTTAAACTCTGCTAAAGCTATCCATGTATCTTCCCACCTCTAAACCCGTCAGCAGGCTAGCGCTTAAACTTGAAAAAATAAAGTAGGGGGTTGACAAGTTCGGAGACGACGCTAAGGGGGGTAGTAGGCAGAACACTCACCTGACCACGACTGGCACCAAGCTTTCGCATTGCCACGTACTCCCGAACAAGGTATTCTCCTGCCTCCTCGCTAATCTTTGGGTGGTACATGGCCTAAAGGGCAGAGGACAGAAACAGTGAGTTAAAACAGTCTGAAAAAATGAGGAAAAACTGAACACGCAAAATACATGAACAAAGAAAAGAGGATGGCCAAAAGGTAGGTTAGGAAGTTGGGGTGGTTACCTTTGCGTAGGCAATGTAATCACGCAGCATGCTGGCCGAGTCGCCAGCATAGGCGGGGTCTTCCGTATCCAAGTCCATGGCGGTCACCATGGTGCCCGCAGCGCGGCTGGCGATTGCCCCATCGCTGGCTGCTGAACCGCTGCTGCTGGGCTGTGTACCCTTGTAGTAGAGGCCGACCAGGTGGCGCGCCAGTCGCGCATCGTAGACCTCATCTTGTGGATCCAGAATCAGGAAAATCAGGTCGAAACGCGAGAGCAACGTGTGTGGCAACTGCGCGAATGGAGGAGGAGGAAGAAGACATACACACACACGGAGTTAAACTTGGAAAGTGATGCGCCTTATGTTTATATGTGCTTCGCCGATCTAGTGGAGGAAGAGTTAAGTTCCGCTTTGCCCAGGAGCTCACAACGTGAACCCGCCAGACCGTCACATAGTGAATATGAGGATATGATGATCAAATGGATCCGAACAAACAAAGGGAGACCGGAATGGCCATTTCTGGTTTGTTAGCCGTCATCAGCCAGTTATACCCAACCTCAAGCGTTGGAACCCCGAGATTTGAACCCGGGACCTTTGGTTATTGAGTTCAATACTCTACCACAAGTCCACGCGCTCCTTGCTCTGTCGGTTGAGAGCGGGAATATGATGAATATATGTGCTTCGCTGATTAATACACTTATCTGGAAGGCGGGTCGGTGCGTCCATAGGTGAAACGGTCTCCAGTGATAGTCGCATGCGAAATAATCACTCTCGGGCCTGCCGGTTGCGGACCAGCAACGACTGCCACTAGGGTGCGGTGAACTGAGGTCTAGCACACCAAAAGCCTAATTATGGTGCTGGGACGGGGCGATCGTGAACCACCATCAAATAAGTTCGCTTGCGAACACTGCTCTGTGGTTAGGCTATTGAGCCAAAGCGCTGGTGGAGACAACCTCGAGCAAACAATCCCCGCGGCTGTTGGGGGCACGCCCGTAAATGCAATTGCCAAAGCATCCCCTCCATGAGGCCGGCTAGATCAGTCAGGATTGCAGCCGCAACAAGGAGAAGTAACTAAGTATGCACAATAGGTTCAACCGATTCGACCAGCGACCTTACGTACTGTATGATCCTGCGAATTTAAATGCAATGCTACAGGCTAGTCTGCCGCTGGGAGCGGCGGGGGTGTAAATCTATTTTGGCTAACGCCCCAACATGGCAGGTGAGTGATCAGCGACGTCGCTGTAGTACCCACAAATGCTTCGGAACACACTCTCCGTTTGTGTGGCCCCCGATACCGGCTGACTCATATAAACACACCTCCGCGTAGCCTGTACCTAAATGAGATAGTTCAGCTACCGACAGCGCCGAAGGCCACCGCCGACTAGAGGTGTGGCACGCATTAGCGATCCACACAAATCAGACCTCAAGAAAGCCCCCCTCCCCTCTACGAAAGACCGCCGCTGTTGCAGTCTGGTCCCCACTGAGGGCTAAACACTCCTGGCATAGGAGACAACTCTTTAAATCATGAGGTTTCGGCGTGCGCCTCGTGACAACTTTGAGCAAGTCAGGTAGATTGGAGCGGAGCGGAGAAATTCCAGATGCGGTCACCAGCACTACAGGTTAGCGTGGCGCACTGGACTCACACACAGACAGACACCCGGCGAAGAAGCAAAACGTATACTACCGTCTTCGAAGACTTCAACGCGAAAAACGAACATCTATTCTACCTCTTTGACTAGGCAGTAGTGCGCGCCCTACCGACCACAGGACGTTCTGCAAACAACAGAGGGCGGGCGCCGGGAAATCAACGACTAGAGGAGGGCTGTTAAGGGCGTGGCGTGAGACGAATGCAGCTGCTGCTTGGTGGTCGATGGAGCAAATGGTTGCCTAGTCTGTGTACGCACACGAGGACTAAAATGATCCCATTTAGGGACAAACAGGCGCGAGGAGAAACAAAAAGTGATCCGACAGTTTTGTAGGGCCGTAAGAGTTGGCCGTTTTGAAAGGCACTGGTGCGAACAACAATCTCGCAGCTCGTTAAAAGGTCAGCAGCACAGAAATAGGACACGCAAACAACCATATACCTAGACACACACACTAACAGGAAATGCTACAAGGGCTAACATCGTTGGAGGCCAAATCTCAACGCAACTAGGGGAGAGGACCTAACACGCCCGGAAAACTACACGTAGGAAAGTTATCGACAGAGGAAGATGTGTGATTGTTATTCAGACGCCGGTATGGATCTGTGTCAGTTTAGCTACAAAAAATAACAGAATTTCTGTTGAAAATTAGGCAAGAGAGAAACCAAAGAGTAAGCACTCACGGAAAGCGTACAGAATTAGTACAGACAGGCTTTGGCTGAGGGTTGAACAGGCTAGGTAGAAAACAGTTCTTCCGGTAACCGAACATTATCTACCACCAACGTGTCTTGCTTGGTTGCCCGTCGGAAGCGACTGTGGATACTGATGCGAGTATGACTGCGAAGGATAAGCGCACAACACTTCAAATACCCACGCAATTCTAGTGGTCTGAGGGGACGTCGAATAGAGCGAGAATCTTTACAGAAGTAGAAGATTCGATCGCTGGAACGATAATTTTATTTGCCTGATATTTCGGATTCCGTCGGGAATCCATAATCCTAGGTAGCCGTAAAGAAGTGTGAGGCATGCACAGATTGCGCGGTATTTATACTTCTCGACAGAATCCGAAACGTCAGGCAAATAAAATTCTTCGTCCAGCGATCGCATCCCCTCTACTTCTGAACCGCTTCCTCGAACTCACCTGTTCGCTTCTATCCAAAATCTTTTCGAAAATACAACACACAGAGAGCACTCACTTGAATGTTGTCAATAATGGTTTTAGAGGGATCCCACTTTGAGCCAACGGGATTGGCGGCAGCCAGAATCGAGGTGCGTGCATTCAGTTGACACAGGATGCCTGCCTTGGCAATGCTCAAAGTCTGTTGTTCCATAACTTCGTGGAGCACGGAGCGTGTGGAGTCGGACATCTTGTCAAACTCGTCAATGCAGCAGGTACCATTGTCTGCCAGGACTAAAACAGGGGGTAAAATAAATACCTGAGTCAGCATGAGAGATGAATCGTGAGAAACGTGGACAAAGGAAAAAATCCCCTCCCTTTTTTAGTCAATCGTCAAGGCTGGTGATGTAAGACAGGGTGTGGGTCCTTGTTGCTAAGGTGTCTTGACACAGGACCCAACACAGCGTGACGGCCTCAGCCAGACACTCCGCCCTTCTTCCGTCTTCTCCAAAACACGACGGAGTGGAGCGGAAGCGGGGCTGGAGTTTGCAGGGCAACGGGGGCTGGCAGTAACAGCAGGCTCTCTGACCCCAGAGCACACACACGCGCACACAGGTGAGGGTGGCCGCTGAACAGTCGTTGCGCCGCCCCCGGCCCAACCCGCCAGTTGGGGCTTCCGCTAATGGCCTCAGTCACTCGCCCATTTCCGGATGCAACCCCCATCATCTAGCAGCAGGCCTCCGCCGTGGGACTGACTACACGCTCGGGACGAGAGAGAGACAGAGCAGCATGAATCATAAACCCGCAAGCACGCGGGCGCGCGCTGAGTTGACATTACGCGGGCGGCGGCGGCATAACACGCACGGTGACCTCAGCGGCCTCGGCGCTGCGGCCACAAAACAGGCACATGCGCGCGCATAAAATTAAGTTCACGTGACCTGACGGACGGTGACCTCACAGCATGTGTGTGTGTCTACAAATGATTACTTACGGTGCGCGCACGAGCAGATAGACGCAGCACTACAGACACACACAGCTGTAATAACCCCTTTCGAGAAGGCCAAAATTCCAACCGGCGTTCAAATCAAAGGGAAGCGATTTCCGTTGTACAACAAATATTGAATGCGAGGTGTTTAGCATTTCGTAAGAAGACGATGGTAAATGGATCATTAAAAAAGGCGCCGAAAATTGTTCTGCTAGTCAAACTGGAATAACCAACCACCCGACTTCTCTAGGATCGCTGGGACAGAGACTAAGGCAATAAAATTCTCAAAAATCTAGAGGTTTACTTGAAATCCACATCTATTATGAAGGCAGGTCTAATCTGAACGTGAGGTAGCCTGCTAGGAAGGGAAGTAAAGAACGCTGATATGCCGATGTACGGCAAGACATCTGTCAGAAACTTCGGCGCATAGTACGGGAAGACGTGTGTGTGTGTGTCGTAGCCCATAGTTGGATCAGGAATCCCCGCCGGAATCCAAACTGGGAGTAGTTGGGAGACGGATAAAAGCCGCGACCTCGACCGGCTTGAGCCACAGGTCCGCGGGAGTGAGGTGGGTGCCTGGCCGAGAACTGCAGGCGAACAGATGACGGCAGTCATGCGGCGAGACGCCGCAGTCGGGACAGTAGTCGGGTATGGACGGGTCGAGCCGGTGTTGGTACTGGCGAAGGAGCATGCAGTAGCCACTGGTTAGCTGCGCCAGAGTGAGGCCGCAATCGGGGGTGGATAGCCACTTACAAAGGACTGGGGGCGGTAACCTCGTTTATCCTCGACAACGACTCTCTGGTGGAGACGCTGGAAGCCTGTCTTGGTGGCAGAGCTATCAACAGGTAGATCCGCGAGAGACGAGGCAACAGCTTCCTTGTAGAGTGCTCGAATAGACGGCCGGACGTTGCGGCACGGCTCGGGAGCGGTGCAACGGTGATGATTGGGATGGCCGGGTTGCGAACAACTCCACCAGAACTGCTGGCTAAGGAGAGTGTTGTGATGGGCGACCGGTAGAACAGAAGCCTCCGCATGAAGAGGATCTAAAGGTGACATTTTATAGCAACCCGTGATCAGGCGGAGGGCAGCGTTCTGTGCTGACTGGAGGCGGCGGAGGCTGGAAGAGCTCATCGTAGGAGACCAGATGGATGTCGCAGCCATTAGTTCAGAATAAAGTGAATGAGCAACCTCATGAGGAAAGCGATCGGCAAATTGCTTGACCGTTTTAAAGTGTCGCTGCATTATCATATCAGCTAAAAAGCATAATAAACGCCGGCATGACCTGCCGGGACCCTTCAGACATGTTGCTGATGACGGTTTATTCACCATGAGTGGCCATCCCGGTCTTTTTTGATAGTGTATGCAGATGAAACTTTGAATCAAACAAGTATTTGGCCTTGATCAACGATAGCAGTAGGCCAATTCTTATGAAATAACAGGTTTCGCTTTCTTCGCTACGGATACGGCTGAAGCGTAGCCATACCCTGGATCAGAGAGGCAAGGATAACCCAAGGGTGCGGCCTACTTCGAAAACAGGTGTCCAATCGAGTTGAGGAATTTAGGACAATGGAAAAATGTTGAATACCAGGGTTCATGTGTGCGTGTATGTGTCCGACATACAGGCGTATCGGTTCTGCAGGTTGTTGTTGTTGTTGTAGGATCAATCGCAAGGTAAGTGGCTTTAGAACCACGACTTCCGGATCTTCTTCAGATACCGGACTGTGGCAGAGGGTCTTCAGACGGTTAGGTCGATCGGCGCTCTCAGTCCGCAGTCAACACCAAACTCCTGAATTCTGGCGACCATCTCCGCTGCGCATTCAATCAGGTGTTCGTTGGTCTCTTCCTCCCCACAAGCTGCACACGTGGAATCATCAGTCAGATTGTACCGCTTCCTGATGTGATTCAGCTTTTGACAATGCCAGGTCCTAAATCTCACTAGGCTCATTCTATCAAGCCGAGTCATTTTCTTTTCTTCATCCCAGTTGATGGCGGCCGTATACGTGCTTCGGCCGCGTTCATGTGTCATTTGTGTCCCGGGGGGTCATTCGTCTGACTGCTTTCATCGTTGCAGCAAAGGATGTCGGTCTACCGTCCGGTTCAGTCCTGGCCGCTGAGGCTTCAGGTGGCAAATGAAGACCGCCTCGGGTTTGTACGAGGAACCGGCAGCGGCATAAAACGTGTAAGAAAACTACTAAAGCGCCTGGTCATCCATCGCACTCATGTTCATGTCTGGGCGGAAGGGGGGAGGAGACGGGTGCGGAGAGCCAGCCAGACACTGTGAGTCTCTCTTCTTTGCCAAGTCACGTGCACACCCCGAGACTGCTTCTCGTCCCCCCCCCTTTTTTGGCGGCAGGTACTGTGTGGTCGGCCTTGTCGTCGAGCGCGGCGGTGACCTGCCGAGGTGAGGCAGCCAGAAAGGAAGCAGCAGCAGCAGCATACACACGTAAGACAGAGCGGCCGGGCTGGCTGGTGCGCGGGCTTACGCGTTAGACGGAGGAGGAGGCAAAAGAAAAGTGGGAGGGCGAGGACGACTACGAATACGACGACGAGACGCGCTGCATGACTCACGCGCGGCTGCTGCTGCTGCCGTCATTGCCGTCACCGCGGCTGCGCGTAGGCCGGAGGGAGGCGAGTCAGCAAATGCCAACGCGTCGTACCTGGGCAGGCGGCGCGTCGTCGCGGCGATGAAGGTGAGAGAGAGAGGGCGCGTGGACGAAGGAGCAGCAGCAGGCTCTCTGCGCACTTAGAAACTCGCCCAGGCACTCTCCAAAAAGCACTGCAACAGCCACAAGCTAACCGAGCGGGGGGGGACTACTATTATGAGCAGCGTGATGACGACCCTGTGGTTTTGGGGTTTTACATAGATTGATTTTTGTTTTATGACCGGAGCGTGTATAAATAGCTCATCCATTTAATGAAGTATTCGGAAAGGAAAGAGGCTTTTCGTAGAAACTGGTTCCTAGTAGACTATAAAGTTACTTTTATTTGCTATGGCTGCATGCAAAATAATAATTATTTTGTACACATCTATTGCTCACGTATTAGTGAATTCGCGGGTTATGTGATACTTATAAACTATCCTCACCTTTACAAAGTTTGGCCGGTGTCAGGAAACATTTGTTTTTTCAGATCTGCCGAAATATCGCATATATTTGTGCCTTTAGGGGAAATAAAGCCCCTAAAGTGGGCAATAAAGGTTATGGCAGTCGGTGATTTAAAAGCTCGGCAATTCGTGCAAGCATGAATGAACCCGAGCAGAAAAAGGCAAATCACCCGTTGGTAGTGGTATCCGAATCCCCAAAAAATGCCACTTATTACGTAGCTTCCATCAGCCTGCGGTTGCTATGTTGCATACGCAAATTACATAGGCCAGAAAGTCAACACCTAAGACCCTAAAAGGCCAGAGAACCCTTGTCTGCGTCTCTGTTTGCTCAAGTCGCCAAGGAAATCGAAAAATCAGCTGAGTATGCAATTGATATAGGAGAAACCAACTGCCCTTTGCCAACGGGTGCTAACAGCAGCTCAGACAGTGGCCATTAGTTTACCTAACCTAGCCCTTTGCTGACAGTAGACGTGGGTACAAGTTAGTACATATGTGCATAGGGCAGGGCACACCTGCCCTGGTATTTAATGCCTTTCAGCGGTCATGGGGGGATGTGATCACACAACCGTGGGTACAACTGCTCTATCTGTCTGGCCAACTTGAGGTGGAGTGATCGCATGTCACTCCAAGCCCGTGATGGCAGCTACACCCACACCGCGTTTGACAGCGCCCACCCCGACCACTCTCTGAGTTCCAACGTCCCCCTCAAGATGCAAACTCCGCCATGCAATCGGCGGCAGGATGGGAACGGCGGACTGTGACTAACAACCCTCTCCCACCGAGACACATAAATCCTACCTATAGTTTACAAGTCTCTCCTCCACCTAATTGTAGTGAACGGATGATTAATTAGCTAAAATATGTGTTGACTAATTGAATTTACAAAGTCCATTATGTAATTGTAGATGGAGAGGAGCCTCGGTTAATTAGTTTAATCTGCTCCGGCACCGAGCTCGTCATATGAAACATTCGTCTTGCCAAACAAATTCCCCCCACTCCCCTCAAAATAATGGAAATAAAATTCATGCGTTCCACGCCGAAAAACATAAATATGAAATTTCAGGTCATGGACATTTTCGTTTTCAGGTGACGCGCCTGGTGTCTACATGCAGCGCCATATAAAGGTACAAATAAAAGCAGACAGATGCTGTGACGGGCCCTTCCTGCGTCGGTTCATCTCGTCCTGCTCAGCCAATGTTAGCCTTCACCGTCCATGTGCCTGCCTTACGCCCATGGACAGGTCGCTGCTGGAGCCGCGCGAGTTCGTGGCCAATCAAAGTTCACCACTTCACTGACTGGCTGCGGGCGACTGAGGACCCGCGCTCTTCGAACAAAACCCAACGGCCGACACGGACCATTGGGACGGCCCGGACGCAAGTTATCACTCGCGCAATCCTAAGGGTACCAGAACAAAGGGACCTTACTGGCGACCGATTCATGCAGTTACAAACGACCTTGAAATGGCGGAAAGTAGGCCAGGACAAAGGAGGCGCGCGCAAGCGAGACTGCCTGCGGCTGGGTTGCGGCAATCGGGGGGTCACGCTAAGGACACGATAGCTCGAGGCATGACGGCTGGCCGTAGAGGTCACTCGTGGAGAGCCAATAGGGAACAATAACTACTAGCCCTTAAATATGCTGCCACCGCTAAAGGCGGCATTCTGTTGCTGAAGACACGCTACCGACGACCTGCGATTCTGCTGCTAGCGACCCGGGACACGGCTGCTAGAGACATGGAACGCTTTTGGCCGAGACGACGACAGAACACAGGCTGTTGACGGATACAGAAGACAAGCTACTGGACCCACAGGAAACAGTAAAGTACTATCTGCTATCCTGTTCTGCCTTCTCTTCCTAACACGCAACTGGGGGACTAAGAAGACAGTGCGCTGACGAGGCCCTTCCCTAGATTGGTCAGAGCAAGAGAGAAAAAAGCTCGTCAGCTTACCCAGAGCACCAGTCTGCAGGGCGATTTGGCCGGTTTCTGGGTCCTTGGTGACGTAGGCGGTCAGACCGACAGCAGAACTGCCCTTGCCCGAGGTGAACTGACCACGAGGCGATACGTGGAAGACGTACTGCAGCAGCTGCGACTTGGAGGTGCCGGGGTCACCGCAGAGCAGGATGTTGATGTCAGCACGGAAATTGCCTCGACCCTTGGCCGTAAAGTCCTTGCGAGTTCCACCGAAAAGCTAGAGGAGTTAGAGTACAAAAATAGATGCAGGAAAGGAAGTAGGCGCAATATGTACACCAGGAGAGGGTGGGGAGAGCAAAGCGACTAGAGTAGTCATTCTTGCAAACAAACTAAGCCTAATTGTCTACAGTAAAGTACAGTGTGACGCTAAGAGCTGGTTCATTTTGCTCCATTTTAGGAGTAAGTACACCTACGACTGGGAAGGGGGAAAAACGTTTTGTCTGATAACGAACTATACAGCAAAAAGTAGTCGTAAGCGTTCGTTCATTGGTCACACAGAGAGAACTCCGTACAAATAACTCTACGGTGAGTAGACATCAACAGCGACCAGCTCATTCACCTTCACACCACCATCGTACCCCAACGGCAGGGGGAACCACAGCAGACCCGTCTTCGACCGCGTTCCCACCCGCCCTCAGGGCGGCCAAGGTCTGCTACACCAAACCTCCCTAGGGTGGACCCATCTCTTCTCCTCTCCATCGGTTTTTTATGACAAAGCAGCCCCTCCTGACTATGCTGCTCCGACTCCTCCTTCTCGCCGCCGGGATTTAGGTCGACCCGGCGGAGTTCCGGATCCACCAAGGGCTATTTGCCTGCATGCCCAACGGCAGGACGAAGGCGGAGACGCAATGGCTGGTGGAGTTAAAGCCGCAGCTATACGCATTACACACAGTAGATGCAGCGTCATCGCCGAAATTGGAGTGGGCAGTTTAGCGTGCATTTGGTGTCATTATTTTAATCTGATGAGTGGAGCTGATCCTAGGGAAAAAAATCCATGTCTAGACTTGAGGCTTACTTAAAATTTGGTATTAATAGACAAACAATTATACCGTTTACATTTCTTTTAACGTATAAATTGGCTCGAATTCGTTCATCATGATTTCAAAGTTAACGTACATGCGATAGTAACGGGTTACGACTGATTATCAATCGCTCGCAAATTTCGGCATCTGCCACGCATCAGGATCCAGATTGTAAATAATAGATTCTTAACTCTCACGAGCAAGGCTTAAGTGAAGGAGTCTCGAAGACTACATTAGTGAGAGCGCAATGAATAATTCCTTCAGCTGGCAACCATTAAAGTCACAACCTACAGCATGCCATTATAACTGAAAAGCGCGTTCTGTTACTGAAGGGTGTGCGCTAACCTAAAAAATAGCACCTGCAATGTCGTGGGAACTGTCGTGAGAAACTCGTAAAACCTCGACCGATATATATAAAAAATGGTCTACTAAAAAAGGAAGTGAACTTGCAGCAGCAATTAGCAGACACGACAGTTAAGATAGCCCCTTATTTTGGGTGCGAATGTACGAACAATATTCACGACCAGTCGTTGGCATGGTCTAGCAGACGACACTATGAGAGAAAGCGTTGTTGTTTTTGCATGCGTCAGACTGAGTTCATGCACTCCCGTACTCTCAAGACCAGACCGCAAGGCTGCGGCCGAGTTGGCTGCCTAGGGGAATTAAAGTCAAACCGGACTCCATTGTCTGAGGTCGAGTGATGAGATGACTTAGTAGTAGTAGTATTAGTATGAGTAGTATTAGTAGTCGTAGTAATAGTAGTAGTAGTCGTAGTAGTATTAGTAGCAGTAGTAGTGGTGGTAGTAGTAGTAGTAATAGTAGTAGTGGTAGTAGTAGTAGTAATAGTAGTAGTAGTAGTTGTAGTAGTAGTGGTAGTAGTAGTTGTTGTTGTAGTTGTTGTACTAGCTCACTCCCTTAACCTAGTTTGCCAGCAATACATGTTATAAAATTTTTAATAAAGATGAAGGAATTCGGCGACTTTGTCTGGGCGAAGCCATAGGTCCTCAGGCGAGAGGTCCGTAGGGTTGGCTGGGCAGTCGAAGAGGTGGCATGTTGTGTGGAAAGGCAAGAGGCAGTCAGGACAGTTGTCTGTGACGTTGTCAAAGCATGAGGTGAGTCGGCTTTTGAATGAATTCAGCAGCGTGGAGAAGCCGGAACGCAGCTGGGATAGCCTGGTTCTAGCGTTTCTGGACAGGTTGGCCCTACGTTCTCTGGCCATGACGTCGGAGACCGGCGGAGGAGCGTTGAGGACTCTGTTGGGTTTATAGCTGCTGATGGCTTGCTCGAGAGTTTCAGTGTGGATACGCTTAACGAGGTCCGTTATCGGTAGATTAGTGGGGTACACCGAAGCATGTGGGCCGTAGGAGTCTATGGTAGACTGCTTCATGCGTCTAGCAGGTGGGGGGGGGGCGCGTTAAAAGGCGAGTGCCCGGATGTTCTGGGTTATGAGACTGCGCAATGTAGATTTTTGCCTGCATGATGGAGTGAACCTTCAGAGGCAGGACTTGAGTTTCCTGATACAGGTGATCTACATTGGTCATGTTAACGCAGCCCGTGGCGATGCGGAGAGCAGCGTTCTCAACGCGTTGGACTTTCGCCCAGCTGGTATCGCTTAACAGTGGGGCCAAGATGGCTGATGCATGCTCAATCGTTGCCTTGCCTGTTGCCCCGTATGTCGTGACTAACGTCTCAGTGTCCTGGCCCCATGAGGAACCTGCCAAGGCTTTTAGGATGTTGAGCTTGGCTTTGGCTTTGCTGGCTTGGATTTCAGCATGGCAGTGTAGAGCCAGCGTTGGGTCGAGAGTGAGGCCCAGGAGTTTAGGATACTGACATAAGGAAATGTCATCGCCCTCCACCTTAATTGGAGGATGGGACTTGTATTCTTTGGGGTCCGGAGTAAACAGAGTTACTGAGGACCTGGTCGCGGATAGCTTCAGTTGCTTATCGTCTAGGTGCCGGACTAAACTGGGGATGTAGTTATTTAAGGCATCGGCAGCCATGCGAAAGTTTGGGTGAGAGGACAGCAGGGTGATGTCATCAGCGTAAGACACCATTTCGACTTCAGGGGGAGGATTCGGTAGGTCAGCCATGTAGATGTTGAATAGCATGGCGAAATGACAGAACCTTGAGGAACTCCTGTCCTAGAGTTGCAGGCTTTAGATAGCGTGCCTGAGAATTCGACTCGCGTTTGTCTGCCACGGAGATAGCGGTTCAGCCATCTGCAGAGCTCGTTCGGTAGAGACGAATCCACGAGGGATGTCATCAAGGTGTCAATGTTAACCGAGTCAAAAGCTTTAGTAAGATCGAGGGCGACCATTACTGTTCTGTCCGCAGGTTTCGTTTTGTTGAAACCACATGCAATGCTATCCGTGACACGTTGTAGGGCTGACGTCGTAGAGTGGAAGGCTCTGAAACCGTGTTGGTGCTCTTGGAGGTTGGCATGCTTTTTGAGCGAGGGGAGAAAAAGAGACTCAAGTATATTCACGGCCGGGCTGAGAAGCGAGATCGGGCGGTAACTGTCAGAGACAGCGGAGTCTTTACCTGCTTTGTGGCTGGGGAGGATATGAGCCATTTTCCAGATAGCTGGTATATGGCACGTAGCTAGAGACAGATTAAACAACATGGTTAAGAATGCGACACCTCTGGGGCCTATGTGTTTTAGGTGTACCATCGTAATGTCATCCGGTCCAAACGCCTTAGAGTTCTTAGCACGTTTAATCGCGGTTGTGGTATCATGAGCTGAGAACTGGAGCGGCACTAATAAAGGTTTGCACGACCTGTGTTTGACGATCCTCGAATTCTTCGAGGATTTATGGACCGCAACCGTGGTGAATTGCACATTGAATTGGTTGGCAATGTCTGTGTCGGTCTTCTTCGGTATACCATTGAATTTGATAACCTGGTTGGGAGGAGCAGGTGCCCCTCTACCGATGGATGTGATTGTTTGCCACAACTTGCTGGTGTTGGTGCGGCTGGAGAAAGTGGCTAGCTTTTCTTGCCATATGGTCCTCTTGTGTTCATTGACCAGTCGGGAGATCTCTAAGGTTATGGCCGGTAACGACGGGTGCTGAGGGTTTTGAGCTCGGGTGACGTCACGCTCTCTTGATAAGGTGGCCACATCGGTAGGGTATCCTGGGATGGGATCAAAGACCTTGCCCGCGGGAATGTTGTGCTTAGAGGCAGTATGCATGATGTGGTTGAAAACCGACACACCTTGGCGAACATCTGGAGGGAAAGGGGCCTGGTCAAAGAGATTCTCAGTTTCACTAAGGAAACCGGGCCAGTTGGCTTTACGTTGATTCATAAAGCACTTGCGAGCGTTACGAATTGGGGAAGCATGTGTGCTGATTGTGATAACTATCGGGAGGTGGTCAGAGCTCAGTTTGCATAGACAGTCCCATGAGGAAGATAGTAATAGGTCACAACTGACGATGTAAATGTCCGGGCTAGCGCAAGGACCTGAATGAGGGAGTCTCGTGGACGTTCCATCCGTGTTGAGGACCCCAAAGTTGGTGTTGTTGATCTCCTCGGCTAGTGAGGCACCTCTAGTACAGGAAAGGTTAGAGAACCATAAGTCATCGTGGGCATTGAAGTCGCCCAAGATGAGTTTCGAATCACCCGTTAGCATGTGGACTATTGATGGTCTGAAGTTGGCATCACAACTGCTTTGTGGAGGAATGTATACGTTATGGACAGTCAGAGTGGACGGTCCAATAGTAACTTGTACCTTGAGTTCTTCCAGCGGCGAGTCCGCGGATGTTGCTGCAGAGGTCAGCTCCTGGTATTTGATACTTTGGTGAACCAAAGTGACCAGTCCACCACCGGCATTACGAGCTGTCTCTTCGAATGACAGCGAAGCCCGGGAAACGTGGGACCTTCGACTTTGCTGACAGCTTTGACTCCTGGAGAGCAGCTATTTTGATGCCATGTTCATGGAGGAGTTTAATGATCACATCTGTTTTACCAGAAAGGCCATTACAGTTCAGCTGCAGTATTTTGAGGTCAGAAAGTGGTGAGGCGTCTGGGACGGTCAGCGACATAAGCGGCGGCGGTGCTGAGGGTTGTTGTGAGGCAGCCTGAGTCGTGGCGGACCGCGGCATAGGTGGTGGTGGCAGTGAGGGTCCAGGAGTGTGAGCCGGCCCATTTCGTGGATGACGACAGGTTATGCACCTGTATGATGAGCCGCTGTATTGGTGGATGGAAGTGAGATCCGAGCAATTAGTGCCTCTTGCGCGAAAGCGTTGCCAGTTATTGCAAGGCCCACACAAGACACAGGCTTGGTTTTGGTAGATCTGCTTGGCGCAGGTGGAACAGAACCATCTGATGGATCCTTGAGCAGGTCCCGGATTGGGCTCGACGCCGGCAATAAGAAGGATTCGGATCAACCTCGCCGGTTGAGGAAGATTCATTCTCGAAAAAACGATAGAGAGATAGAAACATGTATACTGGCAAATTTTGGTATGGGGGGGTAAGGGAAGTGCAGCTCTTTGCTGTAGTCCATCCGGGGATAGGTCCATATGGAGATAGGTCCGTCCGGAGGTGAGTCGATCTGAAGATGGGTCCATCCGGAGATGGGTACAGTCAGTTCTACCAACGTGAAGGCGTGCTGCTTGGGAACCAGTAGTAGTAGTAGTAGTAGTAGTAGTAGTAGTAGTAGTAGTAGTAG
>JAYGXS010000009.1:1316045-1333408 GCA_036362985.1 Ligula intestinalis
AGTAGTAGTAGTAGTAGTAGTAGTAGTAGTAGTAGTAGTAGTAGTAGTAGTAGTATGGACAGTCACATTGGAGAAGCCCGTCAACAACCAGAGACGGGGCTACGTGTGCCCCAGCTACAGATTGAAACGAAATTCAGGCGTGGCAATAGGCACTGCCCTGCTTGGTCATGCGTTTGATGCGGCCGAGATCGCAAACCGGGGGTGAGATGCAATAGTCGTGGCTGTCAGATGCCTACTCGATTAGCCGGCGCATGTTTAACTAAACAGAACCTTAGGTGACCTTAAAAATTCGCTCTGTATGCGAACCAGACGGGCGAGGGCTGAGAGGGAGGGAAGGGGCATGACACGCAGTCACCCGGAGGAGGGCAACCCGGCAGCCGCTTCGGGGTCTCGCTTTAGGCCGCAAACCACGCACCATTCAGACAGCCGCAGCATCGAAAAAGCTGGTTACGCGGCGATCTGGGATGCTGCACATGTCATTCGAAAGTCCAGACCAAGGATAAGGTTGGCCCCGGAGGTATCCCCTGCACTTCGAGTACTTCATTTGGGAATCGCATTTTAACCATAACTGATATAAATATAAAGGTTTCTTTTAGAATATGTTTTGACAAACTACTTTGAAATAAAACATTACGATGACGATCGACTACACGAATCCCAGTTTTACATTACTATATAACGCCTGCTGATTTGATAAAAGTAGGCATGTTATATTAAAGTTATGTTTCTGTTAGGGTTATGTTCTCCTTCTGCATCCCGTGCCATTCAATCCAAAACTATCTGATTCGTACTTCATCGTTTCCTATATTGCACTCACGTCCTTAGTTCACATTTTTTATATTGCGCTAACACCTCAGAGTAATAAAAGAAGCATATGCCAGAAATGTGAGCAGTCATAAATCCTTCCACAGACCGCATTAACTGTCTCGCTCAGTGGACATAATAATTACATTGATATTATAATCCAGGCCCGTTTTTGCAGAGTCCTTGTACCTTCTTTTCTCCGTGAATCTACATATTCGACCGCTGACAATATTAGTGGTGTTCAGAAAAACAGCATGAATTCAAAAAATGTTTCAACATGCACGGTCATGTTTCCCTGAAATACACAGCGTAAAGGTACAATTCTCCGCAAAATCAGTAGAAAAGTTTTGGTGTATCTCCTTCATAAAATGCGACAAAAATCGAAACCCCAAAATCCTATTGAGAAAGATGATCTATTTAAGCAGCCAGTTTTAACCAAATGTGGCTGAAAAGACCGACCTGACAGTCGGAACCATGCTTGTTTGAAATAATGTGGGACTACAGTGCATGATCATTTGTACTGCAGTCCCAGGCAAGTACTTTTTCCTAATGAAATTCGCGTTTTAAAATGCCAGTCAACGACTTACGAGTTTTACAAACTTCGATGGATTGGCTATTTGTGAATCTGATGCCAGGGGGTGGAGATTATACGCATCCAACGAAAGAGTTGGGGGTATTACTTAGCAGAGGCAACGTTTGGCGTACAGATTTCAAAACTTCCTGAAGTTGTGCTTCAAGCGCGGGAGAATTTAAAGCTAAAACGCCTAGAATTTTCCCAAATTTCAAAGATATAGGACGCATTTGAACGTGCAAGGCGTTTGCTGGAAAAAAATAACCCTCAATGAAATGGCGGAAAAGGACAGGTGCCGTGTTTCATTATACTTCACAGCAATGGCTTGCTGGGCATCAGTGTACAGAAAGCAGTCTAATACAACATCGGTCCCGAGTAGTTAAAACAATCAGCACTTGGGGATGTGCGCAGTTGTGTGAGTCTAAGAAAGTACAGCGCTGCTAGACGGAACGACCACGTCAATAATTAAAATAACTTATGAGAACATAAGGCCATCTGGGTGGCTATGGATGCTTGTGGTTGATGCAGTCAGCAAGGGTGAAAAGAGGATGATTTGAGAGCGGCTGAAATTTGCCTGTCAATAATATGGTGGTGGTGGAGGAGGAAGAGAAAGGATAATGAAGATGTGCTTACTTGAAGCAGTATCCCCTTCTTAACGTCCTCATTTTCATAGATGCTCGGCGCGATAGCGGCAGACAGACGTTCGTAGAGATCAGGTTTCTTTGACAGGCTTATAATCTGCGCCTGGCGCTCTTCTGTGAGGTGCCGCAGTACATCCGGAGGCGCATCTGAGCCGGCCTCAGTCTCATCGCTGTTGTCAGCGAACATGCGACTCGCGAGTTCCCGTCTGTGCAAAAAAAAGCTCAAATCTTTCATACAACTTCTCGGCTACAATCTCACAGCGCGAATCGTAAAACTTGACGACTAATTGTGATGGAAATAAGACTTGCATACGCATGTTTAACAAACATAAGGGGACAAACCGACAGAGGGAAACGTAAAAAAACAAGGGACGCGGGTGGAGTGCGAAACCGTATACATCCGTCGATGCTTAAATGTTCGATCAATATAACCTTTCGTAGGACAGGTCGAATGTCGTATCCGAGGATGTCTAGCGTGAACACAACAGCGTGACGGTTGTGCAGGCACGGTGACGTACGCGTTGATTAGTGTTGTGACTTGCGTTGCATCTACCACACGCTCGTTTCCTTCACCAACATGTGTCCCGTACCAAGACAGGCTCACTTACACTGAATGCAGCAGAGGGCTCAAGTGGGAGGCGTAGCCGGAGCTGGCAAACCTAGCTTGGAGCCCACGGAGTGGGATTGTCATTAAGGCCTTGGCGGCTGGTGTTTGAGATGCCTCTAAGCGTGCCACCAAGATCCTACTTTAAGGGCATGGCAAGAGTTATTATAATAATGCTGTAATAAAATTTTCATACAACTTTTACTTATGGACTCCAGGTGCCACAGAAGGAACAAGAGAATTTCCAAATAGGATAAAATAATGTGTTATTTCTAACCGCTGCATGTAGGCCATTTTGTTTCAGTGAGATTAACTTTGTTTTTGGCTTCGCACTGAAGCCGAACTTATCAAAAGAGTGTATTGAGGTAAACAAAAATACTCCAAACCGAGATTGTTAACACTCCATAATCTTTTACGAAAACAAAGTAATTGCAGCATGTCCGACTATCTGTGGTGATAGTTGGCGAGAGGTCGCTAATGTTTAAGTTGTAGAATGCCGATTCTACGGTGGCCACGAGATAGGCACATGCGCCCACACATCTCTTTTGATACTTAAGAGAGTCGTTAAAGACAAAACAAGTCGAAGAGCCGGAATAAATGCCGGATCTTACTGTCCTGACCAATGCGGGTGTAATAATATTTTTTTGTTTAGTCGCATGAGTCACGTTTACTCATGTTAATGTCCACCATCACAATGGCTGCCTTGATGGTCGTAATTAATTCGAGTGGATGGCAATATTTACGCACAGAATGGATGCGTACAATAAAGTAGTCCACTCACCGGAAATGCAGAACGTCAATATACGTTTTGTACACCGCTTTCAATGAACGCTGACGAGTTGAGAGACGCAATGGGACGGCTCTGTAGATGCCAGTAACGCAGATACGATCGCCCGGTCTGACCTTATCAACAAGATCCTCGTGCGCGTACAAGGCGACGGTGTGCGGAGTTTGGCTTGCCGGCATGTCTTCAGGTGCTTCCTAAAAAATAATAATTGTAATGCCTACTAATGTTTGACAGTAGACAATATATTCGGGTAAAAACGGCTTGACCAACCTGAAGTTTGACGAGTTGTTTGTCAACAAAGAGACACCGATTGTGCTGGAGCTGGGCCGTGTGGGCAGAATTACATCTAATGCAAGCATCCGGCTCCGCGACGCGACCGCGTTCACAGACTACACTTGCCATTGCGCCGCAAACAGCGCACTTGAACTCGGCACGCATCATCTCAGGGATGAGGCCAGAGAGGCGTATAACCAGCCCACTCACAGATACCAATTGGTCGAGATCTTCGGGGTTAAGATGGCGCAGGGATCTTGTCTTATCGCTGTTGAAAGGTCGCGTCTAGATGCAACAAAAAAGAAAATTCGAGACTTGGTAGGCACAGCCAAAGGAAGCATTCACGCAAGAAAATTCTTCTTTAGACCGAATCAACGGGCTTGCCTAGAAAATAAGCAGGCCAATCTAGTAAATTACTTCAGTGAACATAAAATATGAATTCAAAAAGCATTTCTGTGATTTTAAGAAAATTTCCGAATAACTATTATGGAAAAATGACTACAAAAAGTCCAGATGGTTATCAGTTAAAACCTGGTTTGAACATCAAAAATGGGGGGCGAAGAAGTGCAAATGTGCTTCTTTTTCCCAAACATTGAAAGGTTCTCTCACATACCTTTGGGCTTTTCTTGGATGATAACAATGTTCCTTCTTGGTTTTCAGAAACAACAGGGAACGGTGAAACTTTAACAAACCCTCATTCAAACATAAAACTGGCAGAAGACTTTGGCATTGACCGTTGACGTGGCATGCATCAAGGCGTTGCATACAATGTGAAGGTCATTTTCTTTCATACACGATATTAAAGTGGTCCAAACCGTACTTAAGAGGTACGTTTAACATTTTTAACAGAAACCTTTGAGGTTCTAAGAACAACTTCGCTTTCGGTTGCTACTGAGATTCAAGGGGCCAGAGAGAGCTAGTATCGAAGTACCACTACGTCCGTTTGGTGAGTGTAGTCTGGGTATTTTTGAGGTGTATTTTAGTCATAGATCTGGACGAAGAGCTGTTGCCTCCTGTACTTACCTGTAATGGTCGATCAGGCCGCGCATCTCTGAATCTGTCGATGAAGAGGGCATGTAGTGCTGCGTCGCACGCAGGAATGACCTCCTTGGGGAAAGTAATCAGTTGGTTACACAGTTCGGGTTGTGCTTGACGCAAGTGTTCACAGTCGATGTCCAAAGTTGTGCCACCAGACGCAGCCATGTCTTCCATGCGTTGTACGTAGAGAGGGCGTGAAAGATCTAGGGGGATGCCAGTTGTAAGACCTGGTTGACCTTCCCAATCAGTTGGAATGAAAGTGAGGAGGAAGCGTTTAAAACGATCCATCACTTGAGCTATGTTCACATTTGTGCCCCAGATAACAGTCTGCAAAAAATTAAAGAGGACATTACTAAAACGGTGATAGAAAGGACAGAGAAAGACATGAAATCGAAAATTATTTCTGACATTCGTCTAACATATTTGCGTAAACTGCAGTGTATAACTGAAAATAAGCAGCGCATAATTGGGATTATCCGAAAGGTCGCTTGATTGGTAGGAGAACGCCATCTAGATTGAAGTAGTCTGCAGTACAAAATATACCTGCTATGTAAATTCACAGTGTCTGATTGCAAGTGACTATTTTAAGTAAAGTGTGAAAGAGTGTACAAGAGCCAGATGTGATTGCTTGAAGTCTCTTACTGCACAAAATGTTGTCAAGGATGTCAAGTATCAAGTGCGTCAAACAATTATAAAGCTACTGCCTACTAAAATATATCTCATGAGTGAGCGGACTAACGTTTAATTATTTTGTCGATGTCTGTTTCCAAACTGTCGTATATTCCGGTCTAGCCCCTTTGATAAGGCGAAACAAAGGAATCGCAAAGATCAAGAAACATTTTTGCCTGGCACGCAAATGCATTCTTTTTAGTGGCAATTTGGGATTCAGTGACTGCTACCGGTTTTGTAGCGCAAACTAGCTTTTACGTATTTCAGTAAATAAAAGTTCAAAGGTTCGAGGTCGGGTAAACGAGGAGGGGGGTTTCTGAAACCCAAATATTTGGCAAGATTTCATCAAGGCGGAACCCACCCTCATGATTACAGTGTGGGATTACTGTATTTTACTGAAAGTATAACTTCATAATCGGCAGTCATTTTAAATGGTTGATCGAAAAATAAACATATGCTGTGCCAGCAGTTGGTGAAAGGTAAGAATCGTTTAGACATACTGTACATGCAAACCGGGACAAATTCCGATACTAGTGCTTCGGTGGAGTTAATGATGTAACCAAAAGATTTGTCCACTATTGTTTAATACAGTGATGCATCGAATTCAATATGCCGCAAAAACAGGCAATGGATAACATTCTACCAAGAACAGGCTGGTAGAAACACGTAGAAGCTGGAGCCCACATGGTAGTCTTCGTACTTGCAGCATAAACAATGGGCATAATATTTAACAGCATTTAGTGAATCTTAGCAGCGCAATACACCAGGTTTTGGGTCTAGCACGTATCAATATAGTGAACACAGCAGCAGTGTTGGTGGCCGTATTTCCCATAAAACAGTGATATAGTAAGAGAAAAGCAATCACTAAATACGTTTTGGTGACTCCGCCCATGAGAAATGTTAAAGGCTATAGAATCCAGCTGTAAACGAATTCATAACACTCTGACAACAGCTGATTTTCGAAGAGGAAGAAGAGGTTTAGTACTAGTGCTACTATTAGAAACTACTTGCAAGAAGTGACAGCGCAGTGGCTTTAAGAGACTTCAGGTCTACCTTTAAAATGTGATATGAAAGTGAGGGGGTAATAAGCTTCCAAGTCTGTCTTGATATCCAGATTAACCTTCGTTCACGAGGCCTTGCATCCCTTTTGAAATAACTTTGAGACGGAATACTCGGTTCTGCGTTACTTTGGCGTCCTCGGTCCCTGACGTAAAGGCTAATAAGGCTGTTCGACTGATCGAGCTTTTATCTTCTTTGCATAAGGAAATGCATATGCACCGGGTCTCCATTCGTGCTCAAAAAATATCACATTTGCAGTTTCAACCAAACATGAACTTTGTAAGCACTTTATACTGTGGCAAAGCTTTTAATTCGAGAAAATGAGAAGGAATAACGACGAGATGGAGGCCACAGTGGCCATTTTTATTTTGTCTTCCACCACCAGGCATGCTCTTATTGATGATCGGATGGACAAAGGTTTCGAATGGTCTCGCCTGCAGATGAAACGGTATAGGCCAGTGGCGAAGTTCGTGCGGCATTTAATCTAGGTGACAAAATTTACTTGGGTTGATATCCCTATAAAATGGTGCTGAAATGTACTTGTTACGGCTGTGATCATGCCTGATCTATCCGGCGGTGCTGAAACATAACTGGATGGTGACAGAAAACGACCAAAATAATCATTCTGTAGATATTCCCATGTTCAATTTGAAAAGTCAGTTTTGACAAACATTTTTCCAGCAAATATTCATCAGGCCAGTAACTTTGCAATTTTGGGTACTTCTAGACTACTTATGACTCAGCCCCGAGATACTAAGAAATAATATCAACTGATTAAGGAGAGTCTGTTTTGCTTAAAAACGGATAAGCGAAGATCCACTCTTGTGCGTCATCTATGTTTATAGGCCTTCAAACAAGAACAAGAACCTTAAAACGTTGGGTCTTTAAGCTTACTTGAGCGGCGCCCTCACTGGAAACGTCCGTTGTTCCCACATCACCCGTGAGAGGTGCCATTGGTCCAGAGGTTGGAACGTGAGGCCGCATCGTCCCCTCTTCGTTTACACCTGGGCGAACCGAACTCAGGACGTCACCAACATGACTTCCACTGGCACTAGTCATGTCACTGTACGAGAGCGGACTTCCTGGCTCGACATCTGAAGTTCTTAAGCCGGACCGAAGATCCTTTAAGAAAGCCAGTCAGAAAGGTTGTAAAAGCCTAAGCATTTGCGAGCGTGCTTTATTATAAGCTTCATGTATGCTAGTCATACATAGACCTGAGCAGTCAGTGTAATTTGTTTTGTACGTCGTTCGAGGGGTACGACACGCACATAACCTATGCTCGCGTTAAATCTCTTGCAACGCCTTTATCCAACTTTTCACCCGGTTTAGCTTAAGCTTGCTATTTCAAACTTTGAATTATCTAGTAACCGTTATGTCGTTGTGCATTGTCGTTTTTTGACGGTGTGCTGGCTACAGTCGTTGGGCTTCCATTTCAAAGGTTTGTGTTGACCTGCGTCTTACTAGCCATATGGATGTTGACAAAAAAACGCTACGACATCCAGAAGTCTTCAGAACTCGGATGAATTTTACGGCTTTTTCATCCTATCCAAATTTTCACCTCTGTTACCCGAGCATTTTTACTAGCTGCTTTTGACTCCAAGAGGTGCACACATTTACTTTTGACTAGTCGCGCAACTATTGCTCCTCACATGCACTAAAATTGTGAGTGACATCTGATGTGATGCAGAATAACTTAACAGGCGGGGCAGTTCACGCTACGCCGACCGACATCAAAGGCCTTCGTACGTATATATCGGATAGCAAGGGATTAAATACAGATAAAAGCATTAAAAGACCTACAATTCTCACTCGAATATTGAAAAGGATGTGTGTTTTTATCTGAAACGAAAATTTATTATTGCAACAAAATGATTCTTTAGGCTAGTCCCAAACTATCAAAAACTTGCTAATATTATATAAATATAAGAAATTACGCCTGAAAGATGACTATGCCTTATAATGAAAACAGCCTTGACAGCAGACGGTAGGACTAAGTATGAATGAAAGCCGTGGAATGAATGTATAAAAACATATTAAAGTGATGCTAAAGCGAGTTTATTCGGACGGAGATTGCTAAAATCATGATGCAGTTTATGCGTTTTTCTTCCGATTTTTATGCATACACAAGGCAGAGCAAAGGCAATAAATGGTGTACTCCTGAAAAAACATTGGGGCCGGCACAAGGTTATACAAGAGCATCATACGGCATCAGACTGTTCTTCTGCAACAGCAGCTCGACGAGATGATCGCGTCCCACTGCTACCCGGTTCACTCATTTCGACATCTCTCTGTGGTGTTGGCTGGGTAAATAAATCTGCCGATGTTGGTTCAGCCTGTGAGGTAGTGGCGCGACGCCTGGTAGAACGACGCGAACTCGTGCTAGACATTTTCCGAAAAAACTTTGGAAGTGGCGCGTATGGAATTAGACGGGGTTGGCCAGTACAAAAAAACAAACTTGTTGCGTGCGTAAATGCCTTCCGTTTGCAAAGTTGTTTGCACGATAAAGGGCTTTTCCCTGAATAGGAGCCGGCTGATATTCGGCTGATCAAACGAGTGGACAACATGAGCTATTCAACATAAAAGGTACCGTGAGCAGCTCAAGTCTGCGGGTTCTAGACTGAACGCTTGTGCATCTGAAAGGTGTAGTAAGTTTCGACAGTCGTCTGCAGCCTAGTAGACTATGCTTAAAATTTAAAATGACGAAATTTGTTTTTACAAGCTTTGGCGTCGGGACAGCAAACGAAACAATAGACGCCTCTTATGAGACCAGCAAACGGGGCCTAATAGAACGTAAAAGGGAGTAAGTAACATAAAAAGGCTGTGGAACAAAAAGACAAAACTGTTATTTTCTACCATTATTTTTTATCAGATATGTGAAAAGGTTTAGCGAAACAAGTGTCTAAAAACTCACTTCGAACAAGTTTTTGACTTGATTTTCGGAACATTGGGTTCCCCATCTCCTATTTGTTATGGCGACATCAAGCAAAAGTAGTGCGTTACTACACTGGCCTTCCTATAGGTTATTCATTATATGTTGATGATTAATTTTTAACATGGAGCCGTCCATCACATAAGGGGCAAAGTGGCCTGTGGAAGAATTCATAAACCGGAAGGTGGTAAGTATACCGTAGGTATTTAGTAGTATCTCTGGGCTTCAATCGCGTACTCGTTTCATTTTCGCCCGATAGGGTGTGCGATAGCATGTTTATGTATGTGCATGCTTTTCGTCCGCATATGCGTAAACCATTGGTGCTCTGCAACAACTCTCCTGTGTGAAAGCACGTGTATTCGTCGCGATCCTGTGGAGATTTTCAAGTAGGGTGCCCCCGACTTATAAATCACCTCAATACCCTTCGGGTGAAAGGGGCACCAAGGATAAATCCCCCAGGCTACCAAAGGCGCCAAACTCATCAACGTTAACCAGAGAGAGGGTAACTGCCAATGTTTTGTCAATCACAGTCGAATCTCGCTGCTCAAAATCATCGGAAAAATCCTCGTCCGCCGGCTTTGCAGTGCGCTGAAGAAATTTTCTGGAAAAAAATTCTTGCCAGAAAGTCCATGTGGTTTTCGCCATCATCGCTGTTATACCGACGTGACCTCCGCCGCGTTTCAGTTGTAAAAGAAATGCCAGGTAACACAAACTCACCTCGATGACAAATTTTTCCAACCAACCTCCAAAACTAATCCGCGGGGACGTCTCTTCAAAATATATGCGTTTGAAGGACGATTGAATATGAGAAAGCATTGCTCTAAAACCGTTCCCTGGAACCACAGAATACCCTACCAAGGAAATTGTTTTCTTCCAATCTGTAGAGGCATTCAACCACCAACTTCATATCCGACAGCTCCCCCGTCGATTTCGACGATGGGCACCACGCGCTCCAAAAAGCCGCAGCAAACGCTGAAGCAAGCCGCAACATACACAGAGG
Source organism: Ligula intestinalis (assembly GCA_036362985.1). Taxonomy (NCBI): domain Eukaryota; kingdom Metazoa; phylum Platyhelminthes; class Cestoda; order Diphyllobothriidea; family Diphyllobothriidae; genus Ligula; species Ligula intestinalis. The sequence goes on from JAYGXS010000009.1 coordinate 1,326,421, forward strand.
CAAGCTGGGCAAGGAAAACGAAAGTGACAGCAAGCGGGAGCAACGCAGAGAACTGGCACGAGAGAAAACAGGAGCTTAGGCAGACTCGCGCAGATTCTACCCACTCGCTCGCCACTTCCACATCCGTATCTGGTGTAAAGACAAAGTCAATAAGACCAAAGATGAGGGAGGGTGTATGTGGCTGGCATGATAAACACCCACCACGTGCATACTTGACGCAGCCATCTCGCTAGGGATGCTCCCAACTGCGCGGGAGCGCCATTAAGGCCACATTAAGAGGGAGCCATTGCAGCCTGACTCTCAGTCCTCCCTCTCCTCCCATACGCACACACAAACACTCGCATACAGGAGGAGCAACACCGTAGGGGGGCCAAGTTTTCCCGTCAGTTGGTAGACCCTCCAAGCCATGGCTTTTAGCGCACCGTGATAGATTCAGGCGCATTCAGATTTATTATAGTATGGAAAGAAATGGGCCGTTGTCGACCTCTTTCTCTCGCCCACCGCATAGTGACCGCCTAGCTTTCCAGAAACCTGACGTTGGGTCTGAAAACCAGTGGGAGCGCGAACGCAATCACCAACAAGGAATAAGAAGTGAGATAAAGTGCCAGCGCCTTCCAGGCCGCAGGGACCGTGGTTGGCTGAAGACTGGCGTTGCATGTGCATACAGACCATTGGATCTCAGAATGGTGAGAGCAGCCCTGCATGAAGCCTGGGCCAATACCCTCCTGAGGGGGGTAACCAGTCAGTCAACGACTAAAAGGCACTGCCCGTGCTCCGTTGTCGGTTGACATCCATAAGCGGGGCTGAAAGGAGAGCGATACAGCTGCTGAACTTCGCAATGTGGATGGGCAGAAAAAGAAAGGAGAGAAAAGGAAAAGGGAGGGGGGAGAGAGAGAAGTGCAAGAAACAAGAGAAAATCGAGGGCGATAACAAACATAAGCAGGGAAGGGGTAAGAAGGCAGGAGAGGGAAGAGTGAAGAAAAGTGAGAAGTGAAAGCAGAGCCAAACGAACAAGTGAGACAAGAGAGAACAGAAACAGGTAGAACAGGAACAAGAACGCTGCTTACCTTTCATCGGGTTTTTCGGGGACAGCCTGACGCGACTGCAGTGACTGTGGTGCTGGCTAATAGTGTTTGTTTTGCGATTATTAGAAGGACTAGCAGTGTTGCATAGGCAAGGGGATCACATTTCGCAGGAATAAGGTTGCTTGAGAGCTGGTGCAGGTTAGGTTTGGTAGGGAGTAGCAGTGAGGATAAGGCTATACCCCATACTTGTTATTGGTAGTTCACCATACAGCACGACAAGGTAGTTTAGTTATTTGAAACCCCTGCGTTGATTAGCCGGTTGCTGCCAGCTGGGTCTGCTGGTCTTCGGATTACTGTGAGCCGAAGGCCATGCACAGCCACCACGTACTCTCCCTTGACCCAGGTAGCAAAAGTTGCACCTTCGAGTTAAGTTGGCATGAGAACAGCGATTGGCATGAACTACTACCCAGACGGTCTTACGACGAGTGCAGCATGGAAATCGATCAGTTCTCCCCTAAGAATTACGTAAGTAGAGTGAGCCTGACTGGCGAGAGCGACGATCAATCCCCCCTGCCCTCCGTTCTCCCACCCATGCCAGCATTTTAGGCGTAAATTGGCAAGGTAACAACGTAAGAGGCGCGAGTTGGGGGGGGGGGGGGGGGGTTGATGACTGACAAATAAATCCACAACAGTAGTGACTGTGAAAAACGTGATGCGAGTGCAATGATATGAACTAGGCAGGGCTGAAGGTGCAAATGAATGCACTGCAGGTCCTAAAGAAGACTGCGAGTAAGACCGAATAAACCTGAGTGGAGCTGGGACTAAGCTGCTAGTTAAGTTAAAGGATTCTAATGCTTGTGAGGCTGGTATAAGAAACCGTGCTTTATGGTAGTTCTAGCAAGTAATAGAAGCAGTGATACAAAAGACATCGTACATAAGAACAGTTAGGCAAATAAAGAGGCAAGTTCGGCTTATATGAGGGCAACTTACCTGGGTGTCCTGGAAAAATGGACGCTGCAATAATGAAATGAAGCGACTAGTGAGTGGGCTTAGGGCTGGTGGTGGGGTGTGTGAAGTGCCGGGTGTGTCGACATCACGATCAATGCCGCTGTCATGAATGTGACCTAGTAGGCCTATGCGATGAGCAAATGATCGGGGGCAGTGTGGGCAGTGAAGGTGGCGGTCTCGTCTGCGTGTTGGTGCTCCAGGCACTTGTTCACCAGTATCTGTGTGATGGATTCGCAAGTGACCGACTAGGCCGATGCGTGAGTTGAATGTGCGATTGCAGTGAGGGCATATCAGGCCCTCAGAGCTGGAGAAGAGTTCAGGTGTGGGATGCGAGTTGTGGCGGGTGGTGATGTGTTAGAAGGGATGGAGGAAGTTGCAGGTGGGTTGGATTCGGTGGATAAGGGCAACGGGGCATCTTTTGCGTCGATTATTGCCGTCGAAGTGGAAAGAAGAGTAGGTTCTGGTGGAGTGGTTGGTGCAGTAGACGTGAATGCTGTCGGAGAAGGGTTGCATGGCTTCCGGAGGTGACCGACCAAGCCAATTTTTGCATGGAAGGTGCGTTGACAACGTGTACACGTTGGAAGGGCTTGGGTGGTGGCAGCGTGCGTCCGTGGATTGTGAGACTTGCGTGCCCTCCGTTTTGCCTTGGCGGCGGCGATCCGACTAGCTTCGTAGATTGCGGCGCCCGTTTTTACCGCTCTTCGCCACACAGATCGGTCCTGTGCTAGCTCCTCCCAGTTCGTCGTGTTCTTCAGGGTATCCTTGTAACGTCTCTTCTGCCTCCTTTGCGATGAGTGCCGACGGCGACATCGCCGTAGAACAGTCGCCTGGGTAGCCATTTATCGTTCATGCGTACCACGTGACCGCTCCAGCGCAGTTGTATCTGCCTGAGCATTGCCTGGATGCTGAGAACTCCCGTTCTCTCCAGGATTTCCGTTTTAGGAATTATCTCCTGCCACTTCACCTTCAATATGTGGCGTAGGCAGCTGATGTGAAAGTGGTTCAGTTTCCACGCTTGACTAGCATAGATGGTCCAAGTCTCCGCTCCGTACAAGAGTGTTGACAGCACAACAGCCTTGTATATCTTCAATTTCGTTGACAGTTGAAGACCATGACGATTCCAAATGGAGGCTTGGAGCCGACCGAAGGCTTGGCTAGCTTTGGAGATTCTGCGGGCAACCTCTTCGTCTATTTTAGTGTTGCGGAAAAGCGTACTGCCGAGGTAAGTGAAGTTGCCCACGTTCTGCAGTTCGGCTCCGTTGATGGTGATGCGTGCGGGGTTGAAGTAAACACTTGGCGGCGGTTAATGCATAACCACCATCTTGTCCGTGTTGATGGTGAGGCCAAAGTTGGCGCAACCTGCTACAAAGAGGTCCATGCACCTTTGAATGTCCACTACGGTGGTGGTGTTGAGAGCGCAGTCGTCCGCGAACAGCAGGTCATGGACTTTGGTTTTGGAGACGCGCGTAGGGTTCTGCATCCGATGACTGTTGAGAAGGTTTCCGTCCGTTCTGTAGTTGCTGGGGATTGCAGGACGCTCGTCGCGGTAGGTATCCATCAGCATGGCAGAGAACATGCGACTGAAGAGGGTGGGCGCGAGGACACAGCCCTGTTTCACTCCATTGATCACTGCGAAGGCCTCAGACAGCGTTCCGTAGTCCATGACGCGCGCCATCATCCCATCATGGAGTTGTCGTACCATGTGGGTAAAGTGTTCCGGACAGCCAACCTGCTGCATAACCTTCCAAAGTCCGGGCGGGCTCATCGTGTCGAAGGCTTTTGTCAGATCTACGAACGTAGTGTAGAGGTGGGTCCGCATCTCTTGAAATTTCTCCTGCAGCTGACGCGTGGCAAATATTATGTCAGTTGTACCACGGTGACGTCGAAAACCACACTGGCTTTCAGGCAGGAGCCCTTGTTCCAGATGGCTATTCAGACGATTGAAGAGAATGCGTGCAAAGATTTTACCGGTGATATTCAACAGCGAGATTCACGATGATTGTCACAGACTTGACGATTCCCCTTTCGCTTGTAGAGGTGGATAATTGTGGCGTCTTTGAAATCCTGAGAAACTTGTCCCTGTCACCACATATCTTGGAACAGGGTGGTGAGGTGAGTTATGAGTTGGTGACTTCCATATTTACAGATCTCCACCGGGATCCCGTCGGACCCGGGTGCCTTCCCGCTGGACAGCTGCTGCACAGCCTTGATGGTCTCCTCAAGGGTGGGTGAAAGGTCGAGGTCAGCATTTATTTCCATTTGCGGCAATCGGTCAATGGTAGCCTCAGAGGTGGTAGAGATCCGGTTGAGTACACTTTGGAAGTGCTCGGCCCAGCAGCTGAGAACTTGGGTCTTCTCAATGATGAGGGTGGTAACGTCCGCGCTGAGCAGTGGGGCTGTGCCTCTTACTATGGGGCCGTTAACCTCTTTGAGTGAGGCGAAGAAGTTCTTCCATTCATTGCGGTCTGCATAGCCTTGGATTTCCTCACCCTTACGAGCCATCCAAGCGTGCTGCATTTCCCGCAGTCGCTGCTGTACAAGATGGTGACTTTGGTAGTAGGCTGCTTTCGTGGCGTCGGAGGGGCAATCGACGTATTCGTTGCGAAGGCGATTCTTCTCAGAGATGAGAGTAGTCATAGCTGCATCGTTTTCATCGAACCAGTCTTGGTGTGGGTGGGGCGCAGGCCCAAGGATGCGTTTGGCAGTGGATTGAACAGTGTCTCGTAGTTGAAACCATCGAGTTTCCACCGAGGTTTTCTCGTCTGCGACTTGGAGGTTATCCAGCTGTTGGGTCAACTCGTTCCTGAAACGCAAACGGTTGGCAGGCAAGTTTAACAAAGCAGTATTAAACTTACCTGGAGGTCACTTACCTTGAGGTCTCCTGCGTGGTTGGAGACGGATCCGCATCTTGGAGATGATGAGACGATGATCGGTATCACCGTCAGCACCCGGCATTGCCTTTGGGACCAGCACGTCCTGCTGATCGCGCCACTGCACGAGGACATAATCCAGAAGATGCCACTGAGATCTGGGGTGCATACAGGTTGCCTTGTGCTGTAATGGTTGGCTGAAATAGGTGTTGGTCAATATGAGACGGTGAACCGCGCAGGTTCGAAGGAGGAGTAGGCCTTTGTCACTGACTCCGCGGAGGCCGTGGGGTCCGAGCACTCCCCTCCAGGTGGCATGGTCTGTGCCGACGCGGGAATTGAAGTCACCAAGAATTATCAACTTGTCCACCTTCAGCACAGAGGCCAGGAGGGCTAGCAGATCCTCGTTAAACTTGTTCTTCGACTCGTCGGAGCTGGTCATCGGAGGAGCGTAGACACATACAATGGTGGCGAATTCGCCACCCCAGACAGGCAGATGGAGGCTTATCAGGCGTTTGTTGATGCCCTGCGGCGTACAGGTAGTCGTCAAACGATGGCCTTCCGGATGGCAAAGGTGACGCCACCTTCGCGTTGCTCTGTCGTCGGACGGCCCACATAGAAGAAGGTGTAGCCGGCGCCCACCTCTTCTATGGGACCTTCGCCGGAGAAGCGGGTTTCACTGAGTACGGCGATGTCCACCTTGAAGCGCGCCAGTTTACGGGCGATAAGCGCTGTTCTCCGTTCCGGTCGGATGCTCCTCGGGTTATCTAAAAAGGAACGAACATTCCAAGCGCCGAAGATGATAGGACTTACCTGGACTCCCTGAACTGTCCTGCGAGCACTGGGAGCTGGCCTGCGGGAAGGAAACGGGTTAGTGGGAGGGAGGGGAAGACAGAGGTTTTTATTTGCGTTTGTGGTGTTTTGACCGCATTTATGCAGTCTGACAGTCAGGGTCAGCTGGCAGATGTCGTGACCCAGCGTGTTCGGAACCATCTTTTATAGGACATCAATTCTCTCGCGAGGGGTGGCAGCGCTACTCCTGAATAGGACTGCCTGTCACAAATAACTGCTACCGAACAAAAGCATGGGCCACGAATGACCACCTGGTTATGAGCCGCATACAACTTTGCTGTCGCGCCGTCATAGGACTTTTAGACCGTGGGGGAAGGTACTTGGGAAGTAGGGGGAGGGAGCAGCAGTACTTATCCTAGTAGCAGTAGTGGTGAAGGCGACAGTCTCTCCATTTATGCTTCTACGCATTCTAGTGCTGTTACATCCGATTGCTGTTAGAGTTAATGCTACGAGTAGTATCGTTACTGATGTTACTAAGGAGGCAAGCTCTGCTAGGAATTAAAGTGCTAATCAAGATGGCGGAACGACTATATGGGTAAACATCGTTACGATGGAGGTGACTAAAAGTTTTGGAATGGAATCGTATAGGTATGACAGTAGAGACAACAGGCGAGAAAAAGCAGGTAGAGTAACAGATAACAAATATCAATTGGACAAAAATAGTAAGATAAAATAGATGTGGAATCAGGCATACATAATCAGAAAGAACAATGGATGCAATGTTAAGACTACCGGATATCGAGTAGATTACGCAGATACAGCAACGTTACGAGAGTACTGAAATGCGTAAGCTAGTGAGGAAAGCACTGATCGCAAAAGGTTGTTATAATGGTAGTAACGATAAAGCAACTAGGGATAGCAAGTGTAGCAAATGGGTAATAAAGAGTAAGGGAAAATAAACGATAAAATACAAACAGGCAATGGTATTGTATAAAGTAAGAAGCTTCCTTCCACCAGTTACGTCTACTAGGGTACTTACCGCTGCAACCCGGGGGCATACCGGGGGTGGGTAAACACACCGGAGACCCTCACTTCATATCCATATGCTGAAGCACAACGCGAGCTATGTGAATAATTAACCTTAACGCAAAAATGCACGATTTGAGTCTATCTACGATAACCGGAGCATAATTTCTGTATGCTGTTTCTAATTCTTGGGATTTTGATATGCCAAATAGAGAATTCAAAAGCGTACGCCTGATTTTTCTTCGAACACACTGACTGATGCAATGCCAA
>JAYGXS010000009.1:1352054-1363263 GCA_036362985.1 Ligula intestinalis
AAAGAATATCTGAAATTTCTCCTAAAGGGTAAGGAGAAAGTCGAAGTTCTAAAGGCATTCCGAATGGGCCGTATAACAGACTCAAAAGATGAACAACGCCAACCAAGACCGTTGAAGGTTGTTCTGAAGAGTGAGGCTGAGGTCCAGCTATTGTTAAGCAGGAAACCAATACTCAGATACTCACACCCGACGGTTTTTTTTTCAGCGGGATTTTTCCCCCGCGGAGCGGGAGAAATGGAGATTGCTAAAAGTAGAACTCCACAGGAGACGCGAACTCGGCGAGAGCAATCTTCGAATTCTGAACGGGGAGATCGTCCATGTCCCGAGGTCACTCCTCTGGAGAAAGCCGATAACACTAACAGCCTAGTCGGGATGGACAACAGTCCGTCTCCATCAGCATCGACAACTCCCTGCATGCAATCTCACGCAAGAGGCGACCGCCTGCATAAAGTGGTGAATAAGTCTAAATTGAGCTTTCTTTACACTAATGCCCAAAGTCATCCCTCAAAAATTGATGAACTCAAGGCAGTACTTTCGGAGCGGAAACCTGATGTAGTTGCCATAACGGAAACATGGCTAAAAGCAGAAATCGCGGATTCGGAGATTTCGATTCCAGCATACCAGCTTTTCCGCAAAGACCGCCAAAACCGACAAGGAGGTGGGGTTGTCGTGTATGTCAGAACTGAAATCTCTGTTGTAGAAAGAGAACACACTGTAGCCCTGGAGTATGAGTCCGTCTCGTTAAAGATCAAGAAGGCGAATTCACAGAACCTTGAATTCCTGGCCGTTTACCGGCCACCAAACATTCTGACCGGAGCCTACGACTCACTCCTTGGTCTGGTGAAAGAAGCTGCTAGCCACCAGGAGGTTCTCATCGTTGGTGACTTCAACGCCCCTGCAATTGAATGGAACAACCTGACAGTTGAGGCGGCGTCAACTTCCTTTAGTTCCAAATTAATGGATCTCACGCTTGACCTGTCTCTAGTTCAGAACGTTAAGGGCATAACCAGATTTCGAGAAAACCAGCGGGCTACTTGTTTTGATCTCATTTTCACGAAGGATTCGTCCTACATATATGAAGTTCATTCAAGTGCTCCGCTCGGTAAGAGTGATAATACGACGCTAATGTGGGATTACTCACTCCACACTCAACGGCTGAGGAAAACGGAGGACCAGCCAAACATATGGAAGGCAGATTTCAATTCAATGAAGAATGCACTATCGACCGTGAATTGGGACTGCCTACTCAAGGGGGATCCGGAGGATGATTGGAGATCACTCAAGAGGGTTGCATTAGATCTGCTTAAGCGCTTTTGTCCGGTCAAGGTACACAAGACGACTAGTCGTCCTGCCTGGTTGACGAGAGACCTTAACAGGCAACTAAAGAAGAAAAATAGGAAATGGAAGTTATTCAGGAAAACTGGGACGCCAGTACACCTCGAGGAATTCCGACGCCAAAGAAATGCAGTAAAAAAATCAATTCGCCAGGCCAGGAAAAACTATGAATCAAGAATCCTCCAACAGGCCGAAGAAAAGCCCAAAATTCTATTCCGCTATATTAACAGTAGATTAAAAAAAGGACCCCGTCGCAGTACATAAGAATGATGATGGCGGAGAAGTCGTTGAGAATGACGAGAAAGCCGAGTACTGCAGCCGGTTTTTTGCCTCGGTATTCACTAGGGAAACTGAGCTTCAGTTTGATAATGCCAACAGTGCTGTTGCAAACGCCGGTCCAGCACTTCATTCTCTACTATTTCCAACATCTGTAGTTGAGAGGGAGCTGCAGAGCCTCAAAGAAGCAAAGTCATCCGGTCCAGACAATATACCAGCCAAGTTCTTGAAAGAATTGGCAAGCGAACTCTCAGAGCCCCTAGCACATATCTTTCGTTCTTCATTTGAACTAGGAAAACTGCCATCTGAATGGAAAATGGCAAATATTTACCCGATATACAAGGGTGGAGCCCGAACGAAGGTCAACAATTACCGGCCCGTCAGCCTAACTTGCATTTGCTGTAAGGTGATGGAAACGATAATTAAGAAGACGACTATGGAGTTCTTGGAGGAAAACAACCTACTGTCAGGGCTCCAACACGGCTTCAGAAAGAACTATTCTTGCCTTTCCAGCCTTCTACTCTCCACTGAGTAGTGGACTCGCGCACTAGATGAAGATGGTTAGGTTGACGTCATCTATACGGACTTCAAGAAGGCATTCGACAGCGTCCCACATAAGCGTCTAATGTATAAATTGTCAGAAATTGGCATAAGAGGAAACCTGCTGGCATGGATCACAGATTTTCTCACAGGGCGATCGCAAACTGTGTGCATCGATGACTCAAAGTCAAACCCTACATCTGCTCTGAGTGGCGTCCCCCAAGGCTCTGTCTTAGGGCCACTGCTCTTCCTTATCTATATCAACGACTGTGTCAACGACCTGGGTTGCAGCGCTATCATGTTTGCCGACGACGTCAAACTCTGGAGAGCCATCAGGTCTGACGCCGATAGGAAAGCGCTTCAAGAGAGTCTCAATCGACTTAGCTGCTGGTCTGCTCGTTGGCTTTTAAACTTCAACATTAGTAAGTGTGTGGTTTTAAGACTCCGTACTAGAAGGACTGATGAGGAGAACGATTCCTTCCAATACCTCCTCGATGGGCACCCGCTTTCAAATGTGAACGAACAAAAGGATCACGGTGTTCTAATAAATTCCTCACTTAAACCATCTACTCAGTGTGTAAAGGCAGCTAAACGCGCGACACAGGTGCTGTTTGCGATTAGGCGGGGATTTGTCAACATTGACAAGGAGCTCTTCAGGAAAACCTACGGAGCGTTTGTTCGGTCCCACTTGGAGTATGCTGTCCAGGCCTCGCGTCCGTGGTTCAAGAAGGATTACCTGCACCTGGAACAAGTGCAGGCGAGGGCTACGAAGATGGTCAAGAATCTTGGTCATCTGCCTTATGAAGACAGACTGACCGAACTTGATCTTTTCCGTCTCAATTAAAGGCAACTCCGCGGGGACCTCATACAAACCTACAGAATTGTTAGAGGCCAAGACTGCGCCCTAGAATTTGATGATTTCTTCGAATTGGCTCGGACTGACCATCTGCGAGGTCATCCTTTTAAACTACAGAGGAAACCGGCCCGTTTCGACGTTCGACGAAACGCCTTCTCTCAGAGGGTCATTGGAGCGTGGAACGGACTCCCGGAAGATGTGGTCCTCTCAGATACTGTTGACATTTTTAAACACAAACTTGATTCTCATTTGCTGAGAAACTGTGGCAGACATAATGAACAAAGTGTCAGTAGCAGCACCTTGCAACTGGCTCACACTTATCGCTGATGTTAAGCCTACATTTGTACATTTGTATTATGTACTATTGTTAAGGTGGACCTATTATGCGATTTTGGTTATGAATAGGGAGCTCAAGGGCGAAAGCCTTCTTCCCTTAATAAAAAAGTGACTTCAAGACTTTCACTTTAGTGAGTCAGCCTTATGCCACTCGTAATCCCTGTTTCAGCCTTGTTTCTTCTATGTCAAAAAATTTTCCTTTTCTGCCTCCAACTATGTTTTCCTTTGCTCTGATTGTTGTCTACATTCAGATTACGTTAGTTTAAAAACTCGTTAAATATAAAGCATTTATTATCCATTTCCTTCCCAAAACGTAACTTTAAGACTTTGGAAAGGGTCTTCTTGACATTTGGGGCGGTTCGCTTGATATTAATTTATTTCTAAACCCAATCTGATATCGCATCTGCAGCGAAAATCTTCTTAGTTTTTTCATCCTATCCTCTTTTTAACCAGCATTGCAAAATATTGACGACATTGACAGGTTCCTCTGATTTGCATTCCTAGGTTAAGCTGGAATCTTCGGATTGAAACTGTTGTGTTTGTAGTCCCTTCTGTTCGACTATACACGATCTACAACGATTTCCTCAGCCTCTGCACATAGTGATCATAGCAAACACGTAGCCTTTAAACGTCCTCTCTTATGTTGACACGCGACGGACTATTGAAGATAGTTGCGGGTGCTTTGTTCCCACCCCTTGTCGATGAACTCTGCCCTCACGGTGGCATCTCCGACACACCGCTGGTGTCCTCCTAACCTCTTCTACCCCCTTCTCGTTTTGACCCCAAGCCTAATAATGATGCTCACGATGGGCTACCACTGGCTCGCCTTTCTGACGCTTGCTCTTATAGATAACCGTGTGGTAATGAAGTGGTGAACTGTAGCTCTTGTAGTTATATGATTTCTCCCATGACAGGAAACGCTTCGAAACCTCAACTGCTTTCAGCACATGACAATCCACCTCGCGCGCTTTTCCTTGCATGAGCGCTAGTTTTCTCTCCTTAAAAATGACCAAATCCCATCCAACTTATAGATGTTTCGAAAAATGTCCAGGGTGGTTTTTCCTGTTTACCATCAATCTAGATTTGTCCGCCATAACTATTCGTGGAGAAGTTTTTTCTGTCAGTTTCTTTGAAAGTGAGGGCTCACTGATCTTTGTCTTAACCTTTATCGTGGGGGTTTTATCATCGTTTCTTTCTCAGGTACCGTATTTTCCAATGATTTCTAAAGTTCCTTTTAAACTGCCAAATTGCTGATGGATGTGAAAGTCAGACTGGTTGAACTAGATTTGTTTCCTCTCAATAACATTCACCAACGCGGTGAACTCATTGAAATCTACTGAGTGATTTGATGCCGTAACTGCGCCCTATCATTTAACGACTTCTGCGAATTGGCTTACACGGACTGTATGTGGGGTCATCCCTTTAAACTGCAGGGGAAGTGGTTCCATATGGACGATCGACGGAATGCCTTCTCGCAAAGGGTTGTTGGAGTGTGGAACGGACTCCCTGATGAGGTTATTCCTTCAGAACTGTTGTGGCTTTTGAATGCAAATTCGGTGCTCATTGGCTGAGAAACCCCTGTACATATAATGAAGATTGCGTTTGCGTTTGTAATTAGGTTTAATATGCTAATAACTTCATCTCTAAAGGTGGCCCGGTGGTCTAGGGGTATGATTCTCGCTTTGGGTGCGAGAGGTCCCGGGTTCAAATCCCGGCCGGGCCCTCAATTTTGCGAAATCAATTCTTGTCAGCGACCTAAGTGGGCATCATTAGACAAGAAATATCTTATATCCGACAATTTAAAATACAGAAACGCAGGGCAGCTAACGGCACTAACCTTTGATAAGATTAGGAGACGGGAAGCAGGCTTCTGTGTCCTTTTTTGCCACTATGATAGTTCAAAACCCCCAAGATTTCTGTCCTTACCTCCGTTAATCGTCCATACAACGTACGACATTATGCACTGATGAATCTCTTCATGCATCCTCCACTTCTAAACGATCTCTACGCTTTGTGTCTAGGTACAGCTTTCTTTGGAATAACTTCGTTAGTAGCAACCCCACAGCGACTCACTGGTGCCTCTCTGTGGAAAAGTCACTCCGTTCTTGGTCCTACATTGTTCACTAGGTACGTCATTGACTGCACCCGTGAAATAGTTTGTGATTGTGCTATGTTTTCCGGTGATGTTAAGCTTTGAAGGGCCATCAGAACTGCAGCTGACGAATAAAATTTGCAGGCCCACTTAAATTATGGTCAAAGTGATAGCCTTTACCGTTTAAAAATCATGTGCAATATCCTACGAGTTGGTCGACCCAGCTCTTAAACTCTCATGGTTTACTGCCTGAATGGCATACCACTACCAGAAGTATATGCGCATAAAAACGTGGGAATGCTGATCACGTCATCGCTTGAACCCTTGCTGCACTGTTGAAAAGTAGCCACGTCTGCGGCCGCAAATCTAATTCCCTACCCAAGCTTGGAGATCCTGATCCGCAAAAGACCTCAACATCCACAAAAAGGATTAAAGGCGTTCAGTCAAACTTGTGACCGGACAGGGTTCATTACCTTATGGGACGCGCTTGCCTAATCTTGATTCTATTGCTTTGAGTCACAGGCAGCTACGAGGTGATCTTACACAAAAACTTCAAATTATACGCGTTCAGGTCTGCTGTCATCTACCTGGCGACTTATGCGAGTTAGCAACAAGTATGAACTTGTGGGCTCTTGGCCCTACTTACGTGTTGTTTAAATTTATCAATAACCAAGTTTGTTAAAACTAAATACAACACGTTGTTTCACACTTTCGGTTTTGACGCGTGCTAGCAACTATCTTGCTAATCACTCTCCACAGCTCAATTTTCTCCTCACCTGCCGCTGTTTATTTTGCCCTTCAACGACACCTCTCTGGTGATCACTCTCGGGCTCCAGGAGAATTCAGCGACAATTCGCAAACGAGTTTTCTCCCCATTTTGCAACTCACAGCCCAACGAACTTGGATCCAGTCCTCGCAGAGTTATCCTTTGGCAAGTCGACTACTTGACTACTGCCGACTAGGATCGTGAAGGATCTAAGTGAGTTGTATCATTTCTAATCTTCATCGTCAATCTCTTTACTGGATTTTGCGACTTTTCCACTAGAATAGACTGGTAAATCCCTTATTAGCAGTTAGTGTAACCTTTGAAAGTTTTCATCGCGTATTTGCTAAGACGTTTTATATATTTGTAGCGATAAAGCCACTACAAACTTGAGAGGCAATCCATTCAAAATACTTGTCACTGGGGCCAGGCTTGATGCACGCAATTTCTCCCTTTGCTCTGCCCCCGAATGTTGTTATTTACGCTTTTGATTGAGCCTTTAAAAAAGCTGGATCGGTGTAGCAATGCCCACTATTGCAGCAATCAGCCTCTGCAGTCTTGCCACTGGTGAAACAAAAATATTATTCCTATAATATTACTTAATATTGGTGAGTAACAATTATTTGTGAAATTCTTTGCTGGTCAAATTCATCACACGCATTTATTCCCATGTTGACAAGCAACGGGGTGTTGACTATCGTATTGGCTTTTCTTGTCTCCGTCATCCTTTCGGCAGACTTAACAATCCGCAAGGGCGTATAATGGTCGCATCTCCGGCACTTCGGTGATGATCTCGTGATTTCTATAACCCTCCTCTGTGCTGCCCTAAGTGAACAAGAAGAAAATCTTGCTTTATTTAAGATGAAACATCATAAATTTTAAGCGAAAAATGGCTCCATTTACGGAGAGCTAAGAATAGGTTAAGTGATGGGTCATTGTAAAAGGTAAAAGGTCATGTAATACTCACTATTCAAGTTTTACACGAAATCCACATCTACTATGGAGACAGATAAGCTTTTAAATTCTCAATTTCCGCTTCTTCACACGTGAGGTAGCGCGCTAGGAATGGGAGTACCAAGTGCTGATATGAGGCAAGAAATATGACGAAAGCCTCGACGCATGGGACGGGAAGACTTCGGTGTCATTAGTTCAGAGTGGAGAGGGTGGGCGACTTCATTACGGATGCGATCAGCAAATTGCTTGGCCGTTTTAAAGTGGCGTTGTATTATAATGTCAGCTAAAAAAACATAGGAAACACCGGCAGCTGAAGAGAGCATTAGGAGGCTACGTTTCAAAATGACTGGGTGTTTTTTTAAAAAAAGGCTGGAAAAATAACTGGAGAGCAGTAAAGAATGAGGGGGAGAATACAGGCATCTATAAAACGCCAGATTAGGGCTTGCGGTGTGTGATATGAACGCAAGCGGCGAATATAATATAAATATTAACGGATTTTGATTAAAAGGCCTTCTATATGAAGAGAAAATGTAAAATTGGATGCTAGTGTAACACCAAGGTATCGGAAAGAAGATACTTCGGTGGGCAGAATGTCGATAATTTCGGGACTGGGAGAGGGTCGCAGTCGAAAAGTACACTGGACTGACTTTCGCTCGTTAAGCAGAGGGCCATTTACTGACGACCATGTTGAGACATGGTCTAGGCCATCCTTCAGTATTTGGAGATAAAAATGACTTTTGAGAGGATGGCCGACAACCATATCATCAGCATATTTAGCAAACAAACATTCGTTTGGCGATGGTAGGTCGTCAGTGTGGAGAGAAACGAGATGAGAGGACAATATAGCCCTTTGAAGAATTTCACAGTTGTTTGGAAGGACCATGGATTTTCGCTTTCCCAATGAATGAATTGAGTGCGGGAGGGGCAGAAATCAAACTGCCTAGACTTGGTTCTCACAAAATCGCTGGACAGCATCGACGAGGTGCAATCTCTACATCCACTAGATCGAAGTGATCACGTCGTACTTCATTGAGACTATTCAATATTCTCGGTACCTGAACAGCCCACCAGGGTTAGAAGGAATATATGGTGTAGTGACTTCGATCAAATAAAGGCCGAATAGAACAACATTAATTGGGAATCGGCTTTTTCTGGCAATATAGCTGATGATTAAAAATTCTTTAGTTAGTTATTGCATACTCTCCTCAGAGACCACTTTCCGATTTCACGGAAGAAACTTAACAACAGACCCCAGTGGCTGACTCAAGTGCTGAAGGAAGAGGTCAATAAAAAGCGGAGGCTGTTGAGGAAATCTCTCGCGGCTAGAAATCCGGTATCCATAAATGCATACAAAGCGCAAAGGAGCCTCTTGAAGCGACTTATTTTCAGAACACGCCAAGATTTTGAAAAGGATTTACTGAACCGGGCAGTTACCAATCCTAAGCTATTTTACGGTTACCTAAGAAAGACTGCGCGAAACTGAGACCCATTCCCCCTTCTGAAAGCAAGCGACCAAACAGAAATTACTGAGGATAGAGCAAAAGCTGAGCATCTCCCACAATTTTTCAAATCGATCTTTACAATTGAAAGTGTATTCATCACTCCCAAAAATGGCTTAGACGATGGTCCAAAGATTGATCATGTATCTTTCGCAGAAGGGACTGTTAGTCAAGAGTTGTTAACACTAGATGACTCGAAATCATCTGGTTCTGATGACATTACGCCCAAATTACTGAAAGAACTTGCTGAGGAGCTAGCTAAAGCGTTTTCCATGCTTTTCAATACCTCATTTGATGTTGGATGTTTACCCGCCGTTTGGAAATCTGCACGGATCACACCAGTGCATAAAGGCGGCAAAAAGGTTCCCGTAAACAATTATAGACCACTCAGCCTTACTTCGATCTGTTGCAAGATCATGGAAAAATTAGTAAAGCGAGAGCTGATTTTATTCCTACAGCATTATAACCTACTGTCGTATGTGCAGCATGGAGTCCGTAGAGGCAGGTCTTACGTGACGAACTTGCTCTATTGCTTGGAGCGTTGGACCCGGGTAGTGGATGAAGGAAATCCGCTTCATGTAATATATTGACTTCAAGAGGGCATTCAATAGTGTCCCACATCAAAGAATTTTGCACAAACTCAGCCAACTAACTGGATGTATAAATCTGCTGAAGGGGCTTCGAGGCTTCCTACTCGGCCGCTCTAAAACTATTCATATCGGTGACCAGCACTCGACAGAGGTTGCTGTCGAGAACGGAGTGCCCCAAGGCTCTGTCCTTGGCCCTATACTGTTCATTATGTATGTCAACGACAGTGTCCGTGAACTGGATTGTGACGTGGCTATGTTTGCCAACGAAATTAAGATATGAAAAGTCATCAGAAATAGAGCAGACGAAGATCGTATACAGTTAAACCTAAACCGTCTTCAAACTTGGTCTCATGACTGGCTTTTGCCGTTAGATGAGAACAAGTGCAGTATCCTACGAGTAGGCTGACCCAGCTCTCAGAATCCAATGATTTACAGCCTGGATGGCCTCCAACTGCAAGACGTGGACGCGCAGAAAGATTCAGGATTGTGGATCACGACGTCACTTAAGCCCTCGCTGCAGTGCGGAAAAGAAGCTAAGTCTGCGAAGTCCGTCCTGTACCTTGTCAAACGGGCTTTCTGCGCCTTTGATACTTACACGAATAAGCTTGCATTATCACCTCATGCAGATAATAATAATAATAATAATAAGTTGTATATTTCAGGTTCAATGGGCCTCATCAATAAACCAAAAATTCGCTAACACGAAGTATTAGAAATAATTGGTTTAACAAACAGTAACCGTAGTCTATAGCTAGCCTTAGGGGTTTCTTCTCTGTCTGCTCTTTTTGCTCAGTTACACCTGCTGGCTCGTGCTATCTGACATCATCCCATCTGATTATATTACTTGGAACAAGTGAGTAGTCACCTACAATTAGGTAAAGGAACTTCTTGAAATGTTCGGCATTGTCGATGTATTTCTTAACTGCTGTGTACCGATCGGAAGTTCAAAGGCGTTTGCCTATATTTCCCTTAATAAATTGACTTGACTTGAGTCCCCAAGCCAAGACACAGCCCAGCCGGGAGAGCCGCATGCAGAAACATGGGTAAACGAATCAACCTCCAATGCTTCACTTTTTATAGCAAACTACACCTTCTTTAGACAGGACCGTGCTAATAAACGAGGAGGAGGTTGTGTGATCTACATAAGATCTACCATAGAACAGAGTGGCTTTGAGGTTCTTCAGGAGACGTTCAATGGCGAAGCGTGCTTCGCTATAATAACATCCAAGACCCTTAAAAGCATTCTAATTGGATGTTTGTACACCCCTCCGGAATATAGTAATGATGACACTGGTCTTACAACTCTACTAGATATTCTATCAAATATCCAAACCAAATATAAGATAATTGCAGGAGACTTAAACCGTCCAGAAATAAACCGGACAGAACTATCAGCCCCATCCAGACATGATGAATTATTATCATCAATTGTGTTTTATAACTGGACGCAAATAATAAGCAAACCAACCAGAGGAAACAATATACTCGATGTTATTCTCACCAATGATATCTGGCCCTTATATACGCACTACGACAGCTTAACCTTTGATAGTGATCATAAGACAATAATAGCAGTGCTCCCTCTTAACATTAAAATAAGACCGGATCCTAGTTACACTTCTATAAACCCCAAAAATCTTGACATTGAATCTATGAATAACTACATAAGGTCATTGGATTGGAGCTCTTTCCTCCTAACAGCATCCCCTCTAGAAGCTGACAACATATTATATGCCACCCTTAATTCAATTCGAGATACCCTAATTGACGAGAGATCCCCATGTAAGAAATCACTAATCCCAAACTTCCTTTCCAAACGGCTAAAAAAACTTAAAAAACAACTCCACGACCCATGTATTAGTTATCTATCTACGCTCAGACGCATTACAGAGATTCACGAGTTAGCCCAGAACATTGAAACAAATAAGACGATAGCAGCAGAACATCGGGCAATCGAGTCCCCAGAAG
>JAYGXS010000009.1:1378263-1413089 GCA_036362985.1 Ligula intestinalis
TGAACTGCTTCCTGGGACTCGAATATTCGCTACTATTGGCAGAGTGGTCGAAGCTTGGAATGTTCTGCCCCTGGATGTTGTTACGTGCGCTTCCGTTGAAAGCTTTAAGAGGAAGCACGATCGCTACAGCAATGCCCACTTTAACAACTGACCCCTGTAGTCTTACTGCAGGCAAAAAGAAGATTACATTCTTATAGTATAACTTGCTACGTTTGAGTAAAATTTCTTTATGCAAGTATTTTATTGATCAAATTCATCCCAAATGCATGCAGCTCAATTATGATGACTAACAACGAATATTTGCGATCGTGGCGGATTCGTCACTTTGATGGCAGCCACGACAATCAGCAAAGGCACTTCGGTTTTGGCACCTCGAGGATCTCCGGTCCTCAACGGTACATTCTTCGACGTCAACATAACTATACGGCCGATGCCCACGATAGACACCCCTCTCCCATCTTAAAATCGTCACTAGCATGGCGCACATAGCTTGTGTATATTTCATCCCATGAGAGAGAGTATTTTTCCCTAAAACCCACAAATCGAATTCAAAACCTCAATAGTTTCCGAGAAATGCGCAAAAAGTGTTTTCACTCAGCTAATTTTTTAAAATTTACTCCCATCTAATAACCGATGCCAGTGGCATCGCTTATGGGCCAATGTTATCTTATTATGTAAATATAATACTCGTGCAGAGTGAGTAGTAATATATGCTCACTATTTCACATAAACCAAAGACTACAAAATTCTCGGCTGCAATCATGTGAACAAACACTGTTGTAAATTTTATACTGCATCTATGCTTACTTCTGTCACTATTTCACCAATAGGGAGATCAAGGGGGTTTGCTTACCTTTTCCTTAATAAAACTGAATTGAACTGAACGCAAGAGAACACTCCCCTCCAGATGCGACCATTATCTATGTTACACTCTTTTCTTGTTATATATACTTCCCTTATCATGAATGCATGTGTTTTTTACTAGTCGATTAGTGTCCATACATTCTGCGTTCCCCTCATTGTGAGTTTCATATAGGTGTGATTGGTATTGTCCTTTACGACACATTACAGAACTTCAATTTACTGATACGTTTTCAGGTCTCTCATCCGTTCGCGTACATGTCACGTTGAAAGAGACTCCATTGTACATACAAACAACTACCAATATCCAGTTCGTCGACTGTTTTTAGCAGGGAATGCACGCGTAAAATTCATAGTAAAACAGAAAATGGAACCAACTGTTTCCACATACCAAGAAGGATTGATCGGCGTATCACAGCAGGCGGATTTTCGTGGGAAGAGACAAAGTGAAAGAGCAGGAGCGGACCAATAGTATTTCAAGGTTGAAATAAACAACTTCGTTATTATAATACCCTATAGGATAACTCAGGTTTAGTGCCTATAGCGAGAATTAACAAAAGCCTGATTTCGCTCCAACAGTAAAAGATATCGTTATTTTTTTTCCTAGTGTTGCATTCGCGCTATTATTTACTGTTTCTGATTTTTCTTCGGTAGATTTTCATATTTGCGATATGCTAGCCGGTCATATTTTTGCAAAAGAAAACCATTGGGTTTAAACCATTTCAGTTAAAATGCTGCAGTCAGTGGTTGCAGTTAGCATTTCGAATTTGCATGTTTTTAATAATTCCGAACAATCAAAATGCGTGCCCGAGGAAGCTAAATAGAAGAAGACGGGAAGGTGATCTGTGAGATCGTGGAGTAGACCCCAGTCAAGTGCCACCCTCCCTATAAAACTGCGCGAGCATTTCAATGACCCTGCCCAGGGCCATTCCTGGTAGTGTGTTATTAACACTTTCATTCCTCAGTGATGGGCTCGTGCGAGAGTTTAGAGCGTTGGATGTATAAACAACTGGATCCATAGATCGCCTTCTCGTCGCAGACTGGATGTAAAAAGTGTAGTTATTGTCATTGTCTGTATTTCATTCTATCAGTGGGAAGAACCTATAAATCTTTTTAATTTGGACTCCATCGGAGTAGCATATACAAGCTTTTTAAGCAACATATGAGGGTCTGTTATGTGGCTGCTGAGGCATCAGAGGTTACTGGTGGTTTTTTTCACGTGCCTAAACGAAAAGTTGGAGAACAGAAGCTCTGTTCTTGGGGCTTTACTAGATTTTGGCTTTGAGATACAAATGTCGATTGCCAAGACCAGCTCTGCGGCCTTAGCTTTAGCTGAGACGTGTTTTTCAAGTTCATTGATCTGGTCTACCGCACCGATGAAAACACCGTACTAACAAAACTTTAGCCGTGGACTGACAGTTCAGTTTTTGCCAGCACGTTGCTACTGAAGTGATCGGGTGACTTTGGACAGCCTGCACAAGCCTCTATGTATTGCTGGCATATGTATCATGGCAGTCTGGCATACGCTATCATCACCACACGGGCAGGAATACTTAACATACAAAAGGTCCTATCACCGTAGAGACGCGTTCATTATGCGCATTTTTTATGTACCTTTTAAGGTTTTTGCTGTTCTATGTTATCTTATGGAACTATATACCCTCTCAACAGCGTTATTTCACCTTGTTTGCCCCAGACAGGGCATGCAATCTTCGATACCCATATGCTTATCATGCGAAATAACTTATTGGCAGGTTGTGCCTTCGAAGCTGTCACGCGAGTTCTTCAACTGTATTAACTGTAATTAATTTGCATCTTAACCTTTAAATGTGGGTCGTAAGTCCCACTGACCGCGATTTGTTGAGCCCACACCGATTTCGCCGTTGCCTTCTAGTCGATATTTAAAAAGTAGTTGCACTTCTCTTCTACGCCTATTTTTCCAAGGCCTTTTGTCCACCTCAACGTAGCGAAATGCTCTACAAAATGTAGTAAAACAAAACACGCTTACTACCACTAAATAATTAGGTAGTTATGCCGTGTAAATAAGGATGTGATGTTACCTTTAAGTTACCGTTCACCCTCCTTCTAACAGCCTTTCCAGCAACTCTCTTTTTGTTTGTGTAGCCGATTTGCGCCAACTGTGGTGACGGTTAGATGGAAGTGGAACAGGCCTCAGAAGAGGGCGTAAGCTCGCTCTTCTCGGAGTCTGGTGAGACTTCTCCAGAAGAAGATAAGGTAAGTGGTCTCCACTATGACACAATTTTGTTCTTTTTTCTCTTTCAGCGGGACAGTTAAAATCTAAAAACTCCTTTTCAAGTACCGGCAAACTGCTACCATTGAGTCCTATAGTAGGCATTTGGCGAACAAAAACCAGTGAGATGATATTGCCGTCAAGACGCATATTTACGTGCGTTTCAGTGGTCTTCCCAGAATGAGCTTCATGGGAGCCTACCGAACTCGCTGCTGAGCTCAACTTGATCGACTGGGGAATAACTTGAAGTTAGGTAGGTGCTAACCGATCGGTTACAGAACTCACTTGTCCCGTTATGCCATGGAACTTGCTCTAGTGCAGCCGCTCAACAGACAGGCAGAAGTACATTATCAGCTGGAATGGCCATTTTTGATTCATTAGCGATCAGCAGCCAACCATACCAACCCCAGGGGTGGCGACCCTCGAGTCTCGAACCCGCGACCTTGTTAGTTTAAATTCCAACGCTCTAACCACTGAGCCACGGGCTCGTTGCCTTGCCAGTTTACGCTAAACCACGATCAATACGGGGGTCATGCTTTCTTTCGATATTATACTTGAGAAAAGGGTATCTTTCGGTTTCAAAAGTTTAATCATTAGATTTCAAGTTCATAAAATTTTCATTCATAGTACATTGTATCCATCAATTTATTAATGCTGTATGTTAAGTATATAGCAGAATCCACTTTGTTACCTGCTTCTCATCCCGTAGGGTAGTATGCCGTTCAAAATTATTCGGCAATTCAGGAACCTTTTTTTACACCGAAATATATTCTTTCCTCCAGCATAACCTTTTAAGAAGGCGTATTTTGCTGCCAAATAAATGATATTTTTGTGCATATTTCCTGCATGACAGTGGAAATCAATGGAGAAAATGCATATAACTTTAGTGGCCACTTTCGAAAGTGGTCAGAGAGAAGCCCGTTCAAAGCCGGAATCCTGACCTGACTTAAATATCTTGAGATAAGACTGCATGATAATCAATGTTACAACCTTACGTATGTAATTTATTGGAAGCGCGAACATGTTCAACAATTTCAGTTATGTCATGAGATAGAAATCTACTGTGTATACAGCGAAAAATTGTGAACGGTATTCAAAGTAAATAAACAAGAAGCAACCTATAAAAAATTAAAAAGTTTAAAAACTGAAAATTTTTTACATGCCATTATATGAATCCAGTAGTAAACACCCAGAGGGCTACTATCCACAGCTATTAAGTCATGATCCAAACCAGACCACACAATGTATTTTAAACCCCGGGGCTTAAATAAACCATCCTTACCCCTCCGTCTGCTTCCAGGACTCTGGCGCTGTGGACCTAAAGCGAGACTCTCTCGTCGAGGGTGGGTTCGCGGAGTTGGAGAGACCTAACCACTCCTCCCCGCGCAGTTCGGATGGGAAGTTGGACCCTAAACAATCCCCCATCTCCTCGCCCCAGCAGGCTCATTCCTTCTACTCTCAGGCCAACCAAAGCCGAACAATGGCCCACAAAAAGGGTTCTGAACGGGGCGGTTTCCGTCTGAGTGAACCATTCACTGTACGTTTACGAATGAATGTGAAAGTTCGTTCTTCAGGTGTTTGCAGGAGTAATAACGAAGGCTAACGGAACAGTCTGTTTGTCGCCCTGAACTCTCAGACTCGTGCAGGAATTAATCGTCGGAGGTAAGAACAGCAACAAGAGAGGGTATAAACTAATCGAGCATGAATAGCGCAAGTTTAGAGTTGACTACGCAGGGATCTGTGCGCCGACGCCAAATCGATACGTCGGTCGATTGAGTTCCCGTCTGTCGACCAGGCTTCAATCAGTTCTCAGCTCACACCTATGAAACAGGCCGTAAGTTCAACATCGTAGTCGTCAAGACACTTGCCCACGTCGGAAAAAAGACCAGCCAAAAATTGATTGCTGTCTGGTCCAGGGATGAGAACTCAGTCGATAGACGTATCGATTTGGTGTCGGCATTAAGAGCCATGTACAGTCCCTTCTAGATCTATATCCTCTACGATTGCCCCTTTTTTGTTACTGCTCTAACCTGTACGAGTTTGAAAGGTCAGGACGATAAACAGACCTTATCCGGGGCTCGATCAACCTTCTTTACTGTACCTTCATCCTACCATGG
This sequence comes from Ligula intestinalis, assembly GCA_036362985.1. Lineage (NCBI taxonomy): Eukaryota > Metazoa > Platyhelminthes > Cestoda > Diphyllobothriidea > Diphyllobothriidae > Ligula > Ligula intestinalis. The sequence goes on from JAYGXS010000009.1 coordinate 1,383,493, forward strand.
TTTTAATGTTTTAATACCTGAACAGCCCTCTGATGGTTCCTTTTGCGTCTTGTCTTCAGCTTACATAGATCCTTCCTAGGACTCTAGAAGATTGCCATCTGGGCTTTTGAGCTCCTCTCCATCCATACCGGAAAAAGAGAACACCACTCATAAGTTCGATATCTGTTATTGCGTTGCTGTTTTGATCACACCAGGTATACACCGGGTCAGCAAAACGATGTTTGTCCGTTTTTGAGTGTTTGTTCAATTCCAGAAATTGGTTTTCCTTTCAGGTTTGATCGCCGTTTTTTTAAGCTTGAGGCACTGTTTTCTCGGAACAAATTTAAAGAAGGGGAGGCACGAACTGCATTAAATTTATTGACGTCATAGAATGTGATGACCTCTTATTCAACTGCGTATGGTCGTTTTCTGTTCATAAAACAAGGTAAACTGCGGAATGTGCGAGCCCCAGAAGATAAAGACACCATCACTAGGACAGACCTTTTATTTGTCTGAGCTTTCCCCTGCTGTGCAGGATGTAGTTAATCCAAGACATGTGTGTGCGTGTGTGTGGGTATTTGACCATCGATTTCAATGAAGTCCATGACATAGATCTGATAGGTAAACAAAATGATCTGAAATGCGGGTGCGGAGGACAAGGGGAAAGAGGGAGGAGGGAGGGGATTATCACAACAAGCCTTGGCAACCTTCCAGGTCACATCTGAAACCGCCACCGCGCGCTGTTTCGAGGGTCATTTGCATGTTTATCCTGGGGAACCTCAGCCGTCTACTCGGTCTGGATCGACCTGACTAATTCCTCTTTTCGCATATCGGTAACAAGGGAAAACTGACTTGTAGGATCCGCTAAATATCTATTCCCCTTGCCCGACTGCTTAACGTATTTTGTTTTCAAACATTTAATTATTAGCTAGTGAGTGTAAATGAATAGGTAAATGTGGCGGTAATGATTAAAAATAAATAAGATTATGTTTGTTTTAAAATACTAAAATATAATAAAATTCCATCAACATGAACTCTTGTTGCGCAGGTTACGGATGTCAGTTGAGGTAAATTCGACCTCATGTAGGCGGAATTTAAAGAGAATGCAAATTCGACCTCCTATTAGGAGAATTTAATGAAAAAATGGAAAGTTGGTCTACTGGATTAGTTAAAAGTAGCTTTTTATTTTATTTAAACTCGACGGAATTTCGAGCTTCTAAAGCCAGTCCTGCCGTAACAAGTCCCAGATGGGCCGTCTAGAGCTGACATTGAATGGAATGGCTGTCTGGCTGGCTGGTCATCTATGCATGCTGCACACAGATTGAGCCCCTCACACTGGAAATGGTGCTAATCGCGGGGTCAGTTATCGAGCGCTTGCTACAAGAGTCATAGTAAGAAGGCGCGGTTGTCTTTAGTGCCCAGACCTTTTTTTGTTAAAGATAAGAACAGGCTCCTGTTTAGACTGGCTGTAGAGTTGGTTGTAAGTAGTCTTTATCGTACCATAACTTGGTTACGAAATAACCGAAAGCCTCGATAGTTGCTTGTCCAGCAAGGCCTCAATCGGCTTCCCAAAGGAGAACTCAACAACAGGTGCGAAAGTATAGAAGTGTTTTGACGTATTCTTCAAAGTACTCAAGGCTACAGGAGTCTGTGCAAGGGTGAGCCACAATCTGACCAATCAGATGGTGTCCTTGAGGGTTAACATATCGACCGGCCTTCCGACTCATCCTAATGCTTGAGTAGAGCACTAATCCTGTCGGCAAAGTATGCGATTTGATCACGCGCACGGTCTATAGGCGGATCAATAATGTGGCATGGCAACGAGTCGTCAGAGTGGCGTGCTAGCGAGTTGGTTAGGCCTGTTCCGTCATAAAGATCATATTTCCTGTCAGTCTCAAACCGTCATGACTACTCTGCCTGTATCAAAATGCGCACACATAAGCGTACGAAATCTTTTCGATGACTGGAAATTAACAAGCCCACCACACCCTCCCTCTTGCGTTTCCTAAGTCAATAATTGGATCTCGTCTCCCATGTTGTTCTTCCCTGTGTGCAGCTTGTAATGCGCCTCCAGGCGGACGCGCTTGTAAAGACAATCTCCCATCAGGCTGATGCCGAGGCCTTTCGGAAGCAGGTGTGGAATTTGTGGACAAATTACCTTGCCATCACCGGGGAATTCGGTCCTCCAGCCTGGGCCCGGGCCTTTCAACGGATTGCCAAGTCCCTGTGCAAAGAGCAGGCTAGCTATCTACTTACCCCGACCAGCGGTCGTCCAAGGCCCGAAGAACGAACGTTGGCCTGTGGCGCACGAAGAGCCCGCGCGCTGGTCCTGGCAGCCATCCCCTTTGCCGGCTGGGGCCAGTTCTGTGACTACCATGGGGGAACACCAAGCGGCAGCAGCGAGGCGTCTGGGTCGCATCCCTTCCGGTGAGCTCCGCTTGCCCCCCCCTCCTCTGTCGCCTCCACACGCTTACAATTTATTTGTTGAGGGTAATAGGCAATGCCAATGTAAACTCGATTGTTTACATGCCGGTGTGTCATATACATTTATGCACGCACGCTTAAAATGTTTACTTTTAAAATAGTACCCACAAACTGTGAGTAGTATTGTTTTTACAAATAACTCTTAATTCGAAAGTCTAGTTTGGCGAGTATACGTGTACTTTCGGTAGGCCATAAAATCGTGCTGGGGCCGTGTCAGTGGGTTAAATGAGAGTATACGTGTACTTTCGACAAATTCTCGTCAGGCCTTTCATTTATGGCCGCGTCCGAAGGAGCGTGTATCGAAATAAAACCTCATCTGGACAGTACACGAATTTCAACAGTTTCGTACCTCTTCAGCAGAAGCGAAATCTAGTTCGATGCTTAGTGCAAAGGGAAATTTGCTCAACAGACAGTGTTGAGGGTGACCTCAAGAAAATGGAGGACGTACTGCGTGAGAATGGGTATCCTGAGTGATTTATTACAAGGAATATGGCTGAGAGACAAATAAGAAACACCGCACCTACTGTAGAAAAGAAAACACTATTCCTCAAAGTCTCCTTTCGAGGGGACGCAGCAAGTGAACTGCTAAAAAGACGCCTTGACCAAGCCGTTGCAAGAACCTTCCCAGCTGCCAGAGTTCAGGTATTATTCTCAACCAACCCAATTTTACATGGGGAAGGTAAGGATAGGTTACCAGCTCAGTGTGCATCTACTCTTTCACTTGTTCCTGTGGAGCAGGTTTTATTGGTCTTATGAGCCGAGGCCTATCCAAGAGAATAAAAGAACACCTCCCAGCATGGCTGACAAAAGATGAAGTCAAGAGCATAATCAGCTCTATTCTGGTGCGCACGGTCGATTCCGGACATCGGGTGGACCCCAACGAAGCTTTCCGAGTGATCTACAGGGTCCCACCAAATTATCCGAAGTCCCTGGGTCAGCGCCTGTTAGCAACAGCAGAAGCGGCCGCTATCAGGCTGATGAAGCCCGCTTTCTGTGCACAGAAGAACTTCCTACAAGCTACACACCTGGTCTGGACCACAGTCACCTAGCGGTATGCAGTCATCCACGCTGTCTGTCTGTCTCCGCCCCGCCTTCCCCCTCTCCCCTAGACTGCTCCATCAAACCCTACACTTACAACCAGCCTTCGCTTATCGACCCCCACCCCCATTCCCACTACTCATTTGTCCGAAAAGACGAACACGTTTAAACTCGCACCCAATTTCCATATAAATGTAAGGCCGGACGAGAATTTGTCGAAAGTACGTATACTCGCCAAAGTGGACTTTTGAATTATTTGATGGGAATCTACGCAACTCTAAAATAATTCTTATTTGGAGTTTGTGTGGTTTCAACTGTCGAGGGACAACAGTGGCTAAGTTCAGCTCAAGCCTGAGGAGCTGCCGTGCTTTGGCGGTGTACCCGCTGGTAAGCAAGCTTGTCCGGACGCCGACGGAGGCAGCGCTGGAGCGGCTGCTTTAATTGGCAGCTGACTTTCAAATTTGCACGAAAATCACACAACGGAATTATTAAGTTCGCTAAAGCAGATATGCAAACAATAACTCTAATCGCCAACTGACCACAACACTATTCGCAGAATTCATTCGTTAGCCTTTTGCTGGCGCCGGGAGAGAGAGAGTGCAGTCGAACCTCAGCGCATTTCTTTCCTCATTCTAAACAAGCCGATGCGCTTGAAACTATCGTGGTGCGCTAAAAGCCGTGCCTTGGAGGGTTGCCAATTGACGGGATAAATTGCACACCGCAGTTAACCCAGTGTGTATCTTGTTGTGCGTAGTGGTTAACAGCGGGCTGAGAGTCAGGCTGAATGACTCCTTCTTAATGTGGCCTTTACGGCGTGCCCAGGCGGGGGCCTACCTAGTTAGCTGGCGTTGTTGTGGCGCGTGTTGAGTGTTGGTCGCACCAACCGCCCGCGCTCTGCGCCATCTCAGGTCCTCTTGACTTTTGCTTTTATATCGGCTCCGGTGTGGGAGAGCCGAGAGAGTGAAGTAGATTCTCCGCAAGTCTATTTTCACAATAATCCCGTGGGATTCACCGCGTTGCTTCTGCCTGCTGAAGCGCGTGATGGACATCGCCGAGAGCGACGGTAGACCTGTCGTAGTAAGGTATCCTATTCCATAACACTGTATTGACCACATCTGAATCACCTTACCTCCCCCCATTCGTCCTTTATACCGCAAGAATCCCTCCCGCCTACGAACAAGACGACACTGTCGAGGAGACCGTCCTTGTAACCCCAGACGGGGAGGCGTCAGCAGTAGACGGGTTGGACCAAGATCAGGAGGCGGACCTGGATCTGGACGAGACGAGGACAGTACAGTGCAGGGAAGGAGAAAATGCCAAGGAAGAGGAGGTGGAAGAGTACGCAGAGCCGACCGGCTATATCGAGTCCTCTCTGCTTGAAACAGACCATGGGGCGCAGAGCTGGTCGAAGCTGAGTCAAAAGCAGAAGGAGTTTGTCCAGTATTTTGAGAACACAACCTCTTTAACAGACATGGAGGACTTATGGATGGATTTTCTGCTTGACGTGATGTGAGTGACTCATCTCTTCTGTCCCTTTACGCATTAACACACCTGTCCGGTTTGCTTTTCGTATCCGCCCGAGATCCAATGCCAGCAACCTACAGTAGATGGCCTATCTTATGAAATGTCGACCGAAATTCTGAACTACGTTTTTGATTCGAACAAATGACTATAGTAGGCCTGTAATATTGATTATCATGCAGTCAGTAGGACTGTCCTTAGAGGTCCTATTTGCCTTTGATTTATAACAATAACCTACTTTCACATTTTCAGTAACCCGAATTTCCCTTTTCCGCTAAATTCCTCCAATATAAGGTTAAATTTCCATCAATAGGCATCAATTGTCTGAGCAACAGGAGTTTATGTTAATGAAGTTTATTCGATTTAGTACAGTGAACCATATATAAGTTTCTTAACTTTAATATTTTTGAGCATTCCCAACACAATGAAGTATTCATTTACACCCGCTCACCAAGAATTAAATGTTTGAGAAGTCAATTTGGCAGACATTTGTTTTCAGCAAATCCTCAGGCCAAACAAGCAGATAGATGATGTGGCGACGGGCTGACCACTTGGCCCGTTCCTCGCAAATGTCTTTATGGGTAAGATCAAGGAAAGAAGTCTAAGGGACACCATCAATGACTTTGCATTCTACGGTCGATATGTGGATGATATCTTCTGTTTGACAGACTATAACATTGACACTGATGCCCTAGTCGCGAAGTTTAACAGCGTGCACCTATCGCTCAAATTTTTCTGCAGAGACTGAGGTGGACGATGAAATTGCGTTCCTTGATGTCGGTCTGCAAAGGCAAGATGATGGATCGATCCTGCGTAGGGTATTCCGAAAGAAAACCTGGACGGGACGATACACCAACTTTCACAGTTTTTCTCCCCTAAATATAAAACAAAATCTAATCCAGGGATTAGCAGCTAGGGTACGACAAATCTGCGCTCCTGAAGCTGTCGAAGCAGAACTCCGAAATCTGCAGCATACGCTAATCAAGAATGGATACCTTGAAATGTTCATCCTCAGAAATATTGGCGAACGCGCCAAAAAGCCTGCTACCTTAACCGCAGAAAAGAAAAACCTGTTCATAAGACTGCCTTTCTTAGGCGATGCAACAAGCGAGCTGGTCAGACGACGCCCGAAAACCGCAATCGCAAGCGCTTTCCCAGCGGCGAACTCACGGGTGTTCTTCTTTACAGATCCTCCGAGGAGTCGCCCTCGTCTAGGGTGTTTTGGCGCGGTCGTTTGCCGGCAAACTCCCGTCGATGTCATCTCCTGGAGTTCAATCTAGCCGTCCTCTTTCTCTCCTCCCTGCTCTCCTTCGCTACTCCGGGCAGGCGGCGGAGCGACCGTTTCTCCTGCAGTCGTGGCTACCTCACGATCTCCGCTCTTTACCGTCTCTGTCAGGACAAAAACTTTCCCTATCTCTCGGTGAGACCGCCAACACTTCCCCCCCTACCCTCAAGATCATTTTGTTATTAGGAAATGCCTTAGCCCATTTAGTCAGAGAGCAGCCGTGGAAGTTGTCTCGAGATCCTAGTTTTGTATGGATTACTCATATGACCCCCTTAAACAACACCTAAACGCAGGCTCTGCGGCCAGATAAAGTTGGGTGACGTTCGTTGATGAACGTTCACCTGACTGCTAACGGAACTGCCTTGGGCCTCGACAGAAGTCCTTACAAACGCAATAATCAGAAAGGTCGCGAGTTCGAGGCTCGGGTGGGACACCACTTGGGTCTGGGTATGACTGGCTGACGATGACTAATAACCCAGAAATGGCCATTCCAGTCTCGCTTGTCTTTGCCGGCTAAAACTGTCTGCCTGCTAAAAGTTCGGTGAGTTAGGATTAAGCTGTGAGGCTTAGATAGAGATTTTTGCCAGCTCTAGTTTCAGTGTTTAGGGTTATGACTAGGGCTACGGTTTATGTTTTGTTACGGCTAAGGCACGGGACTATTTAACGTTACGCGCAGGGCCACCTTTGTTTATTGAGCTGGGTCTTCCTGTTTATGTGGCTGTTATTACCCGCGCCTGCCACTTGTAATTGGCACGAACAGTGAGCTAGCCCGACCGCTGTACCCAAGGCCCGTACGAGAGTAGCAAGAGAACGCAAGTGACCACGGGCAGCGTGTATTCACACAAAGCAAGCTGGGGCAAGTCATTGTCACACAGAAGCTACGCGTATTAATGGTCCGCGTCGAGACACTGTCCAATCGGGCAGGGACTTGTCAGAATTGAAGAGAAATCGGTGGCCAGACAGTGGGATAGCTGAGGCCTTTGTCTGTGCTGACTCATCGTCGGAATGGACGCATTCCCAACAGTTGCCATATATAGTTCGGGCTGAACCTCATGCAAAATTCAGCATTTTGTGAAATATTGATAATCACTCACAAACCGGCCTTAACATCTACACAAAAACCTTGAATTAATAAGGAACAGCGTTATACGAATTGTATGCTTCGAAACACCAGCTTATTTTTACGCTGTTATTTCGCAAATGCCTCATGTTTTTTTCATTCATATTTTGGTAAATATTCCCGAAGTTAACTTAAAAAGTCAGTTTATTAGGCAAAAGATGTTTTTTCCGACGATTCTTCGTCAGGCCCTTACTTTTGCCAACAATGAACATTTGAACGTGTACAAAAAATAATAATTGTCCTAGGTGGGCGCCTATTGGCCACTGTGGACTTTGTTTGTCTGCGCTAGTGGGTGGCGTGTTGGATAAGCGACTGCCACTCACGGCTGGGGGCGATGTGCTATCGTCACCTGGTGTCGGCGTCGGCCATGAAAGAGACAGGGCTTGTGTTAGGGTTTTCTGACAGCAGAGTACTGCTTCCGCTGTTGCCAGCACCCGTTGGTGTAGGCCTTTGGAGAATTTGGTTGGTGTCTGGTAGACAACCTGAAAGGCTTCACTACTGTCGACTCAGTGGTTCGTATCGACAAGATGTGCGAGAATAGAACTCGAGATCGATCTAGTTTCACCTTTACTTAACCAGGCCGGTATGTGCTCACGTACCCTTTTTTCCAGGCGCCTCGTTGTTCGCCCTATGTATCCTGCTCCACAGGAGCAAGTAAAGGGGTAAATACACGTGGATTTGGCCTTCAACGGGAGTCTGTCTTTACCTTCCAATCGTAGGAGGGTTGAGTTCGTGAAGAACACGCGTAAGTTCGCTGCGGGATAGCGTTTGTGATTGCAGTTCTTAGACGCCGTCTGACCAGCTCGCTTACTGCATCGCCTAAGAAAGACAGTCTTATGAACACGTCTTTCTTTTCTGCAGTTAAGGTAGCAGGCTTCTTGGTGCGTTCGCCAATATTCTTGAGGTTGAACCTTTCTGGGTATCCGTTTTCAAGAAGCGTGTTCTGCTTCGATAGTTTCAGGAGAGCAGAACCGTTGTACTCTAGCTATTAATCCCTGGATTAGCTTTCGTTTTGCATTTAGGGGAAAAAACTGTGAAAGTTAGTGTATTGTCCCGCCCAGGTTTTCTTTTGGAATAGCCTACGCAGGATCGGTCCACCATCTTGCCTTTGCAGATCGACATCAAGGAACGCAATTTCATCGTCCACCTCAGTCTCTGCAGAAAATTTGAGGGATGGGTGCGCACTATTAAACTTCGTGATTAGGGCATCAGTGTCAATGTTATAGTCTGTCAAACATAAGATATCATCCACATATCGACCGTAAAATGCAAAGTTATTGATGGTGTCCCTTAGACATGTTTTCTCGATCTTGCCCATAAAGGCATTTGTGAGAAACGGGCCAAGTGGTCAGCCCGTCGCCACACCTTCTATCTGTCTGTTTGGCCTGATGATTTGCTGAAAAACTATGTTTGCCAAATTGATTTTCAAACGTCTATAATCTTGCTAACTTATACGAACGATAACAATGTTGTTGACTTTTCATGTACCGTTTTTAGGGAGTCTTTAAGGACTTCTCTCATTTACTCCAAGTATACCAGCTGATACTGAATATGAGTAATGCGGTTTTCTGCATGCTTGCCCTATATTATGCATGGTTAATTTTGCATAAACACCTGAAATTTATTAAAACACGCTGTCTAGGCAGTATTTTAATCCTTTTCGGACTGGAATAAGTCCCACCCAAAATCCAGTTTTCTGTTATACAGGAGGTAAGTCACATCTTTCTTAATGATACAAAGCAGTGTAGGCTCACTTACGCCACTTTAAGCCTGTGTTTGGGGAGTTAAGATTTATTTTATCAGCGGAGAGGATAAGAAGAAGGGGATTTCTGGGTCCCACCGTTTTGACTTCTGGCCCTATACCACCGCAACATTAGCCACGTATAGGGATCTACCTGTCTTCTTCCAGCTTCGGGAGATGCTGAGTCCTTACACAAGCGGCTCGAACCAGAGCTCTAGACGCCAGAGTGGAAAGAAGAGTGGTTCGCCACGCCACCCAGGTGACTCAACTGATAATTCTCACGCCAGTTCTGCCCTCTAAAACCGGGGTCTAGTTCCGCCATATTCTTTGAATGCTGCAACCTGATGACACTCATTTGTCCCCCCTCCCCCAACTTTTATTACTCTTCTTGCTCTCTTTCCTTGCTTGCAGGCGGCAGCTGCCCTAAATGCCTCGCCTTTTGCCTTCTTGGACTTCGAACTCTTTCAAGTGTTTCGACGCAGTCGCCCTCCCAAGCACAGTCTCATCACTAGTATCACCCTTAGGCTAGCAGATATGTTGGCTGTGAGCCATCGACCGCTGTGAGTCGGCCTTATCTTCTGCTCGCTTGCTTCACTCTGCGCTTCTTATTTCCTTTTCTTCGCACGCTTCCGCCTGCTCTGTGCCGCCTGCGTTTAACACCTTCATTCTCCCCCCCGTTTTCATTCCACCTTCCACAATTTAACTTCAACATAACTAGCTACCACGCTGCTGGCAGAGCTGAAGAGTATTCTCTAAGGCACAACAATGGGGTGAGTGAGTTATGCTAGAAGTCAGTGAACGTTCGTCAACAAAGGTCACTGTTCGCAGGTTGGAGCCTTGAGGGGAGGGGGGTCGCCACGCCTGTGGTTGGGTATGACTAGCTGATGTCGACTTATAAGACAGAAATAGTCAGGTCAGGTTTTTATTGAGGGAAATATAGGTAAATACCTTTGAACTCCCTATTGGTACAGTTTTTTCAATGCATTTGATCTGCAGAACATTTCAGATTAGTGGCCTTGCCAGAAATTTGAGGGCCGACAGTGAAAAAACTCCTTAGGCATTGTTCGGAAGTCTAGGGGTTTGAATGCCATTTGAGAGATTTAAGGAGGAAAACTGTCGCCCGGGGGAGGGGGGGGGTGCAGAGTATATTCGAAGCGGATGGCCTCTGCTAAGAGTGTTTGAAGCATGTCAGGGAGAGTCCATCGCGGTTTTCGCCATAATACCAAGGGTCCCACGAAGAGAAGGTTGCGGAGGTTACGCGAACCTCATCGAGTGTCGGCGATGCGCCCATCGTGCACCCTTGTTGGTTTAACGAGTCTGCCTACTAATTGACAGAAGAAATGTAATCGGTAGTTTTCTAAACAAACATATTACTGAAAATTAGCGAGTTGTATGTTTTTTATAATGTGATTATTCCACAGAAATCCGAAGAGTAATTGGCGAGCATACGTATACTTTCAATAAATTCTCATCAGGCCATTACATTTATATGGGAGGGGGGTAAAGCGTAAAAGGTAAAATTGTAGGCAAATTACGTTCAACTTTACAAGCAAAATAGTCCGGGGGATAGAGTATGGGGTGGGGTAGTAACAAGCGGCTAATTAAGCGGTAATTAGGGAGAAGGGGGGGTTGGTGGTGGTTGAAGAGGAGAGAAGAGGCTTGGGGAAATGCCGGTAGCTAGGTGGCCGTTGGCCATGCTAAGCTTGGGGCTTGCAGCAGGTTCTTCTGCGCGCACAAAATTGGCTTCCTAAACCGGATAGCAGTTGCTTCTGCTGTTGCCAACAGTCGCTGGCCCAGTGACTTAGGGTAGCTTGGTGGGACCTTGTAGATCACCCTGAAGGCTTCGTTGGGGTCCACCTGATGTCCGGAATCCACCATATGCGCTAGGATAGAGGTGTTGATGGTTCTGTTGGTATTGAAATCACCCTTCCTTAGCCATTGTGGGAGGTTTCCTTTATTCTTTTGGATAGGCACCGACTCGTGCGACCAATGTAACTTGCTCCACAGGAGCAAGCAAAGGAGTAGATACACATGGAGGTGGTCTGGGTCGGTAACCTGTCCTTACCTTCCCCATGGAAGACTGGGTTAGTTGAGAATAGTACCCGAACTCTCGCTGCTTGGAAAGTTCGTGACACGGCATCCTCAAGGCGTCTTTTCAGGAGTTCACCTGTCGCGTCTCCTCGAAAGGGCACTTTGAGAAATAATGTTTTCTTCTCCACAGTGAGTGTTGTGGGTTTCATTTCTTTAGTAGCCATATTCTTGGTAATGAATTTCTCAGGATATCCGTTCTCACGGAGTAAGTCCTGGATTTTCTTGAGTTCCTCTTCAATAATGTCTTCAGAGCAAATTTTCCTAGCTCTTTGCGTTAAGCAGCAAACTAGATTTCGCTTCTGTTGGAGAGGTACGAAACTGTTAAAGTTCGTATATTGTCCAGACCAGGTTTTCTTTCTATACACGCTCCTTCGGATGCTACCGTCGGGTCTACGACTAAGGAGGACGTCCAAGAAGGGGAGAGAACCTGCTGTTTCCATCTCCAACGTGAACTTTATGGAAGGATGGGCTTGATTGACCGCGCTTAAGAGCGCGTCTCTATCGGTTTCATTTGTGGCAATCACGAAGATATCATCCACGTAGCGACCGTAGTGCTTTAACTTGTGGATCTGATCGCTAAGTTGATGTTTTTCCAGCTTTCCCATGAATATGTCAGCCAAAAGTGGTCCCAGAGGCGAGCCCATGGCAACGCCATTTATTTATTCCACAATTTGCATTCGGCGACTGGCAGTTTATTTTCGGGGGCTCAGTGGCTATTTGTTCTAACTTAATTGTGTCTTAAACATGTCTACAGATGCGTCTGACTTAATCGTAAACGTTTGCTCAGATGGCGACATGACAATGTCCGCGGGCAGAGCATTCCATGCCTGAATTGGGAAAAGTTCTACAAATCCGCGTAGCCTCGGATCACAATGTTTGGAGGACTCGACGCTTGCAGTTCTTGTTATTCTAAACAGATATATTACTGAAAATCAGTGAGTAGTATGTTTATATATATATATATATAAATTTATAATTTCAGTCTCGCCAGGTCTAATTTTAGTGGGCATTTCGGGTATGAAAATCTAAATTTCTCTTGAATTCATTCACAGATGGGGACATAACAATATCCTCGGGGAGAGCATTCCAAGCTTCAACTACTCTATTACCAAAGAAGAACTTGCGTGTGTCTAGTCTGGCCCCTGTTATGCGTAGTTTGAAGAGATGCCCTCTTAAGTTCGTCGTTGTTGCTAAATCGAAGAAGTCGCCAGGTAGAAGACAGCAGTCCTGCCCGCGCATTATACGAAATGCTTGTATCAGATCGCCACGTAGCTGTCTGTAACTAAACGGAAATAGATCGGGATTAGCTAAACGTCTTTTGTAGGGAAAAAAGCTCTGACCGGTAACCAGTTTGGTCGCACGCCTTTGGACCTTCTCGAGGGAATTTAGGTCTTTCGCGGTCCAGGGTTTCCATGCTTGCATTGCGAACTCCAACTTCGGCTGCACAAATGTTCCAAAGACCTTAGCAAAGTAGTCTTTATCGAAGGCACAGAAAGCCCTTTGACAAGATTCAGGACGGACATCGCAGACTTGGCTACTTTTGCGCAGTGCAGCGAGGGCTTGAGAGACGTAGAGATCCATACTCCCAAATCTTTCTGCGCGTCCACTTCTTGCAGTTGGATGCCATTTAGGCTGTAAACCATGGGGTTCTGAGAGCTGGGTCGGCCAACTCGTAGGATACTGCATTTGTTCTCGTTAAACGGCAAAAGCCAGTATTGAGACCAAGTTTGAAGACGGTTTAGGTTTATCTGCAAATGTTCTTCGTCAGCTGAATTTCTGATAACGTTCCAAATCTTAATGTCGTCGGCAAACATAGCCACATTGCAGTCCAGTTCGCGGACGGAGTCATTGACATATATAATGAACAGTATAGGGCCATTCCATTCTCTCTAGTCTTTGTCGGTAATGTATGCTAGCCGGGGCAAGTGAGTTACGTTAGCTATCGGTGAGCGCGTGTCTACCATTGTGTGTATTCCCGCTCAAAACCGGACAAGGCATCGAACCCGTAGCGCACTGGTTAGAACGTTAAACTGCGAACTAAGAAGGTCGCAGGTTCAAGCCTCGGAGGTGTGTGTCGTAGCCCATAGTTATATCAGGAATCCCCGCCGGAATTCAAACTGGGAGTAGTTGGGAGACGAAGAAAGGCCGCGACCTCGACTGGCTTGAGCCAAAGGTCCGCGGGAGTGAGGTGGGTGCCTGGCCGGGAACTGCAGGCGAAGAGATGCTGACAGTCATGCGGAGAAGCGCTGCAGTCGGGTGTGGACGGGTCAAGCCGATTTTGATGCTGGCAGAGGACCATTGAGTAACCACTGCGCAGTTGAGCCAGAGTACCGTGAGTGGCCCTCGGTATATGTTGTTCTAAGGCCGCAATCGGAGGTGGATAGCCACCCAAAGGGACCGGGGGGCGGTAGCCTCGTTTCTCCTCGACAACGACTCTCTGGTGGAGACGCTGGAAGCTGCTGGTGAGACTCTAGAGCGAATTCCAACACACAACGGCGGGGCGAGTGGGTTCCGTTAGCTATCAGTGAGCGTGTGTCTGTGTGTATATCCCCGCTCAAAACCAGACAAGGCAACGAACCCGTGGCGCAGTGGTTAGAACTTTAGTCTGCTAACTAAGAAGGTCGCAGGTTCAAGCCTCGGAGGTTGGCTGGCTAGTAGCCCTTGTTGGATCAGGAGCCCCGCCGGGTTCGCAAGGAGGGGAAGTCGGAGCAGCGTGGTCGGGAGGGACTGCTCCGTCGTCAAAAACATAGATGTAGAAGAGAGGAGATAGATCCGCCGTAGGGAGGTTTGGGGTAGCAGACCTTGGCCGCCGTGAAGGCGGGTGGGAACGCGGTCGAAGATGCGTCTTCTGTGGTTCCCAGCCTCGGAGGTTGCCAGCCCTGGCGTTGGGCACGGCTGGCTGATTGCCTACACTACTAGCTGCTGTGCGGCTGCTGGCGGGGCCCGGGAAATGAGCCCAAGACAGAGCGTGAACGTTCATCAACGAATTTAAATATCCCCCGATCTAAACCGACAGGAGAGCGAGCTCGTGGCTCAATGGTTAGAGTGTGGAACTTTCATCCACTGAATGAGGAACTATAGGCAACAATGGACCAATCAGATCTGACGAGGAATGGCCTAACCACGATGCATCTCGAGAGTAGAAGCATTCCCTGCAGTCTACGAATGATTCTTGCCCCCAGGGCTTTGGTCCTTGATCGTCTGCAAACAACGCAATTTGATTGGATATGTTTCCCAAGACGAGTGTTTCATATGACCAGATCGGCGCCGAAACCGCTTAAACTCGATAACCGAGGCCCCATTGTAAGATTTCAATAGCGGCAATTTTTACGAGTTAGTGTAGAGATATGTATGATACACTAGCATTTTGATAATGGGGTTTTCAAAGGCCTATTGCCGTTACCAAATAAACTAAGAACTGAAAAACATCTATATTACTACCGGACAGCGTTCAAACTGTATACTTTGAGTGTCAAAATTCGTCATATCGCAAAGCCACTATAGTTGCTCGGCCGCGTCATTATAGTCCACGATGGCTTATTCGTCCGGCCTGAGAGCGCTTTTTTTCATAGCTCATCTGAACTGAAGGCCGTTCTGCTGTCCACACAATGCAAACGTGCCTCCAGCTACGTTCCTACCGTCCCATAATTTTACCCCAGTGATAATCATCAGTTCGTGTCTGAAGAAAATTTATTGATGAGATGGCTCCAAAAATCTCACCTTATTCAATTCAGTTCCGTTTTACGAAGGGGGAGACGGGCAGACGCTTTTGAGCTCCCTATTTGTGACACGAGCTAAGATTTGCATCAGTACACGAGAAAAAATTCACAAAAAATGTTCTTTGCATAAGTACAGATGAAATGCGATCTGCCGTGGTTTAGTAAAGAAGAGTCAACATACACGTCTACTTACTTATTCCAAGTAGTATAAACATATGTACTATTTTTATGAACCTTATCCCTTGAATTTTACGCCATGAAGGTTGCCTCTCTCCTGGTTGGTGCACCAATGGCTCCTGACTCTGGGTCTTCCGCGCGAAGCACACCAGATTGCCACTCGTCTGATTGGTCATCTGGGCGCCGTGGTTAGGCGGGATGCTGAGGTTAGGCATGAGGATGATCTCCTGCTCTTCCTGCCCAACTTGCGCTACCTCCGCGGCGAAGTTTTTGCGGCTGCCGTTGTGGTCGTGGTCGTGCGGTTGCTCTTCAAACTGGATGACTCTTTTGAGGTGAGTTCTGCCTTCTTCTGTCCTGAGGGCTGCTTTTTCTCACCTGATCTCGGTCGGCAGACATGAGTATCGCAGAAGAAGACGAAGATGCGATCACTGGAACCAGACTTTTATTTGCCTGACGTTTCGGATTCCGTCGGGAATCCTTATTCATAGGTAATCGTAAACAGGTCTGAGACATGCTACTATTGGCAATGAGTATCGCACTCTGGAGCATCAGCATGTGACGCACTTTCGATATCTAATGATTCCATTCTCGGTACCCGGTGGGGGGGGCGAGTTGAAGGGACTGGGTCAAAATATTTTTATTTTGAAGGTTACGAGCATTAACCCTTGATATCCCTATAAATTTAAAGTCCAACGTCCTAACCCACCGTGCCACGGGATCGCCGTTTTGCCGGTTTTCGATCGGAAAAAGTACGAATGGTAGACGAGCGCTCACAGGTCGATTACGGGACTGACTCGTTCCGATGTGCTTTGGGGTTTGCTTTCGCGCACCACCACCAGCTACTGCTGGGCGTGGTTGGCTACTGACGGCCAATAAGTCAAAAAGTGGTCATTCCAGTCTCTCTTGTGTTTGCCGGTTATGTTTACGCGGCTGGAAAGTTATTGCCAACTGACTGATGAAGCAATCTGCATTTTTTTCTGTCGATCTTCGATACCTTGACAACCGCAAACGTATTTTATAGAAAGCCTGGTCAAAAATATTCATTTCCATAGTCAGATTGTTAAAATAAATCTGTCTTAAAATGTTATCCTCGATGAAGAGACATATGTTGTTTTTCCGTCTCTGCACAATTTGGAGCCCGAGTTGCCCAGTTATTTTCATTTAGGGTCTACCTGCAAGCGGTATGCTTTTAAAATTTATGAAAAGCATACATGCCGTCAAGGTAGGTGTGACTTATGTTGTGTATTTAGCGATCCAAAAAATCTCATGATAAAAACTTTTTCACAATTGACATAGACTGCGAATTTTTGCGCAGTTGTGTCAAATAAATTAAACAAATCTGCGCAACCCCCTACTAATTACGTCAGCCTAGTAGTCATTCTGGTGGATTCTAGATGATTGCTTGAAGAAATCCTGCTTGGGCAGCAAACTTGCTGTTTCGTATTGGTGGATTCCATACAAGCGGTGAAGTTGGGTGGGTAAAATTGATCCAGATGTGATAAAACTCACGGTGCAAGGCGTTGCTTTTGTAGCTCAACTGGTAGAGCGTTGGCTGCATAAAGGCCTTCCCTACGATGCGGGTTTAAATTCCGCCGAATGCCGCAAGTTTTTTTCACAATTGGGTCAAATAAATTAAGCAAATCTGCCAAACCTCCCAAATAATTTACAGAAAAGATGATTTCTGCATGTTATGTTAGAAAATCTATTTTAATTTATAGGCTGGTCGAAAATCAGTTCAAAAATTCAATCGACATCAGTAATTTTTTTTTACCGAATGTGGTTCATGCAAATGGGCACTCAAAAACCGGCCTACTGGTAACCCCGAAATATGTCTAGATTATACTGCGCGATAATCAATACCACTAACCCACTTAAGTAATCCTTCGTAATCCAAGATGCATTTCCCAATTTCGATTAGCATTCCAATAAGTTATAGGTAACAGACAGCATTATTAATTTGGCCCAACTACCTACTCATTTCTTACTAGTAGGCATGCATAGTTCTACTCATTTTTATATGCGTCGGTTGTATTAACACAATGGTTTAACATAGCCTTACTTCGGCAATTATAATTCCTGTAAGATATACCTCTAAGCTTTCGTTACCTTCCACGGTATCGGTCACCGTATTTTGACAAGTGAAATGCGTCTTGAGGCGGCTTTTTAAATCTGAATGAAAGATCTCAGCCTCATCGCCGCAGTGGGCCACTAACCGTTTCAATACCTGACCTGTCCGAGTGTGGAATTACTAAAAAAGAGTCTTATGACTTTACCTGTGTCCACTAGTAGCCCCTTGAACTTTTTTTCCAAGAAAAATGTGACTTAGTGGGTCCGATTTTAGAAAATGAGTACCAACCGCTTAAGTTTTTTTAGAGGTACCGTTCAAAGAGATGGGGTGAAGTCTTTACACACTATCTTTTGCATCTTTTTTCCACATTTTTCCCTCTTTCCCGGCCCTACTTACTTGCAGTACCGATGGAACAACGTGTCGGCCTTCCTCTCGCATTGCCTTCGTCTGAACAACGCCTTCTTCGCCTCCCCTGCGGCCGTTTATCGCCGGGGCAAGCGGGCACCGCTGCACTTTGTCTGGGCTGAGTGGGCTGCCTGGTTGGAGGCCCGCAGCGCTAACCGGCCAACCTGTGACTCCACCACTCAGGATACGGTATCTGCCAGCGTCGGCCCACCTCTGAAATCTGCCTTTCGAATGGCTGACTTGCTGCCCATCGACTCGGCTGCTGAATTCCTCGGTCCGGCTGAGTTCGATCCCTCCCAAGATCTGGGCTGGTTTGAGCGCAGTGACACCCGACGGCCTTTCAGTGAGGTTGGTCCCTGCTACTCTCTATGTCATGTGCGTTGCACGTGCTCCGCCCGATCTTAGCACTGATTAGTTTACGAGCTCGGCTAATTATGTCTGGGAGAGAGAGGAAGAAAAAGTAAGACCGGTGGCGCCGCACCATAGCACATCTGTCTTGCTTAAATCTATCATTATGTTGGCTTGAAAGGTTGCCACCTGGCGGGCTAACTCAGTCCTGTTCTCAGGATGGCGAGCCAGGCTGTAATGGCGCGTTCTGAATGTGGCTTGTATAGGACGCAAGAACTTTTTCCTAAAGCAGCTCCCTTCTCAGTCAGTACTTGAGTCGCCCCTTTATGTTTCAATTAAACCTCGGGCGACAGTTCAAGTTAGGTCACCAAACAGCTTATTTAAATGATTGATTTTTTTAAAGCAGTTGTCCCTCGATAACAATTTAAAACAGGCGTACACTGCAGGATTTATTGACGTCAATAGATTTGGTGATGGCTTCTCAACTGCATGAGTATGCTAACGAAGAGAACACACACTATTTACCAACGTGCCCCTGGATGAAACAATTGGTACCATTTGTGTACATGCTTCTAAAACTCGCCTGCCTCCTGACATATTACGAGAGTTATTTCAATTGTGTACAAAGAATATTCAGTTTCTATTTAATGGCCAACTGTATAGACAAGTTTACGGAGTGGCAAGGGGCAGTCCTCTTGGACCTACCTTTGCAGATATATTTATGGGTCACCTCGAAGAAAAAGTAACTTCAACATTGAAAAAGTTCAACATTCTATAGAAGATATGTGGATGACATCTTCGCAATTGTTAAAAACATAAAGGAAGCCAAGAAACTACTGCTAACAATGAACAGTTTACATCCGAAAATAAAATTTACGATGGAAGTGGAACGTGGAAACCAATTTTTTTCTTAGACGTTCACATGATCAGGCAGAACGATGGCTCTATAACGCGTAGAGTTTTCCATAAGAATACATGGAAAGGGCAGTATTTGCATTTTCTAAGTTTTGTCCCCTTACAATGGAAACGTAACTTAGTTTGCACCCTCTTCCAGAGGACTAACATGATCTGCTCAAAGTATACATTAACTGCAGAAATTGCAGGCCTTAAGGAAACTCTACTCAAGCGTGGTTATCCAGCTCAGTTTATTGAAAAGAATAGCAAACCCTTACGGCAAAAGGTTATTGAACAATTAGCTCCGAAAAAGCCTGTTTTCATTACCTTGCCATTTAAGGGAGACAACACCTTGAATACCATCATGAGACGTTTACGCAATACCATTGGAAGGACCTATTTCGCAGCTGAGCTTGTATTTTGCAACTCGGTGAAGACCCTTCCGATTCCAACTGCGAAGGATGCCTTGCCGCTGTACGCCACATCTAATGTTGTTTACCAATTTACATACAATTGCGGATGCAAGTACATAGGACGAACTCAGTGGCAGTTGGCAGCCAGAGCAAGAGAGCCCTTGCCGAGTTGGTTATTAAGACAGGAGAATTGGACTCCCCGTTCTTCTATCACTGAACACCTATTGGATAGGGGTCATTCTGTTGACCCTAAAACATCCTTCCGAGTACTTGTTCGGGCACGAACAACTCGTATCTTACGCTACCTGGAGGCAGCATACATAAGGCAGTTTAAACCTGACCTATGTAAACAACTGGAGCATGTGGTGAATCTAACCTTGCCGTGGTAGCACCGGCTCCCTGTTCACCCACCCCCTTCCCACCTTTTTGCCTTGGATGTTTTTTGCCTTAGACGTTTTTACAGCGTTTTTGCTGCCCACAATGTTTGAATGTCCTACTTTATTGATTGCCTCTTGGCTAACTCAAGTGACCTTGATGTTTTGGATCGAATTTTCTGTATGAATTCAATTCTGTAATTTCTCACTCGTCATTCTGTTTATGCAACGAGTGGAAGCGGCTGATGAGCGCTCGCGAAATTTATGGTGCCATTAAATTCTGCTACCTACGCTGTCTTCAAATTTATTGACATCAATAAATCGTGCAGTGTACGCCTGGTTTAGCTAATCGATTATTTGGGCGCGATAATTGAAATGGCCCAATTGGACATGGTCGTTGACTCTATATAAACTCTATTGAGATGATGTCGAGTTGACGATTGCGTCCAATCGGGCACTATTGGGCCGTTTTAATTATTGCGCGCAACTATCGGATCATTTGTTTACTTTAGTAATGATTCCTATTATTTCCTCCTGTTATCCGTACTTCTTATTTAATCATTTTTTATCTGTCCACCGAGCACGCACCGGCCGTGCAGTAGATGGTCTGACTCATGCAATGTCGTGATAGCGTAAATGTTGCCTGGTTATTTTGTTGATTCTTTGACTGGAGTTTTGCCTCAGAAGCCTTTTACTGCGGAAAACTGCATGCTTGCTGTTGGATTTTGCAGGAACACAGAGATACAGAATTTGCTCGAAATGGGAACTTACAGCACACCCAAAAAACTGCTCTATGCAATTTTATATGACCGAACTAACCGCTATTAATTTTGTGCGTTGCACTACAAGAGAACAGTGATATAAGCAAGTAAGATTTCACAGAAATCTCCCCATCGGGAACTTTTAACTTTGAATCGTGCTGTCTAACTAAGTACTCAGGCAGACTGCTCCCAATCCTAGACAAGAAGCGTATAAATGAGATCGATCTCCAGGGTAGCCTTATTTCCTGTGACTGACCTGATGCGTTTGAAGCACCATGGTGCTCTTGGAAGGTCGCTAGATGGCGTCTACAGTGAAGGCTGAAGGTTAGGTCGCAAGAAATCCTTCTTAATATGCCTTTTATGGTGGGCCTCATTTGCAGGAAATCCGAGCTCCCTTGTTCGAACTCTACTTCTAACGGAGTTGGGGCTGGGGCGTTCGTGGTACGCGTAGACAGGCCTTTTAGCGCCTGCTTTTTCGCCACCCAAACGCGTTGGCTGTAGAAAAGAGATCGGGATTGGTACAGAGTTAACATGCGCTCCATGATGTACGAGTTACGGCACCATCGACCAGTAAGCATGCACGTTTGTGTATGTACCTTTGATCTACCAACATGATGATGATGATGAGAACTTTATTTTGATGATAATATCAAACTTTCAGCAAAAAATGGCTCCAATCACAGAAAGCAAGAACTAAAGTAATTTAAAGGGTCCAAAAACTCAAGAGTAAACGGTCAAAGATCACAGAAAACTCAAAGGAAGAAGTCGACACGGTTACCACATCAGTTATGGAGTCAGGTCGGCCTTCAGCTTTTCAATTTCCGTTTCTTCACACGTGAGGAAGCGTGCTAAGAATGGGAGTATCGAGTTCTGGTAGGCTGATGTACGACATGTCATGTGTCGGAAGTTTAAGCGCGTCGTACGAGAAGACTTCGCAGCCATTAGTTCGGAGTGGAGAGGGTGAGCGTCATCACTAAGAATACGGTCCACGAAATTCTTGATCGATTTGAAATGTCGCTGAATTATAAGGTCAGCTAAAAAAGCATAGGAATAGCCGGCAATTGAAGAAAGCATGCGGAGAATACGTTTAATAATAATAAAGTCTTTTTTGAGTCGTGCTGGAAAGGTTACTGCAGAGCAGTAAAAAATGAGAGGGAGGATACAAGCGTCTATAAAACGCCAGATGAGGGCTTGCGGGGTGCGATAAGAACGCAAGCGTCGGATATAATATAAAAGTTTGCGGATTTTAATACAAAGGTCTTCAATATGAAGAGTAAATGAGAGGTTGGAAGGTATTATTACACCAAGGTATCGGAAGGAGGATACATTGTTGGGCAGAAAGTCAATGGTTTCAGGACTGGAGGAGGGTCGCAGCCTGAAGATACTCTGGACTGACTTCCGCTCATTAAGTAAAAGGCCATTTTCTGACGACCATGCTGTGACACGGTCCAATCCATCCTTTAGTGCTTGAAGATGGGTCTGGCTTTTGAGAGGATGGCCGACAACCATGTCGTCAGCATATTTGACAAACAAACATGAGTTTCGAGATCGTAGGTCATCAGTATGGAGGGAAAAAGAATGAGGGGATAATATAGACCCCTGCAGAACTCCACTATTGTTGGGAAAGACCGTGGATTTTCGCTTCCCGCTCTGAACGAATTGGGTGCGGGAAGTAAAATAATCCCCAAGCCAAGAGACGGCCCAGCCAGGAGAGCCGCATGCAGAGGTTTTATTAAAAAGAAGATTTCGCGAGATCGTGTTGAAGGCTGAGGAGTAGTCAAGAAAGGCACATGCGTATGAACGACATCCCTTGTCCAAGTCTCTAAAAGCAGAGTGAACTACCAGAGCAACAGCATCTAGTGTACTACGCCTAGACTTATATGCAAACTGCAAGGGATCAGGAAAATTGGATGAAAAAGGCTTTATGATGTCCAAAGCTGCTCGTTCTGTAAGTTTGAAGAGTGCAGAAGAGCAGGCAATTGGGCGAAAGGATTTGGGACCCGTTGAAGTGTTTATTTTCGGGATAGGAGTGATTTTGACCGAACGCCAGCCGTCAGGAATCTTGGACTCCATGAAAGATAAATTAATAAGATGTGCCAAGACAGGAGCTAATTGAAAAGAGCAAGATTTAAGGAGAAATGGGGTGACGCCATCTGGTCCGGCAGCTGTTGTACCTTTGACCTTGTTTAGGTGTTTCATGACTGTTGCCACGGACACTGGAGAGAAATCACTTGGTAGTAAGGAAATATCATTTGTCGGGAGGTAGGAGTCGGTGGGAGTGTGGATGAATTTTGAGTTTAAGCTGTCTAGGTCAGCATCAACATGTGCCAGCGTATTGCATTGACCAGTGAGACGTTTGAGACTCTTCCATATTTCGGGGGAAGTGAGAGGAGCGAAAGATGTAGAAGAAGTAAAAAGCTGACTAACAAAAAGGTCATTCAGCCTGGAAATCTCACGCTTTATCTGGACGTTCAGATCCTTTAGTCTATCTTGCAGCCCTAGTTTATAGAACAATTCCTTTTGACGTCTCAAAGATTTTGGGTGGGGAGAAGATATTCGGTCAGGTCTAATCATGACAGTGTCAAGAGGACAGCAGACGTTAAAAATGTTGTTTAAAAAATTAGTGAGATGTCTACAGCATGATTCAAAATCTGAGTACTCTAGAAGGGTAGAAATATTGCCAGATATGACGGTCTGGAGCAAAGAAATATTATGCGGGGAGGTGTCTTGAACCCTTAGTTTCCTCTCGAGAATTACTAACAGCCCTTTGGTAGAGCTACAATAGATGGTTGGCAAGCCCAATAACGCAGAATGATCTGAGCCTGCCAACGGTGCTCTATTTGTGACCACAAAAACTTTGGGATGGTTGGTAAATATGTGATCCAGAGAGGCGTCGGCACGAGTGTTGAAGGAAACGAAATCGTCTTAACCTAACAGTGTAAGGGGACGAAGATATACACGGTTGAAATCACCGCTTAAAATTATGACATGCTCGCAAGACATTGCAGCAAGTTTTTGGGAAAGAAAATCGAAAAAGGTGCCTAAAGCACGTTGGCATGTAGAGGGACGAATGTAAATACTGACAA
Organism: Ligula intestinalis; assembly: GCA_036362985.1. Classification (NCBI taxonomy): domain Eukaryota; kingdom Metazoa; phylum Platyhelminthes; class Cestoda; order Diphyllobothriidea; family Diphyllobothriidae; genus Ligula; species Ligula intestinalis. The sequence continues at coordinate 1,406,997 of JAYGXS010000009.1, forward strand.
AAATGATGCCTTTAGAATTGCTTAAAAATCTGGGCTTGCATGCTACAGCAATGGCGTCTATTAAGTCGTCTGAATAAGAGAATAGGGACTTACAATTAGCTTAATTTTCTATCAAACTCAGGCAAAAATGAAGTCGCACCTCTCGCAACCGCTGAGGGATCTTATTGGGTCAACCGCTGCCTGCAAATCTTCGGCTGCCGTCAACTATTCGTTGGCAGCACCACCTTCGCCGGAGCATTTGTCACCCTGCAAGCTGTGCTCTCGATACTCTCGTGACTCGGCAGTTGACGCAGACATCTTCAAACGCCCACCATCTATCAGTTTCTCGTCATGTCACCTGCTGCTGGGTGTGAAGCGGGCTACCACTTGCCACTCGTCGAATGAGCCGGAGGAGGAAGTAGACACTCCCCCACTGCGCACTTTCCTTGAGGACCTCTTCAAGGAGGCCGGCATTCAGAAAAGGGCAGTGTTTCGCGTGAGTTATTCCCCCCTAACTCAGTATCAGTTTATTTATGGACAGATAAGCGAACGCCTTTGAACTCCCTTTTGGTAACAAGATGATTGGAGATGAATGGATACAAGGAAAAAATTGAAAATTTCGTCAATTACATGCTCTGGAAAGACACCACAGTTTTTAGGTAGTCGTATAGTAACAGAATATGACTACTTGCAAGTCACGAGTAGTATACTGTGATGCAGTATATGTGATGCAGTTATTTTTTACATGGTTTGTATGTGGGCTTGTGCCTGATGTCTTTATTAATTATACCTTTATGACAACGGGAAAGAAGCTTAAAAATTCCACTAAGCATTCGTCGTTTTTGGTTTGTGTTTAGTCGATAGTGTGTGCGAAATCAGAAGTTCACCATAAGCGAAATGGACGAACAATAGCCTCATAGCATACGGACTCCTATCGCGTGTTAAAAATGGTTGGGGTCAAGAATAGTCTTCCAAACGTGAACTCTGACGTGGACGTGACAGTCAGTCAAATCACTTTCGAGCGTTAGGGGTTCGATTGGTTTGATAGACTTAGTTTAACTGATATCTGAAAAATGGATAGGAGATAGTGGAAGGAAAGCTCAACGATAAGTACCTTTCTGTGGTTTTGAAGGTTGTATTTAAGGAAACATCGTATTGCGTAGGCTAGGCGGGGCTGGTGCCAGCAGGCTTACTATTACCCAATGGTACTATTGCTGGCATAGTCTAGTTCTCGTGGCTTCAAGCTTCCTCCTCCGTATTAATTTTGCTGACTTTGTCTCCAAATGACCGTTGTGACGTCGAAAGTTGCATGCGTTATTTTCTTTTTATTTCAACCTTCGCGCCGTTTCCGTCTGCTTTTTTAGGATTGGATGTACATAGTGAAGCACGCTTCGGTCTATGCGCCTATATCCAACCTCAATTTTGTGGGGCGACAGAACCGACGATGTCCCAGGGATGAATACAGTCTACCTCAGCAAGTCGGACGTCTGCTAGCGGAGCATTCAGCCCGGGTCGAACATTTTCTGAGTGTCGAGGGGGAGGAGGAGGAGGAAGAGGAAGCGGAGGCAGAAGAAGAAGAAGAAGAAGAAGGCCACCAATCACCTGCCTCCACAGCGCCAAAGAGTAAACTAGTGTCGGAACCCTCGGCCAGTCTCCGCTGGTTCCTGGAAACAGTCTGCATGCTAGCTGGGGTGAAACTGTCCGATCTCCTACTGGAGGTTTTCCTAGTGGAGGGTATCCTGTTTAGGGAGGAATTCAGTATACCCTCTCGGCACACTTCTCATATCACCAACTTGGCGCTCGCAGCTGCCTTTGACTACAGCGTCACCTAAACCGCTCCTGATGCCTACCTCCACACCCGCCCCCACCGCCTTTCCTCCTGTGTGATGCATTCATATTGGGATTTTTTTTCTAAATTGCAGTAAAGCTCTGCCTTTTGTATAAATACATCAAATTTGTTTTTTACCTTCTTCTTCGAAAGTAGTTGTAAATATCCCTAGCTGAGCGTAGGAGATCTGCGTGTTCTTTACCGAGCTTTTCAAAAATCTTAGTGAGTGTGAATAATTCATTTGGCTTAATCGTGAAAACTTTGCGACCTCTGTGCCGAAACCCCCCAATAAGTAAGTACGTCTGATAGTCATCTGGAGGATTCTAGATTGATTGCTTAGGCATCCCTGTTTCTACAGTCAGCATTTGTGGATTCCCTACGTTGCAGTAAGCTGGCGTGTAACTTGGCTCAATTGTGATAAAAATCATGACTTACCTCATTACGGCGTTGGCTGCACTGAGGTCCTTCTGCTGCTGTTCTCGTGGGTTTGAATCCCACTACGGCCGCTGAATTTTGCACAATCAGGTGAGATGAAATTCTAAAAATAGTATTAATATGTATTTACCTTAGTTCTGGTTTGCTTTGCTGCATTGGATGGGACTATGGCATTATTCAAAAGATAAATTGGTGAGAATACTTTTGCTTCCGACAAATTCGCTCCACACCTATTTATTAATACTGTAATTGACTAAATAAAATATGCAGGTTGGTATAAAAAATCGTGCCTCTGTCAGGGTCGAGAGAGGGAACAAAATTGGGGTCAGCAATCTGATCAGCTCCTCGGGAAACTGGCCGTCCAGAAAGGTAATAAGCTGTGGGCGGTTGAGTTGGTGATTTATGGCCGTGGTACCTGCGGCGCACAGGACCGGTTTGCTTAACCTGATGGTAGCCGCCTCTACCGTAGACAGTATGTAGACACTGTTCACAATTTTGAATAGCTTTTTTAAGTAATTGTGCTATAAATGTACACGTGTGAAGATAATTTATCGAAAGCCAACGTATGCTTACCAAGTTATCTTTTGAAATTTAGCTACTTTAAAGCGTTATTCACAAACGGGTCTACTCAGTGTGCTTAGGAATAATCTATGACGCCGTGGCCCGGAATGGTTTCAATCAGCAAATGTTGTCCGCCGAGCATAGGTAGGTAGATGGCAGTTTTGTTTGTCAGCGCCCCTAGACACGTGACGGAGTCCCTTACCAGGCAAAGTTTTAGCGTCGAATCAGGTGGCTGGAGGTCGTTGCGTGTATTGATGGACCGCGGGCCTGAGAACTATGACTCGAGCAGCTCACGGCTATCACTGTTCTTGCTGGGGTTAATGATTCGCGAAACTTAAGGCTATGTCCGAGTCTGATTACACCAAAATGAATTGCTTAGAAAGTATCATGCCAACATCCAGCATAGGTGGTGACCTCGCAGCAAATGATAACTTGGACGCGAGCTGCCATGTCAGCATCGCATCATTCACTACCGACTGAGATAATCACGAGTGCTGCCGATTAGCGCACGCGTGTGGTTACGCGGCCGCTACGTACTGTAAATACTGCTCTCTTTTGCCTGCGCTACCCATATCCGTGACTGGCTCCGATGATGGATTTGATCGACAATTTGAAACGTGTAGCCAACGCTAACATTGCCGTGTCCGGTGCCCTTGTTTAAGGCCTCGAAGTCATCCACTGCTGTGTTGAGGACTTTCAGACCTGTTGTCCTGCAGAAACTTTACCGACAAGCACTCGGACAAACGCACATGTGCCCAGGTAGTCGCGGCTGCCTGAACGCCACTTGAACGTGTTCCTTCCTACGCCACCAGACACGACACAATACGACTCGGACAATGCCATTTGGAGAACACTCGAACCCGCACGGCCTCCGCTTTCTCTCTCTCTCTCTCGGCATGGCTTGACGCAGTCAAGGCTAGCTCTTGTTTTGCCAGTAACTACTGCTGCCTGAGGCAGAAACTGGGAGTTCTATGCATGAAAAATCCCTCCTGCATATCCCTGTGTCTTAACATATAACATGGGATTGGACCCGATAATTTTAGTGCTCTGAGTGCAACCACAGCTTAGAAAGTACATACGCCCTGTCAATATACTTCTTGTTCAGGATGCGTGTTCCCACATATTACGTCGGCAGAAAAGTGTTTCCGAAAGATGATTCCTAGACTTAAATGTACAAAGATTTGCCGTTCTCCACTTGCATTTGGTGAACTATCTTATGCCTCAAAGCATAAGGATATATTGTGGCAGTCCTGAGATTATTACCTTGTACTGTCGAGCTTTGCGCCGACGCCCAGGCCTCGGTCAACTATCTGCAGGCTGCACATGACCCACTACGCGCATAGGATCTGGCGCGAAGACCAACCGCTGACAACGAATGCATATACATCGGTCGCTTACGCCCGTCTGAAAGTTGAGCTTCTTTTGCGCCACATAGCAACCGACTGGGAATATAAGGCCCTTGAACTCGCTCCCGCATACTCACAAATATAGTAGCGAAAATTCGATTCCCAGGTGATAAGTCAGAAGGAAAAAAAGGTGTTCATCGGCAGAGGTATATTTCAGGTCTGACGTTTCGAATAGTTATCTCGACTATCCATCTTCAGAGAATGAATCCTCTGGCTCCTGGCTCTCGATATATGCCATTCCTTTCGTCCGCGGGAGTACTCTGCCAATTCAGTTCGAGCCGCTCTGCATAGGTTGCGCCTCTGGGTGGTAACGCATCACCGTACCAGAAGCCTGGGAACCACCCATCGCGCATCGCTCTGTGTTGTCAATGTCTGCGACCGTAAAAAGGTCGAACATGTTTAGCTATTTTGTACGCCAAAACTCTTCTCGCATTTTCGACCTAGTAGCTCTCTCACCGACAGATATTATAAAGTGAACATAAACGTTCTGTGATTCTGGAGAATTCAAGACACATTTGGTTTATTGTTTTGCGATAATTCAAGTCCTTAATTCCTCCGAATCAATGCTCTCGCTCCAATCAACTGATCCTACGCCCCGGCAAGATTGAAAATGTACAGAGGGTATTTACTCGCAAAATATTCGCTATTCCTCGATCCAATATTTCTTATACGGAGAGAGGTCAGTTAAAAGAACATGGCATTTCTTTAGATCAGAAGACTCGAGGCGGGCCTCTGTTTCCTCTTTCGCGTTATATCTATGCCTAACCTTCAACGAATCAACGCTCTCATTCCCGCAGATAGACCTTATGCCACTCGTTATTCGTCCAGGATAATTGCACCTCCCTTAAGCTCCACTTCGAAACATTCTCACTTCTTTGCCTCCAAATATGCCTTCCTCTGGAATAATATTCCCCTCGAAATTAGGCTACCGTCTAACTTAGCAGTTTTTAAAGTCAAATTACGTTAACACTTAACTTTGGAAGATATAAAGCCCTTGTTATCCGTCTCCTTCCCAAACACACAACTTTCGGACTTTGAAAAGGTCCCCCTGGTATCTGAGGTGATTAAGTTTATATAACATTTTTTTCCATATATGTCTATTTCTTTCCCTTTTGAGTGATATTTGCAACGATGTTTCGTCCACTTCTCTGTCCAGTCATCATTGCCGTTTCTCCATTCTCCGTTTTACAACCCCGACGATAGGCTTCATGGTCTTGAGTCATGCTCGTGGCGGTTCTGCTATTTTCGCCAGCTTGTCGCTGGACTCCGCACTCTACAAGATCGCATCTCCTGCCTTTTTTGATTATCAGGTGACCTCTGCCGTTCATTCTCTTGTCGACCCTGTTGTCCGCGATGGCCTCCTCCGGTCTCACTTCCCTGATGGTTAATCATGAAGCCAGTCGGGCGGCGTAACAGTGGTGAACGACAGCCTCTGCTGCTATATGATTTCTCCAATTACAAGAAGCGTTTCCAACCCTCATACGTTCTCATCAACAGTCTTGTCTCATTTGCACTACAATCAATCCTCTCAAGCAACCCCCTTAATTTTGTTGAAGCAGTTTTTTCTCCTACGTTTTGTTTTTTTTAAGCGAGGGTTCGCTGAACTCCGCCCCGACTTTAATGGTTGGAGTTTTTGTTTCACTGCTTCCTCCTTAGTTCACCATGCGTTTCAGAGAATGTTGACTACTATTTTAAAATGACGATATGTTGGTGAATATGAATTAATCTACCAACACTACTAAACGCTCCCGCTGCCGATGTGGTTGTTTCACGGAGAGCAGCATTTATAACTTTGTATTTATTTTTACACAGCACTAAGTTTGCAATGACGAGGCCCTCCGGGCCTAAAATATAAAATGTTTTTATTAATTTAACTGTGAAGAC
>JAYGXS010000009.1:1418122-1495014 GCA_036362985.1 Ligula intestinalis
TATGATTTCTATCGTCACGATCGCATTAATAAGCGTGGTGGTGGTTGTCTTCTCTATATTAGAACGTCATTTAGGCACTTTCCGTTTTATCCAAATAGCACGTCCTTCTCTGGAAATTACTGTTTCGCCTCTATTATCCTGTCGCCCCGGCAAAAGGCGATTATCGGATGTATATATAATCCTCCTAACTCTTCATCTGAAGAAGATGCAAATTTGTGTGAAATGTTCAAGTTTATTTCAGAATCCACTTTTGAAGTTAAAATTATCGCTGGAGATTTTAATTTTCCTGAAATCGACTGGCTTTCAAACTATTGCCCACCTAGATTTCAGCCATTCCTAGATACAATTAATTTTTCTAACTGGTCTCAACTGGTTAGTTCCCCAACAAGACAGAATCATATCCTAGATCTGATTTTCACAAATGGTATTGCCCCTCTCTTCGTTGATTTTAAGCAGGACATCTTCCAAAGTGATCACACATTAATTCACTGTTGCCTTCCGCTTCCTTCTACGGAAAAGGCTAGTGCTAGTCGTACCTATCATGCGTACGACCTCGCAGATATTAGCTCAATCAACAATTTTCTTGACTCATTAGATTGGCAGAGCCTCTCCTCCATTAACGACGCTGCATATCTTTCTGAACTCATGTCGGTCGTTTCTACTAAAATTCTGGAATTTGTGCCCACTAAAATTGCGAAACCCTACATACCAGAATCGACCGTCCCTCATTTTCTTTTGCCCAGACTAAAGAAATTGAGGAGGCAGCTGAAAGATAGATCTACTAGTTCGCTGTCTGTGCATCTAAGGATCGCAGAGATCTTCGAATTAGCGTCAAAGATTCGTCTTGCACGTGACCAGCACAGGGAATCTTGCGCCCTGAGCGAGTCAAACTCTGCAAAATCGGTTGCACAACTGTTTCGTCGTAGGGCCTCCGCAAAACGAGGAATTGAAATACCCCCATTGCTTAATGAAAATAAAACATTTGTACTAGATGAGTCTGATAAGGCTGAATTATTCAATGCTTTCTTTGCGAAGCATTTTACGACAGAATTCGAACCGGTCCCGTCGTTTCAACCATACTCGGATAATACTCTCGGAAACATTGATTTCTCCATAGAATTAATTCGTAAACAGATAATTTGTCTAAAAAACTCGCACTCTTCCGGAACTGATGGTATCCCCAATTCAGTTATCAAAAGAGTGTCGACCTTTCCCAAATTACTTAGCCATATATTTTCAGTATATCTCTTAAATGGTTACTTTCCTGACAGTTGGAAGACATCCATTATTCTTCCAGTCTTTAAATCAGGATCTCGTTCAGAAATAAATAACTACCGCGGGGTACATAAAACCCCGGCCCTAGCTAAACTTCTGGAGAAGATAATTTTTAATCAAATTCTCGATTTTTGGCTAAAAAATAAGCTTTTAAGTGACTCGCAGCATGGTTTTCTACCTGGAAGATCATGCGAGACGTGTCATTTAGCTTTTCTTAACCACGTCACTTCCCTCCGCAACAAGCAGCAATCCGTGGTTGTTATCTACTTTGACCTGAGCAAAGCCTTCGACAAGGTACCGCACAGACGGCTTCTGGTAAAACTGGAAGCCATTGGCATCCGTCCCCCTCTCCTCGACTTCATCGGTTCCTACTTGTCTAACCGCAGCCAGAAGGTCCTAGTGGGTAATAGTTACTCCGCTTCTCAGCTGATCACGAGTGGCGTTTTTCAAGGCACTGTCTTGGGTCCATTACTCTTCATTCTATACATAAACAAAATTTCGACTGTTCTAAAAAATTCACACACTCTCATTTATGCAGACGACCTAAAATGCATATACTCGTTTTCTAAGGACACGGCAAGCATATGCGTTGATAAAATAAATGCGGACCTACTTACACTCTGACGTTGGAGTGCTACCTGGCAGATGGAATTCTCTCCATCCAAGTGTAGTTTCATGTGTTTTGGTCCCGCCAAGCTTCCTCGTCCCCTAGTCTTTCAAAATACTCCAATTTTAGAACGATCCACTATAAAAGACTTAGGTCTAAGCTACACAAATAAACTAGCATTGTCGCCTCATGCCGATCGAATATCTGCGAAGGCTGCACAGATATGTGGTTTTATATCACACAATTTCTTCCTGCTGGAAATAAAGTTAAAACTTTATCGCATGTATGTTCTACCCATCCTAGAATACTGCTGTCCCCTCTTTGGTCTAATGAATGCTTCAGACCGCAGTAAGATTGAAAATGTACAGAGGGTATTTACTCGCAAAATATTCGCTCTTCCTCGATCCACGCTTTCTTATACGGAGAGATGTCAGTTAGCGAACATGACATTTCTTTGGGTCAGAAGACTCGAAGCGGGCCTCTGTTTCCTCTTTCGCGTTAACTCTACCCCTAACCTTCCACGAATCAACGCTCTCATTCCCGCAGATAGACCTTATGCCACCCGTAATTCCTCCAGGATTATTGCACCCCCCTTAAGCTCCACTTCGAACCATTCTCACTTCTTTGCCTCCAAATATGCCTTCCTCTGGAATAATATTCCCCTCGAAATTAGGCTGTCGTCTAACTCAGCAGGTTTTAAAGTCAAATTACGTAAACACTTAACTTCAGAAGATATAAAGTCCTTGTTATCCGTCTCCTTCCCAAACACACAACTTTTGGACTTTGAAAAGTGGCCCCCTGGTATCTGAGGTTGTTATGTTTAAATCAAATTTTTTCCAGACATGTCTATTTCTTCATTTTTTCAGTGATATTTACAACGATGTTTCGTCCACTTCTCTGTCCAGTCATCATTGCCGTTTTCTCTATTCTCCGTTTTACTACCCTGACGATAGGCTTCATGTTCCTTAGTCATGCTCGTGGCGGTTCTGCTATTTTCGCCAGCTCGTCGCTAAACTCCGCAGTCTACAAGGTCACAGCTCGGACGTTTCGTTGATGATCAGGTGACCTCTGCCATTCCCTCATCTTCCTGACTCTGTTGTCCGCGATGGTCTCCTCCGGTCTCATCTCCCTGATGGTTGATCATGAAGCCAGTCGGGCGGTGTAACAATGGTGAAAGACAGCCTCTGCTATTATATGATTTCTCCAATCACAAGAAGCGTTTCCCACCCTCATTCGTTCTCATCAACAGTCCTGTCTCATTTGCACTACAATCAATCCTCTCAACCAAACCCCTTAACTTTTTTGAAGCAGTTTTTTTCTCCTACGTTTTGTTTTTTTTTAAGCAGGGGTTCGCTGAACTCCGCCCCAGCTTTAATGGTAGGAGTTTTTTTTCACTGCTACCTTCTTAGTTCACCATGCGTTTACTACTATTTGGCAGATGGAGTTCTCGCCTTCTAAGTGCCAGTTCATGTGTTTTGGACCTGAAAGGCTGCCACAGCCTATCATTTTTCAAGGTTGCCCCATGACTGAATGTTCTAACATTAAGGACTTAGGTTTAAGTTACACCAATAAATTAGATCTTTCACCTCACGCTGATAGAATTACAGCAAAAGCTGCTCAGATATGCGGCTTCATCTCTTATAATTTCTACCTTCCCGAAATGAAGCTAAGACTTTATCGTATGTATGTGCTTCCTATTCTCGAATACTGTTGTCCATTCTTCGGTCTAATGAATGAATCTAGCCGTTCAAAAATTGAAAGTGTCCAAAGAAGATTCACTAAAAAGGTCCTCTATCCGGCATTTTCAGACATTTCATACTCAAAAAGATGTGAGATAACGAAACTGAAATTTCTTTGGGTCAGGAGACTGGAAGCAGGGTTTTGTCTCCTGTTTCGCCTTAATAATAGTTCAAATCTCCCCAAGATTTCTGCCCTTACTCCCGTTACTCGCCCTTACAACCTAAGAAATTCAACGTTGATTATACCTCCTCCTGCTTCTTCCACTTCTAAGCGATCTCTATTTTTTGCTTCTAGGTATAGCTATCTTTGGAATAATTTGCCGATTGATATTCGGACGTTGACTAGTCTATGTGCATTCAAGCGAAAACTGCACATTTATCTTAACACTGAATCTATTAACCTTTTGTTTTCCTCATCTTTTCCGGGCAGCTTTCTCCACAATTCGGAGAAAGGACCATCAGGAATTTAGGATCCCTTCTTGAAACTACCTTCCTCTAACTCATGTACCCCAGAATCAGGACGCAGTCTTGACGGCTCTCGTTTCGCTGGTCATCAACCATCATCAGGGCCTTATATTTGGTCACATCTCAGACATCCACAACAATGGTCTTGTAGATTTGACGGACTTTTGGATATCATACAGCGGTGCCCATCACGATCATAAACTGGTGGGTTCCCTATGTTCCATTATGCCGCATCGGTTTGGGAACCCGAGTGTAGTGCTGGGAACCCGTCTATACCAGTAATGTTTCGTTAATACCTATTGTTCTGCCCCACACTCAGCTTCGACTGAGTTTGCTTCCAAGCCCTTCCCCCGTACTAACAGAGGCAGTGGGTACCAGAATACATATGTCAGAATTCTAGATAACGATGTGGCTCATCTGTGTGTGCCCTTGAATTTCACCTTCCGCATAACACTGCTATATTCATTTTTGTTGAATCTAACAAATTCGCTTCTAAACAGTTATACTCGTCTTATAGCTATAGACTACGGATACTTTGTGAAACCAATTATTTCTAGTTCTTCGTGTTATCGAATTTTCGGTTTATTGATGAGGCCCACTGGGCCTGAAATATACAACTTATTATTATTATTATTATTAAAATGACGATATGTTGGTAAATCTGAATTTATCTACCAACACTACTAAACGCTCCCGCTGTCTATGTGGTTGTTTCATGGAGAGCAGCATTTATCAACTGTGTATTTATTTTTCCACAGCACTAAGTTAGCAATGACGAGGCCCTCCGGGCCTAAAATATAAAATTTATTTATTTATTTATTTATTTTATCAACGCACATAATTGCCATGTCCTTAGAAAATGAGTATATGCATTTGAGGTCGTCTGCATAAATGAGATTGTGTGAATGTTTTAGAACAGTCGAAATTTTGTTTATGTATAGAATGAAGAGTAAAGGACCCAAGACGGTGCCTTGAAAAACGCCACTCGTGATCAGCTCAGCAGTGGAGTAACTATTACCTACTAGGACTTTCTGGCTGCGGTTAGACAAGGAGGAACCGATGAAGTCAAGGAGAAGGGCACGGATGCCAATGGCTTCCAATTTTTCCAGAAGCCGTCTGAGCGGTACCTTGTCGAAGCCTTTGCTCAGGTCAAAGTAGATGACAACCACGGATTGCCGCTCGTTACGGAGGGATATGACGTGGCTAAGAAAAGCTAAGTGACACGTCTCGCATGATCTTCCGGGTAGAAAACCATGCTGCGAGTCACTTAAAAGCTTATTTTTTAGGCAAAAATCGAGAATTTGATTAAAAATTATCTTCTCCAGAATTTAAGCTAGGGCCAGGGTTTGTGAACACCGTGGTAGTTATTTATGTCCGAACGAGATCCTGATTTAACGACTGGAAGAATAATGGATGTCTTCCAAGTGTCAGGAAAGTAACCATTTAAGAGATAGACTGAAAATATATGGCTAAGTAATTTGGGAAATTTCGACACTATTTGATAACTGAATTGGGGATACCATCAGTTCCCGAAGAGTGCGAGTTTTTAAGACGAATTATATGCTTACGAATTAATTCTATAGAGATGTGATCGCAAAGGAGTTAAGCCTTAATCGGTTAAACCCTAACTACTGTGATCTTCCAGGCCCGGTTCCTTAGAAGAAGGTAGAAGTCATGGAAGCCAAGAAAGAAGGAGAGTGTATTCTGTACAGAATAAGTAAAAGAAGAATTAACAGAAAAGTTAACTCGGCCTGGGGTGGAGTTTGACTATGAGGAGCGAAAGAGAGAAAGCACCACAGCCTAGCGTCCGCCGCACACCGGGGCGAAAGGCCGAGTGTGTTCCGCCTTGCCTGTTGAATGGCCTCAGTGTGAAGTGTGTTTCTGCCAGCGCTGACAACAAATCCGGTGCATATCAGTAATCAGCAGTACGCAAAATCGATTAACTGATTGTGTGACTTGACTGCCAATTCACGCTTCGTAGCACAGTCATCACAAGTGGCGAGGCAAGTCCAGTGTGGACCAATTATCAGCGATACGCCAAAAAAATCGATTTACTGGCCACGTTGACAGAGCAGGCAGAATGAGTGATCATGGCAGCGCTGGGGGGGGGGGGGGGCAGGCTCCTTAAATGTGACCAAGATACTCCCTTGCTGCTTGCAGAGTTCATCGACAAGATGGCGAAATCAAAAGAACTCGTGACGGTCGTCAGCAGTGTGTTAAAGGTCAACGTAAGAAGAGCATAAGAGGGCCCCGTACTGTCTGTTTCCTTTCCAAACACGGAAGTTTTAGAGTTTGTAAAGGGTCCTCCTGGCAGTAAAGCAGAGTCAAGGATCACTTCCAAGGGCTGCGAACTCTTCTCCGTGTTTGCAACCTCGCTGTTGTTTTGGAGGTCACTATTAATGGTTATCGCCAACTTTCCGAAGGGCGCTGGAGTCAGAGTCAAGCATCACTTCCAAGGGTTGCGAACTCTTCTTCATTTTTGCAACCTTCGCTGTGGTCTTCGAGGTCGCTATTAATGGTTATTGCAAACTTTTCGATGGTCTCTAGAGTAAGGTGGGTCGCATCTCGGTGATGTTGCCTTGACTTCTACTGTCTTCTCCTGTTGTCTCGGATGACCACTTCTTAACTCAACGATATATTATTTTTTCCCATGACCATAAACCTCCCGAACCCTCAACATCAGGTCCCAATCTAACCACATCAAACCCTGTTACCTATTAAGGCAGTGTTTTCTCCTAAAGTTTTTTGGAAACCGGTGGCCCGCGGAACTCATCCACCGATTGAGGAGTTTTTTTTTACTGCCGATGACAATTATTTTATAAGAGTTCATTGTTTATCATTATTTTTTTTTTTTTCACGATAGCACTACGTTTGTAACGACAGGGCCCCTTTGGCCTTAAATATGCAAATTATTATTACTGTGGCCACAATTTCGGTCGGTACGATGATAACTGAGAACGTCAGTTCGCATAGGGCGAAATGGCAGATACCGCAATGCCCATCGTCTGAGAATAATCGGTTATGGGTCACCAAGAAAACCATCGTCTGGATTACGGAAGAGAGGAACTCATTCGGGTCCACAATATTTCAAAACGATCGCAAAAATTTAGGAAGAACAGAATCGGCTGCGAAGATCAGTGGATTTCGAGACTTAAAGTACCGAATCCCAGGAGGCCCATGTTTACAGCGAGAAAGCTGAGTATTCGGGGCGTAAACAGACACTACTGCCTTTATATCTACCGAAGATAAATGTTTACGAAAGTTGGAATTGAATAACGCTAATGTAGATGACAACCTTATTTCGACTGGAAGATTATTCCAAGAGAAATCATATTTCGCGGCGGAAAACGAGGATAGTTAGACATGGAGAAAAGTGATTGTGCAATGACCATGGAGGACTTACGATTGGTGTAGGATCAATGGATTGGAGCGAGAGCATTAATTCGGAGAAATTAAGGACAAGAATTATCGAAAAACAGGAATCCAAATATGTCTTCAATTCTCCAGAATCACAGAACTTTTATGTTCGCTAAATAAGATCTGTCGGTGAGAGAGCTACTCGGTCCAAAAGGTGAAAAGAGTTTTGGCTTACAAAATAGCTAAACATGTTCGACCTTATTACGGTCGCAGGAGTGCATTAGTCCAAAAAGTTTGGCAGATACGATCATGCAGTAAATTCTTTAATTGTATCTCTGGAGGGAAGGAGATAGGCGATATAAGACCACACAGTTTTGAATCTTCTACCGAAATTTGATCTTCGTGAGGAGACTAAAGTTGCTTATAGTAAGTCTAGGAAGCTCGCAGGGGCCGAGACGCATGAAATTACATCAGTCAAGTTGAACTCTATCGCCACTCGTAACTTGGACTTAATTAATTTTCTTAACTGAAATAATAGTTGTCTTCAGAAAATAAATAAATACTCTTAGATAATCAGCACAAATGAAGGTCTGGTAGTAGTTGAGTAATAGCGAAAGTGCATTGATTTAGAGTGAGAAGAGTAGCACTGACAGGACCCAGCCGTGGAAAGAACCACTCATGGTCAGACAAAGCCTGGAGTAAGACCTCAGTAAGACCTCAGGAACACGACGAAAATTTGTGCAAAATTGGGCACGCTCGATCCTGTTAGCCAGTGGACAAGCGCAATGCGCCAACAAAATAGTAACTTAATATCTTCATTTTGGATGCTCGCACACAACGAGAAAAATTTGTCAATGTTATCTCCAAACCCACGCACGTGAGGAGTGGAGATATACAGGATAGTGAACTGGGGCCGCTCCTATTTTGCCTTTTTTCAACGACGTTCCAGACTGTTTTCAGTATGGTAGACCCTTCAGGTACGCTGATGATTTAAAAGACGCTTATCGATATAAACCAGCAGATCACAACATCGTGCTCGTGCTGATAAAAAAGGATCTTCACGCCTTCGCCCAGTGGTGTAGAACATGGCGCCTCACTCTTTCATGGCAAAAATGTTCTATTATGGCTGTTAGCGACGATCACCAACCGGAATTAAGCATAGATGGTCACGAACTAACTGTGCGGGGTGTTATCAAGGATTTGGGCATATCCTACTCGAAAAGTCTAATTCTGTCAGAGCACTGTGCCCGGATAATCTCGAAAGCACGCCGTACCACCGGATTTATCCTTAGAAATTTTAAGACTATAAAGGTTAGAACTAGCCTTTATAATGTGTACGTGAGACCTAGTCTTGAATACTGCTCGCCCCTATTCAGTTTTCTGCGCACTAGTGAACGGAAGAAAATAGAATCGGTGCAGCACTTCTTCACTAGAAGCGTTTTCACTACAGAACAACGTGACTTAGCCTACCACAACGGGTGTGAGCTTATAAAGTTCGATCCCCTGTGGCTTTGTAAATTACAGAAGGGTCTATTTTTACTGTTGAAATTTTTGAATGGCCAAATCTTTAATCCTCTCAGTACAATAAGACAGCTCGAGCACTCTCGACGCGCCAGTAATCGAGATGTGGTTTTATTTCTTCCTATGGCACGTACAGTTAAGTACCGGCAATTCTTTTCAATAAACGCCATATCAATCTGAAATAAGCGGCCCAGAAGTATTAAAACCCAGCATAGCTACCCTATGTTTACGAGAGCTATAACTAGTTTTCTACATTCAGGACAATTTTCACGAATTGTGGGTGCTGACTCGGTGGAATCTCTCTTTCACTCTGATGGCGTTCGTGGACTTTGAACCCCGCCAGGCTTCATGCTGAAGATAATGCTGCTGAAGCAGCAGCCCGCAGTCTGCTTACCCTTCACCCGATAGCGCGCAACTTTTGCCGACAACCATTGGAGGAAGACTGAGAACACTGTGTTCTTCTGCCAATCCTCCCCGACCAGAAATAATGTCCCTAAACGATATGCAACTTTTCTCTTGCTGATGTGTCAACTCAGTTTACAACTGTACATTTATTCCGTTTGTATCATACCTTTGAAGTCAGTTTTTTTTTCACTCGAAACAAACTCACTATCTCGCCCAGTATGGACAAAACAAAAAATTGAAACAAAACCAATACTGGCTTAAACATCAGGAGTTTGATTTAGGTTTTTTTCTGTCTATGAGATTTTGGGAGGCACCAAAGAGGTGCCTTACCAACTCTTTAAAATTGCCTGTAAACTGGCATAATTAACATATAAATATACATTAGCCATGTTTTAAATCATTACTAAAAAACTACAAACGCTTTGCCCATTTTACTTTTGCGTAACCCATAACTTTGTTTTATCCTGTATTCTTTACATCGTGTTCTGGTATTCGTTGACTTTCAGAATATTATTAATTCTTCTTGACCATATTTCGGTCTTCATTTTGTTCTCGTGCTTCGGCCCTCTGGCTTCTCATATGTTTTGCAGTTGAAAAACCCGTCAAACTTGAGGATTGAGCTGCAATCTCGGAAGAACACTTGTGTATACCAACAGAAGAGCACAATATATTAAGGAGCCTTTATTATCGCGTAAACCCTCTGTTTTCATTTCCATTATAGAGCCTTCCGATCCTGGTAGAAAGTTAGTTTTCGGTTGTACAAGTAAGCCAGTAAACGAGCAGATATTGCGAGCGTGAGAAGTTTGAAATTTGATTGGCTACAAAAAGTAGTGTTCTGGTGGTAATATCATTACTGGCCCTTTTAGACCACGTTGTTATTCACGCCCCTTATCTTTAATAAATGGCTCGGCCTAAAGCACCACAAGGCCCCAAGGTACTTAACTTTCCACTTCTATTATCTATTTCTGTCACCCATTGCGCCCTAAACTAATTAAATAGAAACCGTGACTTCTATTTCTGCCAAATGGGTTTTGCTTTTATCTTATTGATATTTGTCGATTTGCTTGTGTTGTAGAAGTTGTTTTCATTCATGTCCTAGCTTATCACGCCCTAGGGATTTCAAAATATAAAGTGTGCTGTGTGTCAGACACCTGTATACGTTAGGTACAACAGGTCGCAAGTTGGTCGGTCCCTACGCTGGTGTAAAGAGCGTCCTCTTGTCAGCTTTTGTAATTTCGCCACCATTTAGTCATATTCATATCCGTCTCTGTCTTATCCTCCAATAACCCTTCCAGGAAGATATTTGGTTATCGTAGTCTCAGGTCCCCTTTAGTAACTGGACGTTCGTTTCGGCTGAATTCTAAAAAGCTGTCATTCTGTAATATGTTTAGACTGTTAGCTTGCGAGGCTAACGCAGGCCACGTTTCTCAACGCTTGTTTTATGTCAATGACGCTTGATAGTGGTTGATTATGCTCTTATAATACCCGTTACAACAAATCTACCAGTTTCAATTTCCTATGGTCGTTCGTGTCTTTATTGTCCTTGATACCCAAAAAATGAAACCCTGGTCTTGATTGCGTTTCCTCAGCGATTACAGTATTCGACTTCTGTCGTATGTGAATTTAGATTTGCATTATTCTATCTTTTAACTATTCCCGATATCATGTAGTGATCTCTGATAACGGTTTGAAGACTACAAAATATCGTATCCGTCCTTTAAAAACACGTTTTAGACTAACGAGCTTACGACTTCTTGATAAATATCTATTAATGCAGTTGTAAAAATCTACATACTAGACCCTTCACAGCTCTTAAATCAAGTTTCTGTTTTTATCCACTCAGGGTATTCTTAAGAATGCCGACAAGAACACACTGCATCTATGTAAGTCCTTTATTCTGTTCTGGTACCGACAGTTTTCCACAGGATTTAATGACGCCTCACATGTTTTTTTTCATGAAGAGTCAATAGCGTTCTCTTTTTATCTCATCACGGCTAACGAGGTTTATTGCTGAGACATGAATGTCCGCAAATCTTACTTGTATTGTTGTTCGTCGTAGTTCCTACGACGAACTGTACATTTCAATAGACTGCGTATCAAATGCCAGTTTTCTCTTAAGACATGGTTTTGGTATGCCGCGCTACTTCTGTCTCCCTTCAAAAACAATTACGTGACCGTAGCCTGCTGGGTTGTATATATGTCAACAACATTAACTCAAATCAACATTAGTTACACTGCCAACCAGCATTGAAGTGTTCTGTAATATCTGTTCACGAAGCACACCACAGAAGGTATGAAAAGTAAGTATAATTCAAAACTGGGTGGTGGCTACCTTCACAGTTCCTGGACTTCGCTTCATTTCCTGATAGAATGGGTATCGAAACAAAAAATGTGTACTCTGTTTATTTGGCATTTAGATCGACGTTAAACAAAATTTTGCTGATGCAACCGCTCAAGTGGATCTTAGCCCGCCCCGTTATTCAATTTAGCGACAGAATAAGTGCGTATCTTCTAGTACACGCAGTCAGAGGCAGATTTCGAAGAGAATTGAAATCAACCACGCTAACTGAAGCTACTGCTTTCATTCCTCTCGTGCAGCTGTAAGGATGGACCTGGTTGCTGATCCCAACATACATAGGAAGCAGCTAATGAAGTGACTTTCATCATAGGATTATTAGTAAATAGGCACATATCTGACGAATGAGCAGTCTTCGACGGGGCTCGTTACATTAACATTGGTTTTAGTCTACCTCGATCTTATGTCGACCACTCTTTAGGTTAGCTGGAGTTTTGGATGAGTACACAGGGTTGAAACACCGAATCCACGAACCAGGCTGGTCAGCGCTGTTAATAAAGGAGGGGAGAAGTAGAAGACGGCAAAAGAGGGGAGGTTCGACACCCGACACCGCGAGCGACTGATTCTCATAGGTGTTTCAGAACGACACCAAAGACCAGCAATTGCTTTCCCGGTAATTTTTTATATTGATCTGCCGTTTTCCTGGCGATTAAAAGGACGATGGCGTCCTGCTTAGGAATTCACGTCGAAATTCGGCCCAATCAGCCAACAACAACACTGTTTGGCGTTGGATTTTTAGTGAATGTAGTCTGCGCTAGGTGGTCGGTTCGGTTTTTCTATCAAATTAAGGTTTTCTTTGCCGATTGTAGTGGTGTTCAATAGTAGCAGTTACACTCACACCGAGACGTCTTTAAAGTATGCAGCGGTTGAGGTGGGCAAAGCTATCGGTCCCTGAAGCCACCCAAGAGCCTAGTCGTCGCTGAACGTTTGTGCTCTATAAATTACCTCAGTCATCTAGTAATTTTAATGACACCTGTTGTGGCTCATCACATCCCCAATTTTATGCTTCAAAGTATGCTTCAGTCTGACACAGTTCTTCCGAATGGAGGTCACCTTCAAGTCGACTGTGTTGGGCGCTTGAAGATAATCCATAGGCTTCAGCGGTGGAAAAAAAAGGCGTAAAGAAGCCCCAAGTTAACTTAGTTTCGTGACTTTTGCCACTTCCCCATTAAATTACCCTATAGCTAGGGAGAAACCTCTTGGTGACAGCGGTCGCTAGATATAATCGTTTTGTGCGCTGACAGCCTTTTTTGGTAATCAGTGCCTGCAATAACACACGGGGCTTCTGCCCCCAGCATAGTCTCGTCGTTGATTTATCTCCTGGCATCCGCATTTGGAGATTAGGATAGACAAACGCATTAAATCCTCTTCAGTTCATGCCATGCCCTATGGTCCGTTGGACTGAAACTGGGCAAAGCCACTGTACTAATTGCATTTTGTTTTGTTCTTACGCTGTAATTTTCCTCTTCAGCACATCCGAAACCGATGAAGGCAAAGAAAAAAGTAAGTGTGGTGATTTCACCAACTCCAAATCCTTACCCTTCTCCTTTAGCACGAAAAGTCAAAAGGCAAGAAGGCCTCCGCGGGAACGGCTTTCACAAGGGTTAGTCCACTTGGTTACAATGCGTTCTCTCTGGACACCTTTGTTTTGTGAGATTTAAATAATTCAGCTGGCCTATTTGCGATAAAAAAACTCGGTGACTTCGATGGGATTGAAATCCCCGGCCGGATTTGTGCAGAGCTTCAGCACAGCAGGCGTTCTAACCACCTGCGCTACTACGCTGCTATGCCAGGTTAACTGCCTAACCTACTGCGGCGTATGGCATCCACCATATCCTAGGCAGTCAGTTCCAAATGCATCAGATACCTATCAGATGCTTCTGGTAGATTTCATAATTAACCGATCCACTCAGGAAAACCCTTCAACCAGTGAGTCTGGTAGTCGATTCGGGAAGCCAGCCCACTGTCTTAAATCTAATGAATGTAGGTCAGGCAGATAACCTAGTCCTAGCGCGAAAAAATCGAGGCTCTGAGTTTGGATCTCATAGCCTAGGTGGTAGGAACACCGCCTGTGTCATATGCCTACCTCTTCTGTCATGAGTGCAGATCCCAACAAGGTCATCGAAGTTTTTTTACAATTGCATAATTTAACTTATTATGTCCACAGACAAATCAAGTCAGTTTTGCCTGTAACACTCCTGCGAACGCGAGTTCGTAAATCCACATAGTGCGACCATTATTGCATCTGTCATCTTTTGCTCTCCTCTGACTTCCTGTAGGTTGATGATTCCACAGTGCCGGACAGCCAGAAAGCCGTAAGTCCACTTTTCAGGTTTCGACTTATTTCTGCTTTTTCTAGAAGGCTTTCGGAAAATCTTTTCAAAAGCTTGGAGCAGCAGGAGGCAAGGTTGGTATTCTCTTTTTATTTGGGCCCCCTAATAACATTCTTTTGCTCTATCTAGAACAAGCAGAAAACACCTCGTAAGTGGGCTGCCGGGTCTCCTCTGTCGTCTTCTACGGAGATTACTAATACCTCATCCCGATTCTGCTCTGTATCTATTTAGGTGTCTTTACAAAACGCGAAAGGAGACAGGCACGTCTAAAGGCTAAGAAACATGGCGAAATCTGTCCCGAGCTCCTCAAGAACTGGGAACAGCTGAGACGGGATGACACTCCTCTGGGAAAGAAACATGAACTTGTTGAGGCCATGCTTGAAACGGCAAAGGTATGCTTTCCATGGTACCGCATGCCTTTATGAGTTTAAGTTTTACAGTTCAATATACGTCGTCCATCGATTTCGACGACATCCACCGTATGCTCCGCTGGATTGTAGTGAGAGTAGACTTGCACAGCATATACATAACCCGCTAATTTCCTCAACAACCTTGGCCCGGTGTCAGGAAATAGACGGGCGTGCGATAGGCTGCCCATCCTATGTGCGCCAAAACAACACCTGGCTAGGATCCCACTTACGTGGGAATGCCATAACGGCCATATTGAGAAGGAACCATTGTGGCCTGACTCTCAGCCCGCCAATCAGCCACTCCCCTGAAAAAGACACCCACTGGGCTGACCGCGTGGTCCGAGTTATCCTCGGACCCTTAGCGCGCTGTGATAGTTTTAAGCGCATCGGGTTGTTTATAGTGAGGATAAAAATGTCGTTGACCTCATCCTCTCCTCCAATGCCAGCATCAGGCCACCGCCTAGCCGATGGATCATCTGATGTGGGATAGGCGCAGTGGTTTACTAGACCGGCGAGCCCATTTACACGCGCCACAGCACGATCTGGCGCCCTTGACACGAACCAAGATTAACACAACCAGGGGCTTAGAAAATAGCCATCATCGTGTGACTCTCAGTCCACTCATCAGCCACTATACACGCAAACCACACTGGACTGGTGGCGTGTCCGGTTAATGGGTCAGTTGGTCGCCTTCTCAGTCAGTAAATCATGGGAGGCTCAGACATTAATCATATTTTTCCAAACTCGGTTCTACAGGGCAAACTAGAGGACCTCTGCATGGCCCACGACACTTCACGCATCGTGGAGTCAATGATCCAGTTTGGCACTGATGCCCAACGTTGGCATGTGTTTGGCGAGCTGAAGAACCGCCTGCGCAAACTCTCCATGTCCAACTACGCCAGATTCGTGGTCCAGAAGTTGATCGTCTATGGGGCCAAGGAGCACAGACTGGAGTTCTTAAAGGCCCTGCAGGGCTACATCTGCAAGCTGCTGCGTCACAAGTACGCCTCCGAGGTGGTGGAGCTGCTCTACAACGACTATGCCACTGTCTCCCAGCGGGCTGCCCTCATGCGGGAGGCCTATGGACACCATATTGCACCCCAGCTGACGATGAGTAATGTGCAGCATCTGAGCGAGGCACTGGCGCTCAATCCGGACAAACGTCAGACAATGATGGCCAACCTGAATGACCTTCTGGTCACGGCTGTTTCAAAGTGAGTACTTTTGTTTTCGCTATTTTGAATCCCGTTCGGGGCAGGTGTGCCCGCGAACTGCCCCTCTAGGGTGTTTTTATCCGTACTGCTGCTGCTACTGATGATGATGGTGGTGTTGACAGTTTGACCGCCGATTTCCATGAGGTCCACCGTGTGACGCACAACGAGGTGTCGCAGGGACAGTGTAAATTGCATAGTAGTAGACTGGCCCTGCATGTGCCGCATTGTCACGTGGCGTAGGTGGCTAGCGCAATCGAAGCCACCCGTAGGCATGCCGGTACACTGAATCTCAGTCGGCCACCAACGCACACAGAGCTGACCGTGTGGTCCGAGCTATGCTCTGGAAGCCTTCCAAGCCACGGCTTTTGGCGCACTTCAAGTGCATCAACTGCGCTGTGACGTCGATTCTTGTCCCCCGCTAAACACACCATGTTAAAGCCACTTGCTGGCGGAGGCGTGGGCAAACCAGCCTTGTCGGCCACTTCTTTGAGCTCAGTGGTTAATTGTGACGGGGGTGAAATTGACTTGTTTTTATCCGACAGTTCATTTTTTCTTCCAGGTCATCACTGCAGTATTTTAAAACTCTCTTATCGACTTCGCCTTATAGAGACTAGTCAACCGCCAATTGATTGCCTGTTCGGATTATTCTACTAAAAGTCCAGCGATCTGGCTGTCCAGATCAGCTTGCTCGGATTAGTTTACGTCATGCCGTTTGTATTTGAAACTATGGTTCCACATTAGAAGAGGATTATAAAAATATTAATAGTATGCTTCCGACCAAAGTCCCCAAGCTTTCAAGGAGCAAAATAATATTAGTTTACGCGGGAACAAGATGAGGAATATCAAGCCAGAGTTAGGAAGAAAAGGGTGTTGTTACCCAACCATAAAATAAACCGTCGAGTGTTGTTTAATATAAAAAGTGTCGTATGAATAGCTTTAATGTTAATGCCAAAAGTATCAACGGTAAGGCAGCGAGTCTAGTGTTGTTAGAAGGCAAATACAGTAGTCGCCGGTTATTAAGCCCACCTCGGGCCCAGACCAAATTGGACTTAATTAGCGGCGGGCGCACTAACCGGAGAGTCCTAGTTCTTGATTATCAAGCACAATATAGGCAATATACATTACTTACGTACTGTATTGTGTGTAGAGCTTGGTTATCTACAAAAAAAGAATGCTGTTTGTCTGTATTTTACGTAAGAAATAAAGCAAAAAATTATTTGTGACGCGTTTAAAAAAGCGGTCTAGTGTCAGTTGTTTTGGAGGAAACTTCACTCGGAAGTGCTCTTTGATATCCTTCTCCAGGTACCAGAAATCGTCGAATTTTGTGAAATATGATGCCTGTAGACCGCGTTGCAGAGTGTAGAGTGCAGCTCTAATCTGTGCAGCAGTGGGAACTGGCTCTTCTTCCTCCTCCTCATCATCATCATCAACAACAACAACTTCCTCATTTGCTTCTTCTCCATTGGGATCACGCCTGTCGGCATCGTCTAGCATGGGCCTGAACGCGTTGTTCCCTTTGCGTGTGTGTCCTCAGAGCTGCGGTTCGGGCGCGTTAGCCTTTTGCGCGTGCAGCTTTCTCGTGTTAAGGATTTGTCCTTGTCACCCCGAAAAGGGTGTCGCCAAATTTAACTTGAAAAATGAAAAGAAATCACATCCGGCATCTTGTTTTGCGTACGACTGGCCAAAATTATGTAACCAGTTGCGCACGCAGAGAGCTGAGAATCTCACTCTACTATGTTGGCAAACTGGGCTTTGTAGCCAGCGAATAGGCTTATTAGCCGGCGGATTTTGCTGTGTAAAATTTCATCCCAAGCTGATTTGGGCTTAATACGCGGTTGGGCTTGATAACCGGCGACTACTGTAGCTAAGTTACTGTTTAATGGATGTGCGAAAGCATACGTGAGAACGTGCAAGCTTGATGAAAATTTGCTTTTAACCCTTTATTCTACAGAGGTCTCCTCAGACTGACAATCATACAACACCTCCTGTTGGAGTATTTGACGGCCGTCCTCAAGTCTCCAGAATCCCTACAGACGCATCAGGAGCATCAAAATAATCCGAAGACAGAACATGACCCAACGACAGAACCACAGGACCCCACGGCGGAACAGCAACAGCCGCTACCAAAGCAGGAATCCACTTCTCTTGTGCCCAACCTGGAGGATGCATCGGCCGGAGAGGTCGCGGAAGACGGGGAGGAGGAGGAGGACGGGAAGAAGAAGAAGGGGAAGGCTGCACGCGAAGAGAGTCTCCAGACCCTGCTCGAGACCCTCCTCGAGGCCCAAATAGTGTCCATGCTGCACACACGGGAGGGCGTTCGGGCTGCCCTCGCCGTGCTCTGGCTGTGCCCGCCCAAACATCGCAAGACGCTGGTCCGCTCACTGAAGACCTTCGTGGCCTCCCTGGCCTACGACGAGCACGGCCACCTCTTCCTGATGGGTCTTCTGGACGCCGTGGATGACACCAAACTCATATGCAAATATGTCATCAAGGTAGGATTTGCTACAGTTTTTTATCAGCTCTAAACTAGTTTCAAGGTAACAATAAAGGTAGTGCTCTTTGCCTCCGTCCGATGTATCCACCGTTTCAGTGGCCTCTGCTAATTACAAATCATTCAAAGTGGTAACTGGCTGGGACTGTGTTTTCTGCTGTTAGTCAGGACACTTCTGAATTTCATAACTGCTAATATATCTGTAGGCGTCGCCAACGTTTTCATATTCCCAAAAGGGTGTCTCTCTTTCGGTGAATAGCGTACCATTCTCAGACATAGCTGGGGAGGGGGCATACATTGTGCACTATATCACAGTATTTCTCAATTTTCCGTCGGATGCTACCTCCACATTGTCTCATGAAGTCACATGTGTGGGCTAACTAGTCTTATAAGGTTCAGAACTAGGTGGCGTTGAGCGAGATTATTGTGTCTTTACCTCGTTAACCATTGACTGACCGCCCATAGTGCACGTTGCTTGCATAGGCGAGGTCTGCTTGGTACTGCTTGCTACTAGCTACAATGGACTAAGCGATTGAGTACTACTCCCGTTTGTGACCTTCCGGCATTTTGGTGGCGTATCGGATATGGACGTCTAGCTACTCAAGGAAAATATCGCAATGACAGTTCGTCTGCCGATTTTCATGGTGTTCTTCCTGCGTATCGCAGTATGGCGGGGGGGGGGGGCAGGAATTGGGATTTGTGCACAAATTAGATTGAGAAGAAGGAGAAAAAGACTCGATCGCTGGGATTCGTGAATTGCTTGTTTGTCGCGGGCTCGTTCAAGCACTCTCTGCTGAGGCAGTTTTGTGCTGTCCTCACCCATGAGCTCAGAGCATTTAATCTTCTCATGGTCAATTATCTGGCGATATTTCTTCTTCTTCTTCTTCTTCTTCTTCTTCTTCTCAATTGCTTCCTGGGACACGGATGTTCGCTTGTATTGGCAACAAATCAGATTATATTATTAGGGGACTCACGATGCACTCTATCTGCCTTCGCCTGTGCCCGATGCAATGACTAAGTCAAGATGACTAGGAGGATGTATGTCGTTGGCGCGGCCAGCACCGTCCCTAAGCGTGCCACAAACCCTGGTTTGACTCCCCGGAGTGAGAAAGCCACAGAGACCGCCTTGAGAAGGAGCTATTGGGGTTTGACTGTCAGTCCGCCAGTTAACCATTCCACCCAAATACACACTGGGCTGACTGCCAGGTCGTGGTTATTCCGTCGTTTGGCAACCTTACAGGCCACGGCTTATAGCGTCTCATGATAGCTTCCAATGCTTCAAACGATTTTTATTGGAGAATATGCACTGAGACGTCGATTTCTCTCTCTACCCCCGTTCTCAGGCCCCAGCCACTATCCGAACCTGCGAATTGTCTGATTCTCCAAGCTATGTGCTCGATTAGGTGCAGGGTTTCGCGAACGGGGCGGTCTATAGACCACATTCACAATTGCGCGCAATCTAGTGCGTACACCAAAATGGGGTCGTGACTGTGTCTGGCTGAACTTAGTCTGTATGAGGCCTTACCTCTTGCCATACATGCATGGGTCACACGTTAGACACAGGCAATTGCACTCAGTGTGTGTGTGCGCGTGTTCGACCATCGGTTTCGATGAAGTCCACCAACTGAACCAACAGGTTGGTACATGAGGTGACGGCCTCAGGGGTTAGTTTAAAGTGATATAGGACGTAGTTAGCGGCTCCGCACTCTTCACCTTCTCCCATGAGTAGTCATTGATGAGCCCACTGACGCATGGGTGACGAAAGGTTGAGGTCTCTACTGAGTAACTCCCCTCCTGGTCGCTGTTTAACGCATCTCTTACTGTAATCAATCTGATGTGTGGTAAAGGTTGTGGTTTGAAAGGGTTACCACTCGATGGGCTACCTCGGTCCTCTAGGAGGGGGGGGGGGGCGGGGGGGGTGCAGATTGAAATGGTTGCTATATACCCCCCCCCACACATTTGAGATCCGTGCGTGTGATACCTCTTGAGCAACGACTTCACGACACCTCTGCCACTGAATCCAAAATCATCCCCATCAATCCAACCAACTTGACTATGATTTACCACTGAATGCGATCGAGGAGCGAGGTTAAGGTCGATCTAGCTCGGATTCAACCTTTCGTTTCCTTATCATGGACGCCACAGCGCACTTCTAACTTAAAGCTGCTGCCTCACATTCGTGGCTCGTAAGGTTGCTAATTTATCGGGTAACCTCGCACATGCGAGATTGGCGATACTCCTGGCAGGTCTTGTTCGTTTTGAGTAGTGACAAGCTAGTGTATGTGATGCACAAAGAGGTGTCATTCAACTCTGTCAGTCCACAGTAATCTCCTGTCTTTAACATTTTTGGCCCTTGGTACACAGTGAGTTTGTTTAGAAAGAATGCTAAAGTTTGAAAAGGTATGCCTCGCTGTAAACCAGCAGACACGCAAGTTACTATCGCAGGTAGCTCCCATCGCCTGGGACGGACGATTCGCCATACCTGTGTTGTCCTTGTGTCTGAAAGGCTCTTCCTACTAGCTGTACATAGTTCTCAGAAATAGTCATTCCAGTCTCCCTGTTCCTCTCAGCAGTAAAATTCTGCCCATATCATTATCCGCTTTGCGGCGGCTGGCGGGGCTCACCAGTGGGTCCCAAGACATGACAGAACGAATGAGTTGCGTAACCGATCGGCGAGCGCCCGTCTACCACTTTATCATATGTTTTTCCTTAGCATTCTTTGCTTTAATAAACAACTCCACTCCTTCAAAAATGTAAGAGGCCCACAGAAAACTGTTATATCAGACATTTTCAAATACTTCCTACTCAAGTAAATGCAAGCAACCTACCTCTCTGCCGTAGTTGTCAATGTCTGCCTGCTCTCACCTTTCAGGAGCTGCTGGAAGACCTCGAGGACATTGTGGCACATCCACACGCACGGAAAGTCCTCCTTTACCTGCTGGCGCCGCGTGACCAACGTCACTTCCCTGCCCAGCTGATGGCGAACCTGCTGGTCGACGGGGATGACAGTCCATTCACCCGCAAGCCCCTGGGCCTGCGTGCTCTTGAGTACCGATCGCCTGCGGTGGGTATTCTGCCCGCCCTCCTTCGTCTCGCCACCGACCGTCTCATCGCCATCTTTGTTGGTGACCCAAAGGCCGACCTGACGGCGCCCCTGGAGGATCGTTCACGTCTCATACTTCTGGGAGAAATACTTTCCCGCAGGTCAGCTAATAAATGCAGCTGGCCTATTTCTACTTTTGACACCAGCTTAACTTTCACTTGTATAAGTTCCGTAAATATTCCCGTGGTTAATTGTAAAAGTCAGTTTATGGCAAACATATGTTTTCAGCAGCTCGTCATCAGGTCAAGCATTCGCAGAGGAACTTAACGCTGTACGTATTTAAACTTTAATTTTTATGTACAGCGTTCATTCTGCCTGCAAATGTTTGGCCTGATGACAAGTTGCTGAAAGCAATTGTTCGCCATAAACTGATTTTCACTTGTGTGTTGGAAGGCGGTATTAACTGTGCCCCGAATCGGCGTCGAATGTGGATGACGCCCAGAACAAAACTTCTTTCATGAAGAATATCGAAATGCTATCGGGTACCTCATTGTGTAACCTAGTTGTTTAAGCGAATCGACATGACAGGATAGACCAGACGAGTCCTTGATCATTACCCAGTGACGTGCGAACGTTGAAGGGCTTGTCGGTTTCTCTGTGCTGAAATACTTCCAGTCACCTCCTAGTTTACCAGTTTTAGTCCCACTTAATTTAGCTTGCATGTTTCTCATTCAGACACGGACATGACTCTCGGGCCTTTGTGTTTCTGAACCGCTTTTTGTGCACATTTGAATGCCCTTACCTACGTTTCAGCCGTTTCGAGTATTTATTTTTTCAATTTGCTAAACCCCGTATCACTAAGCATTTGTTTTTGTTATTTATCATTTTTTATCTTGGGCGGTGGGACTAGGGCTCAGGCACTTTCTTAACCGGCGCGCAACATGTTCAAGGTGCCATAGGGTCGCAACTAAGTATATACTGTGGACGTTTATCCAGAAACGTCCGATGCCTAGCAAGCATCATCCAGCTAGGATTACTGGCCAGAACAGACTGCGGTTTGCATGCATCGACGGTGTAGGTCCTGACGTGGTAGTATCGACGTTATGTGCTGCGCAGCACTTACCAGACTGCAGCAATTCAAGGTGCCAGGTACCCCAAACTGGTTACGGTGCCATCGACGACTAGTCACGGTGACGCAATCGTACAGGCTGAATCTTCACTTGCGTGTTCTTAACTGTGCCCAAATCGGCGTCGGCTGGCTGACTGTCTAGTAGCCATTGTTGGATCCGGAGCTCCGCCGGGTGGGCCTCAATCCCGGCGGCGAGGAGTAGGACTTGGAGGAGCATGGTCGGGAGGGGCTGCTCCGTCATCAAAAACACTGATGGAGAGAAGGGGAGTGTGTAATCTGGTTGTTTTAGCGAATCGATATGACAGGGCAGGGCAGAGGAGTCTTTGATCAGTACCTAGTGACATGCGAACGGTGAAAGGCTTGTGCATTTCTCTGTGCTAAAGTACGCTTAATCATCTGGTTCACCAGTTATAGCCCCGCTTAAAATCAAAAATATGCAATATTTCCTAAAGACTCAATATATATTTTCAAAAATCATAAAACAGGGTTTTTACTTCGCGGCTTTTAATCTTTTGTGGGGGGTACTTCTGAAACGTGACCCCAGTGATCGCGATGTGGTCAATGTATTATCAAAGACCTATTCATTTTGCTAGATTCTTCAAATCTCCCGACGGCTGACTAAATTACTCATACTTTGAGATCGTAGTAATCTGACTTTGACTAAAGAAAAAGGATGCGCAACAGTTGATCCTTCCTTATTCCCTGGCCTTCAACATTTCAGTCCGCGCCGTTGGCCATACCGTCCGGCTAAAATGTGCAAGAGGCGCGGTTTGAATGCTGTAAAAGATTGCTATCTTTATCATCGCTTTGGTTGTCGTCCAACAGTATTTTCTAATGCCTAGTGCATTGCTCTGTTACGCCGTCTTTCTCTTATCCGTTCTGCTCATCACCTTGTTTCGGTCTATCCAACTAGTTCCTGGGCTGCGTTCGAGCTTCAGTTAACGTTCTTTGTTGACACCTGGATTTGTGTACTCTATTCCCTTAGCCGTTTCAAAAGCTCCTGACTGACATATTCTCCAGTTGAAGCCTAATAAATGTGTTTCTATTCATCTGTAGTTCTGCCCACGAACTTAGCCTGGAGACCGTGCTGCAGGCCTTCAAGCGTACCGGCACGTTGGAGGCGGAGCGCATTGCCAACTGTCAGACCACCCTCTCGGCCGCTGACTTTGAAGAGCTGCAGACCCTGCGGCTGGCGGCTCTGCGCAGTCTGGTGGAGCAGGTGCTGGCCACGCCCTTCAAACCCGTGGGCATCTCCTGTCCATCGAAGGCCACGCTGTCGGTGGAGCAGAGGCGTGACCTACAACAGCAGCGTCGCAAACGGGCTCTCGCCATCGCAGAGTCTGAGAGCCTGAAGAAGCGCAAAGTGGTGCGTCCTTGTTCCCTTTTTTATTTATGCATCGTCATCTCCGTGCATTGGCTGAAAGGGGTGAGTGAGAGTACAACCGTGACTTACAGTGGTGGGGGGGGGGGTTTGGGTAGACCCATTTAGGTGCATTAAAGAATGGTTGGTTGTACTCTCTACTCATATGCCAAATGAGTTGACCGCATGAACAGCCAGGACGATCGTTGCTAGGCTGAGCTGTTAGTCAACATAACCTTAACTTTGCTTCGCAAGCAGAAGCCGACCACATCCTCGGACCTCGGAATTTCCATCTGGACATAAACAGTTAACCGATTGGCGCGGGTTTAACACATTTTAATCATTCGATTGACCCAATTTTGAAAATTGGCGGCCTCGGTTGAAGTCCTACCCACACAGGCTTTTGTGCAGCCAACGCTCTACCATTTGAGCTACGAGGCTCACCATGCACCGTGAATTCAATCGCGCCTCAGTCGATTTGTTTGCCCATCTTTCTGATTGCAACCTCATTTGCAGACGCAGTAAAATAAAAACGGTCTTCTCCACATTCCCATTGACTGATTTCTAAAGTGATTTCGAAAGAGAGACGAATGATTGGCCAAAAAAATGTGGGTTCCGGGCGGTAGTTGTGAAGAAGCAAATGCGACGGATGGAACACGATTTTTATTTGCCTGGTATTTCAGATTCCGTCGCGCACCCATCGTCAGACATAATAGCAGAAACGGGTAATTCGTACACAGGGTTTTGCAGTTTTTCTAAGGTACAGTCGCTATACCACTGCATGCGTACAAAACTTAACGGCTCCCCCCCTATCGAAGATAATTGCCCGCTTGAGTATTACTCACTTAATAGCCAGCATGCAGGTCGTGACCTACGTGGCTTTCATCAACCGGTCCTGTTTGTCCAGAATGGACAACAGGACACAACCTTGCCGAATGGCCAATGATTGGGAAAAGGTTAATAAGGAGGTTGTTTTTTTATTCTGCGGTACACCATCCGGTGCCGTTATCTGCTATAAAGACTCGGGATGGACGGAATTGAACGTGGTGTCAAAGTCAAAGACCCACAGTAGCCGCATTCATCGCTGGTGGTGCGAAAAGGACGCTGGTTTGTCCGCTGCCGCGACCCCGTCACTGGTTTTGATAATTACTCGATTGGCTGCGCAAAAACCTTCCCTGTTGTGTGGGCTCGACTCCCACTGAGGCCGCGAGTTTTTTCACAATTTTGTCAACTGAACCAAGCAAATCTACCAACCCCCCCCCCCCCCCCCACCAATTAGGCTCCTCGGTACTGTTACTGGAAACGGCCATTCCTTCGTGACTCATTCGACCGTCTCCATACTGCAAGCCTAAGAATACCCCCCCCCTTACTGCAGTCTTCCAAACTCAGTTGAGTCAGTTAGCGCGCAAGCTTTGCAGGGCGAGGAAGATACTCAATCTCAGTCCTCCGTCCGTTCAAGCTTGTCTTTAATTGTTCACCCTGATGCCATCGCCACCCAGGACCCTGTTTGGATGGCTTTTCTACCAAGACAGATGGCCGAACGTACCTAGTTACTGGGTTGACTCTCTGGCCGCTTTTGCAAACTGTCTGTGGGGACACAATCGATGAACCAGGCTCGAATTTACACAACTTACCACTTTCTTCCAAACTGTGTTGGCGCGGGGCCATGTTTCGAAACTCCCAAGCTGATATTCGGTCCGTCGCCAGGCTCCGTCGGGCAAAACCTGAGCGTGCCTAGCTGGCAAGTTACTACTTCCGTTTTAGTCCCTAATTTAGTAAAAATACAACCAAAAGTAGCAGATTTTTGTACTAATTCAAAGGATTCGCCGTCTGTTGCCGTTCACAGACACTTTATACATGGTAGTTGGACGTTTGTCGCAGTGACTTAAGTTAATAGGGGAAAACCCTTGCCAATACTACACTCTTCAAGCCCGGTTCTGTGTTGGAAGCCAAGTGGAAGGAACAGCATATCCTGCACAGGGGTAATGTAGATTAGGTTGGAGGAAGTTAGCAGTAGGTCGAGTGCACGACTGCCAAGAAGAGGGCCGCGTCCGAATTGTGTGCGCGTAGTGGTCGTCACAGTGAGGTTCTGTGTAAGTCAGCCCTGAAGGTGATTGGCCAGACCGGAAGGGGGGCAGGCAGGTAGTGGTGCATGCGTACTTGCTAGCAGCGGTGAGAGGTTGAAGGTTCGCGCGGCGTGCGGCCACTATACCCTCACCAATCGCGTTACGGAACTGGCTCGTACCGTTGTGCCTTGGGGCCTCACTCTCGAGTCCCGCCAGCAGCCCTATTTTATCAAGTCAAGGGCAAGCGGAATATCCGTTTCAGACTTATTAGCTGTCATGAGTTAGTCATTCCCAACGCTAGATGTGGCAATCCTATAGCATGTCTGATGTCACTAGGACCTTCTTATATTTTTGAATCCAGGCAGCTGTTTCCCGGCCGAATACCGCCTCCCTCTACTGGCATTTTTCTGCTCACAGTGTGGGCGCTTTAAGTGAACACCTTCCACGTGATTATGCACCTTTTGTTCCCCTTTTTTGTCCCCAACAGACAGTGAAAGCCTTCACAAATCCTGGCGAAACGGATGAGCTGGGTGAGTCCGAAAGCGCTATGGACACTTCCGTGTCCACCTCTGCCAACATGCCCTTCCTAGAACGTCCCGAGGGCCAGCTCTTAATCAAACGGCTCCTGCATGAGGAGAATGCCAGCAAGTCCTGTAAGTTGCTGCTACTGTCTGCTTTCATACAGTAAATGTTTCTCTAATCCATCGCTCACAGTCATCAAGGCCATCTTATGAAATGTCCACCGAAATTCTGAAATCATTAGAAGTCAGTTTTTGGCAAACAATTGTTTTCAGCAACTCTTCATCAGACCAAACATTTGCAAGGGAAATTAACGCTGTACATAACAATAAAAGTTTGAATAGGTCGAAAAATCAAAAGCTATCTAACACGGGCGCTGATTGGCCAACGCGGAGTATGTCAGTTTGCGCATATAGGCCATGTCAGCGTGTTGGTTGAGGGATTGTCGCTTGTTGGTAGGGGCGAAATCCTATCGCCACCTGGTGTTGGTTTAGGCCATTAAAGTGACAGATCTTGGGTCAGAGTCTTCTGACGACACAGCACTGGATTTGCTAGCCTTATAGCCACTGCTTCGGCTGTAGCAAGCATCCGTTGGCGTAGGCCTTTGGAAAAATTAGATGGTGTCCTGTAGACCACCTGAAAGGCTTCGTTAGTATCGACTCGATGGTTCGTATCGACTAGATGTGCGAGAACAGCACTCGAGATCGATCTAGTTTCACCTTTACTTAGCCAGGTTGGTATGTGCTCACGTACCCTCTTTTCCAGACGCCTCGTTGTACGGCCGATGTATCCCGCTCCACAGGAAACGTACTTTCCAATCCAAAAAGTTTCCTTGGGTGGGTTGTACTGATCAGTGACCTTAAATCTAATACCAGGAAATTTCCGTCGTATTAGTCATACTGGTTTTCAAAGGAAAGTCGTCATTCCTGCTGCCTGAGAAAACTACACTATAAAACTGCCTAATTAAAAAGAACCATTTTCTCGTTGACGCCTTTATAAATGTAAATATATTTTTTGTAGAATACGTTGCGAAAATTTTGTTTCTTGCGTTCATTTGCTAGCAAATGATGTCTTCTTTGGCTTCTTCAAATGTGGTACTTGAACAAAAGGTGTATGTCTGTGTTAACAAAGTTTCTGATTATGAGATATTTTAAGACCATAAAATGTCCATTTATTAAGCATCGTGTCTGTCCATTTATTACTGCTATTTAAAAGGCATGTAATATAACCCACACATATTGTACAATTTTATGAGTACTCTGTGGCGTTTTAGAGAAATGCATGATTTTCTTTAGACGGAATGCGCACAGCATGTATACAGCATGTATACAGCATGAATACAATTAAAACGATATTTTTCGGCAGTCGAACTTTTTCTTTTTAGGAGAACGAATGCTGCCCTTTATTCAAGAATACATTTTAAGAAGATGCAAATTTCTATTAAATAAGCACAAAGAAAAATGTGTTATTATCTGTTTTCAATAAAATATAAAAAATTTGTGAGGGCGTTGAAAGTGAATGAAATCATGTACGTTAATTAAGAATGCATATTTATGAAGCATACTTTTCGTGCAGGTGGTCTGAATGAAGCTCAGTTCACTTTCTTTGAGGAAAATTTTGTTAAGAACCTTTGAACTTGTTCAAAAGCGGACATCCTGACGTAACTAAAATTTCTCGAAACCATACTAAACGATAATTAACGTTGAAACCACGTTTAGACAAGCGGCAACAAACGTTTCCCCCTTCAGCCTTAGCTTACTTCTTCTTAACGGCAGGTCCCAATCTCCGCTCTTCGTGAGTAGGAGGTTATGTTCACAGGGGGTTCCGAGGATCCACCTCGTTCAAATTGCTGAAGAAACCAAAAGGTTAAGCCTTAGGTACAGCGTGTCTCAGAAGTAACTGACCCGTTTGATTTGCCAATAAAACGAAAACTATGAACGCTAGGATGTCGAAACTTGTTTCATTCGAAAAAAAGCTTTTTTTCTTAGAACTACGTTTTGAATATAATGTCTTTTAAATGATGGCCATGGTTGTTTAGACAACTTAGGGTTCATTTCTTTGTCGTTTCCAAAAAGCTCCCTAGTGTATCAGGCGATAGTTGCCTTATTTCAGAACAAATGTTGTTTTTAAGTTCGTGCAGATTTGTCGGATTTGTTACATAAACCCTTGACTTCAGGTAGCCCCATAAGAAGAAATCGCACGGGGTCAAATCTGGAGATCGTAGGGGCCAAGAAATGTTACCAAATCGTGAAATCAAATGATTTGGAAAGCACTCATTTAACAGTGTCATCGTTTCTCTTGCTGTATCGGCCGTGGCTCCATCCTGTTGAAACCAAGTATTGCGTAGGCCATGTCTCTCAATTTCAGGAATTATAAATTCACTAATCATAGTTCGGTATCTTTCACCATTAACTGTTACTGTTGGATCATCATTATTTTCAAAAAAGTATGGGCCAATCACATTGGAAGCAGTTATTCCGCACCACACCGTCACACGAAGAGAATGCAGCGGTCTTTCTTGAATTTCTCTTGGATTGTCATCGCACCCAATGCTAGAAAGGGTTTTCTTTCGAATAAAACAAGTTTCAATATCTTGGCGTTAACAGTTTTCGTTTTATTAGCAAATCAAAAGGGGCAGTTACTTCTGGGACACCCTTTACTTTATTTGCCGTCAGCACTGTCGACGTTACCCTGGTTTTATGGTGACTTGACTATAAAAAAATCGCATTTTTACACTAATTACCCACTTGATGCTGAATAACCTTCAATTACTTATTTCTTTTAGTTGATTTGGGACGACTGATAATCACCTTGGTACCCGCCGAAGTTCTCCGCGCCTGGACTACCTGCAACCGTAGCTGCTTCACTCTTGTAAAGTAAGTTTGTGCTGGTTACCGTTTCTACTTCAACAAATCAATCAATCCATATGGGCAAATGACAGAGGCCGCTGAAAAGTTAATGTAAACGGCAGTGGTTGGCTGGCTAGTAGCCCTTGTTGGATCCGGAGCCCCGCCGGGTTGGCCTCAATCCCGGCGGCGACGAGGCGGAGGTATGGGGGGGTAAGGGAAGTACAACAAAAACAACGAGGCGGAGGAGTTGGAGCAGCATGGTCGGGAGGGGCTGCTCCGTCATCAAAAACGCAGATGGAGAGGAGAGGAGATAGATCCACCATAGAGAGATTGGTGTAGCAAACTTTGTAAATATTTTGCAAGTCATTTTAGTTTTCGAAATGTGTAAGACTGATAGTGAAACGGAAGGTGTTAGAAGGTTGACGAATTTGTAGAATAACAAGGAATATCACGCCGGAAAGGCGTAAAGTAGACTTGCGCTGCGTCTGCTCCACTCTCCTTCCTAGGCCCGCTGGCATGACCAGGTCTCAAAGACCCTAGGCGAGGGAGGGCACATGTGGCCAGTACAACGGGAACCACATTTAAATAAGAGCCATTGTGGTCTAACTAGCAGTAGGTCATTCCATACAAACGCACACTGGGCCGACCGCGTGGTATAAGGCGTAGTGTAAGCGAGTGATAAGGAAGATTGAAGCCTCCTGCAAGCGGAATTTTCTATCCCGAGAGAGTTCAGTTAATGTTCTACGAGCTTCCACCGGCTCTCTTGACATTGGGTTCTAAAACCTCGGAGCAAGATAGCCAATTTCACTAAATACTTCCACTTATAATATACAGGCGCTCGCCGATCCGTTGGGAATCTCACTCGTTTTCTTCTGCCCCGCTGGCATTCGCTCTTGAGCCCCGCCAGTGGTTAGCAGTTTATACGCAGCAATGCAATCCCTACAAAGAAAAAAAAGGAGACTGGAATGGCCGTTTCTGGCTTATCAGCCCTTGTCAGCCAGTCATAACATTGTGTATATGTTTTGGGTCAATACCTGCAGGACGCCGAGCCCGTAGCGCAGTGGTTATAGCGTGTTGTACTTCTAACAACAAGGTCGCGGATTCGCACCTCGGGTGGGGCACCACATGGGGGGGGTAAGGCGTGGCTGGCTGATGACGACTAATTAACCAGAAACGGCCATTCCATTCTTTGTTGGCAATGTATTTGTACTTCCGCTTATGTTGACTGGCACCTGAAGAATTTTGACGGGAGACGGCGCAGATAGCTGGTAAGACCCGAGTCTGGCATGCTGGTGCACCTAGCTCAGATCCCAAGTAGTGGGAATGTAATAAAGGCCGCATTAACAAGGGAGCCAATTCAGACTGACCGCCAGTCGGCCACTCCATACAAACACAAACTTGGCTGACTGCGCGACATAAGGGTAACTGGGTTGTAAGGAAGATTGCAGGCCCACGCAAATAGCATTTGTATTCCGGTATAGTAGTGTTCTACTAGCTTCTGCCCACACTCTTCATGCCAATGTTCTCAGACCCCGGAGTTAGTTAGTAAATTTCATCAAATACTTCCATCCATGACATTTTTACACACAAACTTGATTCTCATTTGCTGAGAAACTGTGGCAGATATAATGAACAAAGTGTCAGTAGCAGCACCTTGCAACTGACTCACACTTATCGCTGATGTTAAGCCTACATTTGTACATTTGTACTATGTACTATTGTTACGGTGGACCTATTATGCGATTTTGGTTATAAATAGGGAGCTCAAGGGCGAAAGCCTTCTTCCCTTAATAAAGTGACTTATGTTGACTGGCGGTTTTCTTCGGGTAGCTGAGGATACTTTATTGCATTATCAGGTCGCTCTTTGGGGGCTATCGGTTTGTCCGTTTTTCCTCTTTGGCGGTCAGCATAAGACCCCTGTGCCTGTTACCTTTTCCAGCCTTCTCGAATTGGGCGATACAGAGATCTGTGGCCGGCTGAAGGAGATCCTCCAGCCATGCATGACCGTCCTCAAGTCCTCCCCTCTGGCCGGCGCGAAGATACTCTGTAAACACCTAACCACCGCCTCGTGATGGAATATGATGGTGACCGCACTGTTCTAAATAAACTGTACATGCGCGTTTATAAATTCTTGTTTTCTTTTTCAAGCCGTGGCGAGCCAGGTTGTGATTCTATACAAGGGTGTCGGGGAGGGTGTTAGCCAGTCAGCTGACGTCTCCACTGCATCCAACCATAACGCTATCCATCTTCTCCATAGAGTTTCCTGACTTAAAGGCAGTTTTTTTTATGTCAATCTCTTATGGTAGTTTCGTAGACCGGAGAGCTACCATCTTTCTGTATCATTGGTTACGTAGGTTTCTATCACAGTTTGTAAGTGGTAGTGCCGGGTACCGAACAGTCGAGCGTTGTCGTTTGGAGGTTTCTTTCATCCTGGACAGACAGTGTGAACTCACGATTATCGACGCGTGTGAGCGGGGTGCTGTCATGTTTAGTGCATCTAACTGTAACGCAGCTGAAGAGTTTTTTTTCGATCTGACGCATATCGGATCAGTCATTGTCGCCAACTGCTTCGGGTGCAGGCAAAACCGCAAGGCTCCGATGTTTATTGATAGATTATGACAGGGGAGTTCTTCCCCTGCCTGGCCAAATCGCATTGTCCGCAGGCGAACATCCTACCTACGCGCCACATTATCGTTCCTGTGTGTGTGTGTGTTGGTCACATTGATCGACGCCTGAACATTCCTCTTACTGTACACTAAATAGCTAATCTTCACCTTCGTCTTTGCGCATACACTCGAGTGCGGTCATTGATTCAACTGAGATGACACTCACGAATTGAAGCAAAGTTTTGCATCCCATGTATGTGCATAGATTGAGAAGAAGTAGTTTCGATCATCGGAATCTGAGTTTTCGAACTCCTGCGGGAGTCCATCGTCAGATGTAAAACCGTCAACGAAAGCCAGCAACATTTATAGGGGAGAGGAGCCAATTAACCGTCAAAATTTACAGGGAAAGGGGTCAATTAATCGTCAAAGAAAGCAGTCAAAATTTACAGGGGAGGGGGTCAATTAACCGTCAAAGTAAGCAAGCCATATTTACAGGGAGAAGGGGCCAATTAATCGTCAAAGAAAGCAAGCAACGTATAAAAAGGGGGGAGTCATTAACCGTCAACGAGAGCAAGCGAAATGTATAGGGGGAAGGGTCAATTATCCATCATAGGGGCAGGATCATCAGTGCCGTGAGTACGAAGATACCCGCGCAGGGCAACATATGATGGCGACAGCTCGATGCATCGGTTAAGTGAGTTGTCATCCGACGCCCAGGCTTCAATCACTTCTCGGCTTGCCTTGGTGCTTGAGCTTAGATGTTCTAGCCGTATCAACAGCTAGATTGACATGTGCCAGTTTCAAAGGTCTAAGTTCATGACTTATCGACCTCTGTCCCAATCCCACACCAAAGACGGTAGTCCTGCTAACCCGTCTGAATGGCGAGAGATATTGTTGCCCCGTTAATAGTGACTTTCAATATCTAAAGGTAATGCATAACCAACGAAGACGAGAGTCACCGGATTTGCCATTTCTGACTAATTAGCCACTATCAGCAGGTCATACCTGACCCAAATATTAGGAGCATCTGTGCTCCTCAACAAACACATTCGGTCAAGCATTCAAGTGCCACGGTAACTGATTCAGTCCAATCGAATAAAGCAAAAGTGCATAATCCTATGCCTCATCAACCGCCAACGAGTTCAGAAAGCTAGTTCAGTTCAGTTTTATGAGGGAAATAAAGGTAAATACTTTTGAACCCCCTCTTTGTACATAGCTATCACGCAGAACATGCGGCGTTGCCAGTAATGGAACTGCGGTAGGAGGGCAACAGTAAAAAACTCCTTAGGCATCATTTATAAGTTTAGTTTTGAATGCCATTTGTGGCATTTTAAGGAGAAAAACTGTCGCCTGTGGGGGGCGGGGCGAAGGGAACATGTAAATCGGATAAACTGCTGCTAAATGTGTTTGGATCATGTCAGGAGAAGGCCATCGCGGTTGTTCAATATCCTAATGGTCACACGGGGAGATGACTGCAGTGGTCACGAGAACATCACCGAGTGTCGGAAGTGCGCCCCTCATACGAGGTTCGCGGTCAATCGTTATTCTAAACAAACATATTACTGAAAAGTAGCGAGCAGTATGTTTTTTTAGAAAGGTAATTACTGCCAGAGAGTCAAGTGTAAATCTTACTTGCTGACAGGCGATAATGTAATTAGTCTCGCGTCATTACAGAGAATGTCTTTTTCTATGCTGATCCAACTGCATCTTAAACGTGTCCACAGATGGGGACATGACAATGTATGTGGGTAGAGCATTCCATGTGTGGATTACCCTATAAGAGACGCAGAATTTTCGTGTGTTTGATCTTGCCCCAATCACACGTAGATTGAGAGGGTGTCCGCGCAAAAGTAGTATTATTGGCCAGCTCAAAGAAATCGTAGGATGCTAGGCAACAATTTTGATCCCGCAGCATGCGAAATGCCTGTATCAGGTCACCGCGCAGCTGTCTGTAATTCAGGGGAAATAAGTCAAGATTGGTCAGTCGTGTCTCGTAAGGAAGGTACGCTTGGTCTCGCACTAACTTAGTTGCCCGTCGTTGTACCCTTTCAAAGTTTTTTTTTGTCTTTGACTGTCCAAGGTTTCCAGGCTTGAATGGCAAATTCCAGTTGGGGTCGCACAAACGCACCGAAGACCTTGCCAAAGACAACCTTATCGAGCTTAACAAAGGCGCACTTGATTAGATACAAGCTAGACATTGCGGATTTGGCCACTTTCAGGCTGTGAAGTGATGGCTAAGTGAGGGAGTCAGGCACACCCCCAGATCCTTCTGGGCCTCTACTTCTGGCAGCGGTGTGTTATTTAGGTTGTCAACCCTCCGATACGAAGTGTTAGTACTACTCAAACGCATTATGTGGCATTGGAGGGCATTAAATGGCAGGAGCCACTCGTTTGACCATTGCTCGAGTTAGTGCAAATCTGCCTGCAGATTCGCTTCGTCTTCTTCGCTACGAATGACCTTCCAGAGCTTTAAGTCATCGGCAAACATTGCGGTCTCGCAGTCAAATCCACTTATGCAGTCATCGATATATATATATATATATATATATATATATATATAAGAAAAAGGATAGGACCCACAACAGAACTCCGGGGGTTCCCACTATCAACTGCCACCTCCGCCGATCGCTGATCACCAATGCATACGGTTTGAGTTTGGCCAGTCAAAATGTTTTCGATCCATCGGAAAAGTTTGCCTGTCGAAGCTTGTATAGGAGACGTTGATGCGATATAGTGTCAAATGCCTTCTTGAAATCTATGAAGACTGCGTGCACCGTGTTTCCTTGATCGAGTGCTCTGGTCCATTGTTCTAGACAGTAGAGCAGATTTGTCAAGCAGGACCGTCCTCTACGGAATCCGTGCTGTTTGTCAGAAAGAAGTCGATGACACTTTAAGAATTGCATAAACTCTATTTTGATGATTCGCTCCATGATCTTGCAACATATTGAAGTAAGGCTTATTGGTTTGCACTTGTTTGCGGAAGCCCGACTCCTACTTTTGTGTATGGGTGAGATTCACACTGTCTTCCAGTCGAATGGCGGTTGGCCTGTGTTTAGGGAGGCCCGGAAGGGTAATTGCAGGGGTTCTGTCAACTCCACGGCTAGCTATTTCAATAGCTTTGCAGGTATGCCGTCTGGACCTGGCGATTTCGTGTCCTGGAGCTTAAGATGTTCTTGCAGGACAGTTAATTCTGAAAGCACAACTGATTCAATGGTAGGAATCTCCTCTGTACTAAAATTGGTAACGGTTAGCTCGACCTCTCTCTCGTAAAAACCAACTGAAAGAACCCGGATAGATGCTCGGCCTTTGCTTTTTTCTCGCAAATTTCAGCGCC
Source organism: Ligula intestinalis (assembly GCA_036362985.1). NCBI lineage: Eukaryota > Metazoa > Platyhelminthes > Cestoda > Diphyllobothriidea > Diphyllobothriidae > Ligula > Ligula intestinalis. The sequence goes on from JAYGXS010000009.1 coordinate 1,453,202, forward strand.
GTCATCCGTTTTTAACAACTGGATGGGGTCTCTATTTCGGGTAGATTGCCTAATGTAGTTGTAGAAGACCTTCGGATTTCCCACTGCACGGTTTATTAGGTCACTCTCGAAACTTTGGCGGGTTTTTAGTACAAGGCCCTTAACCCTATTTCTCTGCGCTTTGTACTTATTGTACGAATCGGTGATCTTCTCTCTCCGATACGTTCGAAACAGCTTTTCTTTACGGTTAACCTCCCTCTTCAGCGTGTTTATTAGCCACTGGGGCCTATTTGTGGCTTTCATTTTCGAGATGGGGCAGAAACTGGTGATTAGCCCGTGTAGTACAGTTTTTAACACCGTCCAATCCTCGTGGACACACCCGGTGAATGCCTCCTTCCAATCTACGCTGTGCAGTTTGGTTCTTATTTGGTTAAATTTTTCGCGCCATATGTTGTGTCTAACGGTCGCGCTACGATCAGTTACAGAGAAGAGTGAGTACTCCCACTGTAATACTACGTGGTCGCTTTTGCCTAGAGGAGGTAAACAATTTATGCCGTCTACACTGTCAGGCGCTTTTGACAGTACAAAATCTAGGCAGTTAGCCTGTTGCCCTTCACGCTGCCTGGTCGGAGATAAGACGTGTTGTGATAGAAAGTTTTTTTGTACCGTGCGTAGGAGTCGGCGATCGAAACTTAATTCTGACCGAGTCCCAGAACTGAGGTTCCAGTCGATATGTGGAGCATTAAAGTCGCCTATAATCATGACATTGGATCGCAAGGCAAATGCTTTAACTTCCTCAATCAGGTTATTGTCTGACTCTGGATCGTTCGCGGTGGTCGATAAACCGCCAAGATGTCAAGGGCTTGAGACCCCGGCGTCCTGACGGTGAGCCAAAAAGCCTCTATATCGGACGCGAGCTGGCCAGTTTTGTTTGACACGTGCAGGCCATGACTAACATAGGTGAGCCCACCCCAACTCTGACGCCCGGTTCTGTCTTTTCGGAACAGCTGAAAACCGGGAAGATCAACTTTCCGGTCGTCTATCTTTGTGGATAACCATGTTTCTGTTATACAGACCACATCTGGTTCCACTTGGTACATAGTTATCTGAAGCTCGTCTAATTTAGCCAGCAGGCTTTGTGCATTGGTGTACATGCACTTTAGTTTCCTTCGTTGGCTTGTTCGGGTAGTTTTTACGTTCGGGCTCCACCCTCCCCCTACTGGGTCGATTGTTTTGTTATCCGGAACGGACCTGTCCAAGGTGAGAACAATGGACGTTGTATCAATTGGTTGTTGTAAATAACCCAGTTTTGTTCCCCTTTGCTGTTTCGCTCCTTCATTTCTGTAATGAGTTGACGACGTTTTTCTTGTTCTGCAACTGAGAAATCCTGCTGAAAAAAACTTCCGGGTGTGAGTCTTTTATTCTAAAATGAGCTTTGCTTCTTAGATGCTGGCCATGACCACCTTCAGAGGTCTGGGACGCATCGATCCAGTTGGGCCCTCTGACCGTTTTCCAAGGCGGAATGCCTTAACGTACTCGATTGTTACGTTAGGTCCCAGCATTTTGTTCATAAGCGCACCGAAGAGCTGGATGTCTGCGAAATGCCGGTCCATGGGAGTGGTTGCAGTTGATTCTGCCAATCCCTGTATTATGACGTTGGATTCTCTCTTAGTGACATTTTTTACGCCTGCGACATTGTCGCTTACTTTCTGACTAACAGCTCTTGTGCTGCTATTTTGACGGTTATGCTGGAGACCGGAGTCTATTGGTGCAGTACCAGCCTCATTTTCTACTGCGGGCCTCGGGCTCGGGCTGGCCGATGTTGTTGCTTCCCGGCCATGGACTTCGGTGCGATTTCCATGCAGTTTTGCGGGGCCGGGCGCTAAAACTTTGAGGGCCTTAACATCGTATCTTTTTTGTCAACAGCGAGCTTGTTCAAATCTGCCTCAACTGTGGCAACTTTGTCAGTTTTGGGGGTCTTCACTCCGGGTTTTGGCACGCTCTTGCCTGTTTTGGTGTGCACCTTTACTTGAAGTATTGACGCACCTGTATCTACTTTGCTGGCAGAGAGGGTTTTCAAATTTACCTCAACTGCGTCTGCTTGGTTAGCTGTTTGGGCCTTTAATTCAAGTGTTGGCACACTCGTGTCTTTTGTTGTGGAAGTCTTAACTTTAGGTGCTAGCACACTCTTATCGTTTTTATCGACTGTGAAGTTATTCAAATTTTCCGCAGCTGCGGCAATTCGGCCAACGTTGGAGGCCTTCACTCTAAGTTTTGACGCCCTTGTGTCTACTTTGCCGGCTGGAAATTTTTTAACATTCGCCGCATTTGCGTTCAGTTCTTGCGTCCTACCAGAACACAGTTGTCTCGGCGTAGATATTGTGCCCTGGGCAACTTCTTGTTCCTCTCGAATCTTTATTCGTACGGTTTATTGATTTTAGCCCTCGATAGGTGTGAGATCGATTCTGCGGGTGGACGTTTCATCCGCCTTTTGGCAACTTTAACGGTCCTGGGGCTCAAGCTTGCCTGACACTGTACACTCTGGCACGTTTGTGTATGCTTGTCCTCCAATTTGGGCGTGTTTGAACCTATTAGGTGTTGACTGCTAGTAAGTGCCGTTGATGTTGAAAAGAGCTGTGGATTGCAACTTGTTTCGGCAATTGGCCTTAACTTGTCGAGTTTAAGCAGTTCTGTAAGTATTTTCGATAGTAGGTTCGTAAGACACTCTAGTCCTATTACTTTTTGCCGCATCTCTTTGCAGTGATTGTAACCCTCTGGGCATAATGTGTCACCAGTGTCAGTGCACGTAACTGTCGGTGGCCCTCGCAGCTCAGTCGCGGTGGCCGAGATGTCTAGGTGGTCGCCCCCTGAGGCGCAATATGGCTTTCGTAGGGGTAGGTCGTGTGTAACAAACTTGCTCTACGCGATGCAAAGCTGGACAAAAGCAATTGATGCAAAAGAAACCTTACATGCAGCCTACATTGTTTTCCGGAAGGCCTTCGACAGTGTTCCACACCAACCTCTCCTATACAAGTTGAGACTGATGGGTATCGGAGGCAGACTTCTTACGTGGATTGAGAATTTACTATCTGGTCGTTACCCAACGGTGTGATTAGGACGATAACAATCAAGGTCGACAGTCATCGAGAGTGGAGTCCCTCAAGGTTCAGTACTCGGACCCACCCTCTTTCTATTGTTCGTTAATGATTGTGCACAGGAATGGGACTGCGAGTGTGCCATTTTTGCAGATGATGCAAAAATATGGAGGGTCATCAAGTGTGCTGCCGACGAAGATAACTTCCAAGAAAATCTTTAACGGTAAAACGATTGGTCGCATAGACGGCTGCTTTCCTTCAGTTCAAACATATGCACTCTGCTGCACCTGGGAAATCAAAATTCAGTCCTTGGTGCACAACCCTTCAATCTGAACGGAATCCCACTCCAAGAAGCAGGAATAGAGAAGGACCTCGACATCTGGGTGACAGACAACCTCAAACCTTCTGCACAATGTTGTAAGGTAGCTAAAACTGCAACTTCAATGTTGTACGCCATCAAGCGGGCATTCACAGTTTTTGATGCAGACTGTTTCTCGAAAATATTCGGTTCATTCATAAGGCCACATCTTGAAAACGCGATTCAAGCCTGGAGACCGTGGATGCGGCAAGATTACAATGTTCTTGAGAGGGTGCAGTGGCGGGCAAAAATATAAGTAAGAGGCCAAGGTTCACTACCATATGAGATCCGCCTAAATAACCTTAATCTCTATCCTTTGAGTTACAGGCAGTTACGCGGAGATTTGATACAAACATTCCGTATCGTGCGTGGCTTGGACTGTGCTCTCATGTGTGACGACTTTTCAAACTCGCCACTGCAACTAATCTCCGGGGGCATTCCTTCAAACTGTATGTTCCCCAAGGACGATTGGATGCGAGGAAGTATATTTCTCTAATCGGGTCGTGGACCCATGGAATTATTATTAAATCAGTATTAAAACCCAGCAAAGCTACCCTATGTTTAAGAGAGCTAGAACTAGTTTTCTACATTCAGGACAACTTTCACGAATTTCGGGTGCTGACTCGGTGGAATCTCTCTTTCACTCTGATGGCGTTCGTGGACTTTGAACCCCGCCAGGCTTCACGCTGAAGATAATGCTGCTGAAGCAGCAGCCCGCAGTCTGCTAACCCTTCAGCCGATAGCGCACAACTTTTGCCGACAACCATTGAAGGAAGACTGAGAACACTGTGATCTTGTGCCAACCCTCTCCTTCTCAAACTAATGTCCTTAAACGATATGCAACATTTCTCCTGCTGATGTGTCAAGTCAGCTTACAACTGTACATATATTCCGTTTGTATCATACCTTTGAAGGCAGGTTTTTTTCACTTGAAACAAACTCCCGATCTCGCTTAGTTTGAAAAAACACAAAAAATGAAGCAAAACCAATACTTGCTGCAACATAAGGAGTTTGTTTTAGTTTTTCGGGTCTTCGAGGTTTTGGAAGGCACCCAAGAGGTGCATTACCAACTGTTTACAATCGCCTGTAAACTGGAATAATAAACATATCATTGTTATTATTTTAATAACTTTCCTGAGGCAATTTTTATGTCCGAATCTGTGCAGACATTCAAACACCGACTTGCCATACACATGATACAGTACAACGTGGATTATGTGAAAAATTAACCTTGAAACACCACTGCACCATTTCACGGTCTATATTTTCCTGACTGAAAACTTCCTAACATTGTTCATAATTCGTAAGATTTTGAGGTGACAAATAGGGAGTTCAAAGATGCAAGACTATTTTTCCCCTCAAATATACTGACTGACGGACATCCAGTTTACCATGGAAATAAATATATACGGTCATTTTCTGCCTCCATTGGCAACTGTGTGCATCTTCCACTTCCAAAACGACTACTCTGTAAGTAACAATAGCAGTTGTGCAGGATTCTCCGTTTTACATGTTGAAAAGATACTGTAAAGGCGGCCACGAGAAGGAGGATCAAAAGTCATTCTTAGTTCTTTATCCATAAGTGCCTCAATAAGCCTCATTTTCCGAGAGGGATTGGATATTTGCCCTAATTTTGCCTTGCAATCCCTGATGTGAAGAACGTCTCTGACACACATTTGCACAGAAAATTAACAAAATAGTAGTAAAAAATTCAGAAAATAATTGAAAACGGTCTAAACGTACAAAAAGCACAGTAAGGTATTGAATGTTGCCTGCAGATATATCTTCTTGGAACAAACTTAACGATCAGGGCCCCTTGGGCCTTAAATATACAAATTATTATTATTATTATTAGATATCATGTCTATAGATCCTAGTAAACCGGGAGAGAGTTGTTTCATTCGGAACCCAGTTTAAAGGTGATTATGCTCATAACTCTGTCACTCAGCTCGGGCTGCATCTAAAAGGATATCTCTCGAAAACTCGGCGCTACAGCAAAATAAGATGTTAAAGGTACTGCATAATTCAAAACGCCAAGGCGGAAAAAGTCAAAAAAGGCCACAGCATTTACAGGTTTAAGTTCAGTCAACTCAAAAGCCGGTTAACGCGGAAACATTGGTACCCATGAAGTGTATGCAAGCCTAAAGTCATTAAAGTGATGTGAGAACCTAACAGGTACCAAGTTAAGTTAAGTTGCAAGTGAAATAACGTTCTTTAAATAGTCCTGGTGTTGGCATAAAAAATGCACAAGCGTGAGGTAAACATGACCTAGACCTGCTTCATGTGGATGCTAAAAAGTTGCAACGAAACAAGAAGTCAATCCAAATATTTTAGTCATATATAATAAGAAGGCTTATCACGGTGGTTAAGTGAGTTAAACCCAGCAACTGCGATCTTCAGACCATGGTTACTTTGTGCAGATTAGAAGTCCATAAAGGCCAGAGTAGTAGGAAGAGTTAATTGTGTAGACAAAGAGGAGAATCAATTAGAGTAGATTGATTCGGGAGAGCCCGTACGCTCAGGAGATCGACCGGATCCCAAGTGAATGTTTGAGAGTACTCGGGGCAGTAGACAGAGAGAGTGAAAGCATTCATTGGCTAGGTCGGCCTGCAGATTTTGGGCAGAGAGGCAGCTTGCATCAGGAACGCGTGCTTGCATGCCATTCGTCGCCTGCCCAATGCGGGGACTGTGATTGGCTGATTGAGACCTAGAGAAACCGCATCGGTAAGCCTTTGAGAAAGTGCACTTCGACGCTAGCTAGTTGGGCAGGCACGACCTGCTACAAGCCGGCAGCACACACAATTATTGATTTTCTACACGTTCAAAATTTTAGTTATTGTACACCCGCCCCAAGTAGCTCCACATTTGTTACTGTTTCTCCACCTCTGACGATGGGCTCTTGTAAGAGCTCGAAAGCTCAGGCAAAAATAAATTTTGTTCCAGTGTTCGACCATATGTCTCCTTTACCAAAATATTATCCCTTTTTTGATTAGTTTATTTTTAGCGAATTACGCCGTCGCAAATGTGCCGCTTAGTTCGAAAAGGTGTTGGGCGGACTTTGGTCTCGCGTCGATGTATTTTGCGCGATTATTTCGGAATGCAGCTTGCGCTCGACCGGCTGTAAGTCTTGCCTGCAGTAGAAATTTTCAAGGCACAGGTAAATTTTATATAAATACTTCCATTATTTAGTTAGCTGTTATGCGGAATGGTGACTACGAGCGACAGCCTCCAAAATCCCCCGACGATATGTTCGTTTTTATTATGTAAAACTCAGTGTAAATATAGAGTTCATGTCACCTTCGTTACAAAAGATAAAAAGCGAATCGAAGTTAATGGAAAGGTTGGGGACAATCTCCTATACCTTGCGCGTTTTCACAAAATCGAACTGGAAGGCGCATGCGAGGCCTCCTTGGCCTGTTCTACTTGCCACGTATATGTAAATGAAAAGTTTTTTGATCGCCTACCATCGGCGCGGGATGAAGAAGAAGACATGCTTGATCTCGCAGTTTTTCTCAAGGAAAACTCTCGTTTAGGTATGCTTACGTTTACACAGATTTGGGTCCGTTAATTAACTTTGCGTATACGAGTTATCCCCTTTATTAAAACTTCTACACCTTGGCTTTTATATTTTGATGCGTCCTCTGTCAAGAGAAAACTGAAAGCAATTTAAGATCGTAAACCACCTTCAGTCTGTTTTAGTAGATTTCAGTCTTTAGGATTATTGATAATCTTAAGTGAAATCTACTAAAACTAAGTATCCTGGTATGTTTTCTTGTATGTGCCGGGCGACAAAAAAACGATATGCGCCGCGTAAATATTTTTAGTTCGTATAACTAGGATTTAAAGTTCACAATCTAAATTTCTTTAAATGCCGGCATGATACTTTACAGGTGTAGATACTTGCGACCATCATTAACTGAACTCATTTTATCACTTTCAATTTCCACAAAAGTCGAATGAATCTGTTCGATTTTGTTAATGTAAGCGTATGTCTGTGATGATGTTGAGATACTTTTTTGTAGAAAATGATCGGCTCTAACAGAACAACCTTAGTCATCTTCGTCGCTGTCGCTTCGAAGACTCGTCTCAAAACCAACAACCTGTTAGTTGTTTGAAAACTTAACTGCCCTAGTCCGACCAGTTAATTTTGCGGCAACAACACACAAACCACGGTACTGGCGACTTACATCCAGCTAGTACAATTGATAGTCGAATGTTTTCACTGCATTGCCTCCTATTATTTTGTTTATTGACGGAAATGTCGGGTGTTTTATAAGTGTCCGTTAGGTCATTAAATAGTTCTTACGCAAACAATGCTCTGTTTGCCTGCCCTGGGAGTGCATTCGCCTTGGGTGACTTTTAGCCATGTCATTAAATGGGCAGCGGTTGATGTCATTCAAGCATTCGTGAATCCACTTTTAATTTTCGTGTTTACTATGTATCAGCTACAATCCGAGTACGATTTCTCATGTTGGCGTCATTTGGGGTTAGGCTTCGTTAGTTTTTTCGCATGCAGCTCCAGATGCTTTGGGAAAAATCTGACCTCTGACACTGTCTGTTGATATGTTCGTTCTGAAGATAGGACTGTTTCATAACAGTAGCTAGGTTTAATATGAAAGTATTTTTTCCTCATCGTCCCTGTCTTTATCATGCAGGCTGTCAAATAATACTCTCCAAAGAACTAGATGGCTTGGAAGTCGAACTACCTCCAGCAACACGCAATTTTTACGTCGATGGACACACACCAGAAGCGCATTAAGAACAACTGACGAGGTCTATGCTTTTGTTATGCTATTGTATATATTCCGTCTTTCAGACAATAAACTGCCTTTCGTACTCGCCGTTTTCCTTTTAGTCGCTGTTGGGCTACATCTCGGCTGTCTGTTTTGTTTATTTAACTGCTGAATACTTCGTTTTATCTGAATAGCATTGCAATATGTGATGTAAATTGCCTTTAGTTTGTTTCGAATATTATATTTTACAGCAGGAGTAAGAAACTCATAGGAACGACTATATTTTCTGGTCCTATGAATCGGGGTCGTCAGTTCATTTTTTATTTATTTTCCGGCTTCGCAAAGCTGCACCATTGAATGTTGAAAAGACCATCTTAAAAGTAATCTTACTTAAAGGCCTTTCTTACCTGACAGAATGCCCACGGAGTGGGCGCAGTATCCCTAAAGTGCACAGCATCTACCACCCTCTTACCTCAAACACCTGCTTCGATGACGATACGAAGGGGGTGGGCGCGATCGCAATGGCTAACAAAGCTCAACAGCTCGACTAAATGTGCCGCGCACAACCTAGCCTTCATACTAATTGTTGGGATTCTGTAAGGGTGGTTCAGATTTTACATACGTGGGTGGCATATAGGCCACATTAAGAAGGGCCGATTGCGGTCTGATTTTCAGTCTTTCGGTCTTGCTTAAATACTTACCATGATAATCTACTTTTTCCATCAGTTGTTTACCTTTAGAGGGCGTTACTCTTACCGCATCGTTCTAGATTGAAGCGCATCAGGTTTATTCGAGTGATGAATGCGCTGTGGGGAGTGGCTTCTCCAGTGTGCTGTTTGAAAAAATATGACATCAGGAGGCGGTTTGGCAGAGTTGAATAATTCAGTTGACTTAATTGTGAACAATTCGCGGCCTAGGTGTGCGTCGAACTCATGCCAGCAGGGAAGCCTGCCATAATTGAGCAGGTTTGACTCCCACTAAGGCCGCCAATTAGTGTATGCTGCCGATGTATCCCGCTCCACAGGAGCAAGTGAAAGAGTAAATGTACATTGATGTGGCCTTAAAAAGGAGTGTGTCTTTACCTCTCAATCGTAGGAGGGGAGAGTTCGTGAAGAGCACCCGTAAGTTCGCCGCTGGGAAAGCGTTTGTGATTGCAGTCCTCAAGCGTCGTCTAACCAGCTCGCTGGTTGCATCGCTTAAGAAAGGCAGTTTTATGAACACGTCTTTCTTTTCTGCAGTTAAGCTGACAGGCTTTTTGGCGCGTTCGCCAATATTTCTGCGGATGAACCTTTCTGGGTATCCATTTTCAATTAGTGTATGCTGCAGCTGTTGGATCTGCTTCGACAGTTTCAGGAGAACAGATCTGTCGTATTCTAGCTGTTAATCCCTGGACGAGATTTCGTTTTATATTGAGGTGGACAAAACTGTGGAAGTTAGTGTATTGTCCTGTCCAGGTTTTCTTTCGGAAAACCCTGCGTAGGATAGATCCATCCTCTTGCCTTCGCAGAAGGCTATCAAGGGACGCAATGTCATTGTCCAACTCAGTCTCAGCAGAAAATTTGAGCGATGGGTGCGCGCTGTTTAACTTCGCGACCAAGGCGTCAGTGTCAGCGTTATAATCTGTCAAACAGAAGATTTCATCTGCATATTGACCGTAGAATGGAAGGTTATTGATGGTGTCCCTTAGACTCGTTTTCTCGATCTTGCCCATAAAGACATTTGCAAGAAACGAGCCAAGTGGTGAGCCCATCGCCACACTATCTATCTGTCTGTAAAATCGACCATTGCAGAGAAATTGGACATTTTGTGTGCATCGCGTAAGGAGATCTTTGAAGGTTTTCACGGGCATTCCTATCTGGTGGCTCGTGTCTCGAATAACTTCGCAAAAGTAGTTTATGGTTTCTGTAACAGATACGTTGGTGAATAGGGATAATACATCCAATGAGAGCATATTACTTTCACAAACGTTCATATTCCTTATGGCTTCAAGAAACTAAAACTTGTCTTTATGGCTTCGAGGATCTAGGTCACGCTCAAGTGGCTTCAACTTTTCTACCAGCCATTTGACAATGGTAATGGTAATGCGGGCGATGCGTAAACGATGAATTCTAATCAGACAACATTTATTAGCCCTGCCTATTTGTGCAGTTTTAATTACCCTGGAAATGTGTGGCCTGATAATGATTTGCTGAAAACACTGTGTTTGCCAACTTGGCTTCTCAATAATAATTGTTTGGATTCTGTACGGGCGGTTCAGAATTCACATATTTGAGCGGCCTTTAGGCCGCATCAAGAAGGACCGATTGCGCTCTGATTTTCAGTCTTCCGGTCTTGCTAAAATATTTACCACGAGAATCTACTTTTTCCATTAGTTGCTAATCTTCCAGGCCATTATTCAAGCGCATCAGGTTTATTAGAGTGATGAATGTGCTGTGGGAGTGGTTTCTCCACTGTGTTGTTTGAAAAATATAACATCAGAGGGAGGGGGGTTGCCAGATTTGTCCCAATTGTGAAAAATTCGTGGCCTCAGTGGGAAAGCTTTAGCACAGCTAATGCTCTACCATTTGGTTGCTGCCATTGTGCAGGTTCGACTCCTACGGAGGCCGCGAATTTGTCACAATTGGATCAACTGAAATGAAACATCCTTCTACTTCTCCCCCGCATGCTCGAGTTCACTATCTGAACCTGTTCACTAGCTGTTGAGGGAGGGGGTGCAGTCACTGACCATCGGTGCATGCCACATCAAAATGCACATTTTCAGTGCAAATGAAATGTCCAGATTTTTTTCTTTAATATTTTACTCGTGTGCTTGTTGCAGGAGGGAGTGCCGATGTTGCGGAAGTGTATGCGTGTGAGCAGTTAGGGCGAGGGGCTTTGTACGGAAAGTTTTCACGGAGGCGTAGAGTAGACCCGTGTGTTGTGACGGGTTTATGCCGAAACTTGATCACTGGTTTTATTGCAATGGATTCGTAACTTTTGGCCGGCTTAAGTAACAACTGTCGATGCACTGTTGTCTGATATAAACAATGTCGACGCACGCCAACGCAAGAAGGCATCAGTGGAGAACATATGTGTAAGTTATTAAGATACACACAAGCCAGTATCAGGGCGACAAAATCGAACCGATTCCACGTTTCGGCGAGCGATTCCGTGTGCCGTCGGCCGCTTCCTCGCATTCCTTGGAGTTGCAGTCGCACACAGGCCGAAGACAACTAGAAGGCCTCAAAGAATGAACCCAAAAGACCTACTGCTACCGAAAGAAACATCCAAAGTCGTCTATAGAATCTAGTGCAGTCACAGAAAAAGCAGCTACGTCGGAGAATCTGGAAGACCCCTCAAGATGCGGATTGCCGAACATGTGGTAGAAATGGGGAGAAATGACGCCAGTTTTCAGGTTTGGGCCACACATTCAAATTTGATGAGGCCGACATCCCCGCGAGAGGCGACGATCGTGTGAGTTGTGAGTTACTTTAGTTATGGTTCACGGGCCCCCAGTCTGTAAACAAGTGCAACGACCTGTCTGATTCATTTTTGGGGCTGAGACTAAGTTTGGCCAAAGCAGTTCGCCAGGGAGCCAGTTGGCCGAACAATCATCGCGCCCAATTCCACTATGTGTGATGAAATTTCAACAGGTAACTATCCGCATACCGGCCATGGAGCAATTAGCGCAGAAGCGGGCAACGTTCCTCGATAGTGGGGTACTGTTAATTGTCCTTGGTATGTGGTAGCACAGTGACTGTACCCTTTAAATAGGGCAACTCCCTCTATATGAATTACCTGTTTCTACTATTGTCTCTGATGATGAATCCGCGACGAATGTCTAAACGTCAGGCGAATAAAATTAGTGCGCCAGATATTGCATCTGCTTCTTCTTGGATATACCCTACTCAAGTGTAGCAGCGGAAATTGCCGCCACCCTCGAGTTTTGAACCCGCGTCTCTCCGGGCAGGGGCAGACGCCCTATCCATCGAGCTATCGGGCTCGACCTCTTGACGGCTGTTGATCGGGACCATACATCAGCAGATAGGCGATAGGTGGGATACTACCAGAATTAGCGAATTCAAAAGTCTCAACTGTACATGCACCAGCTGCCTTATCCACTTTTCCAGGCTGCCGTGTTTCCGAGTTGTTTGACTGGGTGGACTCCGACCGCCGGCACGGCCACACCCATTGCGGGTGGCGGCAGCCACAACCTCCTGCGCGCAACTCAGGTGCAGCGTCGTGGTAGCCTGAAGAAGGCACAGTATCTAATCTACGAAATATTTACAAGCAGAGGGTACTTGAGTGGGCGTGCACACCAGCCGAGACATTGGATAAGCCCACATTGCCTGCTGCTGAGATCGCCGAAACCTCCTCTAGGATCAATTCCTTTCCTCCCTCCCCCCACCCCAAAGAATGCAGTGTTCCTACTTACCGAACGCAAAAGTCACGTTTTCCAACCACGGGAGCGGAACTTGGTGCGTCATTCTTTTTGTCCGACGTTAATGTGCGACGGGTAATCACAGTGCCGCAGAGCAGCCTAGCTAGTCCAGCGTGTGCGTTAGCCAGAATGCAAACGCGCGACATTCCGACGCCGACACCGTGCGAAGGTTCTGCTGGCGGTCAGAGAGGTCACCCCGTCGAGGCGCGTCAGTCAACTTCGTGGCTCTTCGCTGCAGCGCTTTTGTTAGCCCCAGAAAGTTCAGCAGAAGGTCGTTCTCTATCTCTATCATTGCCGAAATTTTTCGGCAGCTGTCCTTGATCAGGTCGAATTTTAACATGCTATGAAAGGAAACATTCGTTGTTGATATCCATGTCATCCACCTACGAAAAGATTCCGCTTTTTAATTGCATCAACCATCTGCACAGGTTATAGGTATCACCGTTGTATCTAAGTATTTTCATATCTGCTATGTAGATAAATGGTTATGAATTGAAGCGAATATGCGTGCCCCAGGTTCTTGTTGTAAAGAAGAGGAAGACGCGATCTGGAAAACGATAGTTATATTCTGCCTACATCCTAGCCGCCTTTCGGTGGAGGCTGGAGAGCGAGCTCCGATGGCAATATGGAGGGACGAGTGGGTCCTCTGACAGATCGGTGTATGCATCTATGCCAAATGGTTATTTTTATTTGATATCGTTACATGCAAAAAGAGTATTTTCTACATTACTGTTGTTTATGTATTGCGGATTATTGGGGTTATATGACTCTGTTATGATATTTGTAAGCTATCCTTACTGAGTCTGCTTTTCACAGTGTCCACCACTTGTGAGTATGGAGTTTTGGCAGATTTGAATAATTCCTTTGACCAACCCCGCGGCCTCAGTGGGATTCGATCCCACGCCGGCAAGGCTTCAGTACAGCCAACGCTCCAGCCAAGTGAGTTACAAGGCTTTCGAGTTTTTCATCAGTGGGTCAAATTAATTATTAAACTCTGCGCCTCGTAGTCATCTGGTGGATTCTAGATTGATTGTTCAGGAAATCCTGCTTGGACAGTCAGATTACTGTGTCAAAATAGGTGGATTTTATACGTTGCAGTTGTAATAACCTTGTGTGTTCCTGTGTCAACACCGGTTATGTCCTTCAGTTACGTGTCAGGAAGAGAAGGCAGTACAGGATAGCAGATAGTACTTTACTGTCAATTCTACTAGTACATCAACACTGTCTTCCAGTGTGTGCAGCAGCTTGTCTTCTGTCGTCGTCTCGGCCAACAGCGTTCCGTGTCTCTAGCAGCCGTGTCCCGGGTCGCTAGCAGCAGAATCTCGGGTCGTCGGTAGCGCGTCTCCAGCAACAGAGTGCCGCCTTCAGCGGTGGCAGCATATTTAAGGGCTAGTATTTATTGTTCCCTATTGGCTCTCCACGAGTGACCTCTACGGCCAGCTATCGCGTCCTTAGCGCGACCTCCCGATAGCCGCAACGCAGCTGCGGGGCAGTCTCGCTTGCGCATGCCTCCTTTGTCCTGCCCTAATGTCCGCCCTTTGTAGGTCGCTTGTAACTGCATTAACCGGTCGTCAGTAAGGTCTCTTTGTTATGGTTCCCCCAGGATTGCCCGAGGGATAACTCGCGTCCGGGCCCTCCCAACAGCAGTAGGCTCAGCGGGGGTAAACTGACCCAAGTGTGATTAAACTCACGACTCCCGGTGGTAGCCTCGTAGGTCAGTTGGCTAGAGCATTGGATGTACACCACCTGTATGCATATCTTTACCCCCCTCCTCCTGCACGTTTACCCCTTTAGTTCACACGTCATGAGCGAGGTTCTGACCGGCCGAAAAAGTGACCGCAATGGTACCACCCCCGCAGCCGCCGTTGATGCTGCTGCTGCTGATGATGACGGTAATCAGGCCTCGTGTCTGTGGCCACGTCTCATTGCCGGAGAGGTGGCACACCTTAAGTCCCTGGGCGACCCGCTGGGTCTTCTTCGTCCAGGTAGTGAGCAGCGTAAGGCCGGGCCGGCGGACTACTTTCGTCGGCTGACCACGTACCTGGAAGCCCCCGCCTCTGGACAACAACAGCAGTCGCCCACCTGCACTCCGGCGATGCAAACTCTTCGCAACTTCATCTTCGACCTGTCCAGCGCCCTGGTTGAGTACAAAAGCCGTCGGAGGGCTCGTGCCTGCCGACTACGTGGCAACGAGTTTTTCAAGTGAGTTCTTTTTAGTCCCTCCGAGAGATTGTGAGTTTTGTGGTTTTTCAGGCGGTAGTATCATGTGCGTCACTTGTTCGTTAACCTTCACCTATCGCAAACGGAACTCATTCATCCTGCTTTGCCTTGGGCCCTTATATGTCCCCAGGAGTAATAGGTAGAAGGAGGCAAAGTCGGTTCTGATCGTAAGAGTCTTTATTCACGACAATACGGGGACAGCAGAATCCTTAGCTTCTCCAATACAGCCTATTTATGAGGCTCTGGCCTTCTAGAATACTGCTGGCCCAATAGCATGCGACCGCTGTTCTGGCCTGCCACGGATCGATAATCTGCCGCGCTGTGTGATTGGTCGTTACGTATGCCCTCTAATCGATAGTTCCCTACACTGTGTGAACGATCGTCGCGTGTGAACGCTGATCAATAATTCCTCGCGCTGTGTAAGCTGTTGTTAGCGTTTGCCGTTCGCCTCTGCGCATGACTCCAGGCCGTGGGCTCTAGGTGCATGACCTCTGGCGTGCCTATAACAGGTTTCATTTATCGAGTCCCGCCAGCCACCGCACAGCGGTTAGTAGTCAAGGCAAGAGGGACTGAAATGGCCATTTCTGGTTCATAAGCAGTCACTGTCTAGGCAACTAGTCGCTATGCGGCTGCTGGTGGGGCCTCGAGAGAGTGAGGCCCAAGGCAAAACGGGACGAGTGAGTTTCGGTAGCGATCGGTAAACGCTCATCAACCAGTGTCACTATCTTCCGGTCTAAACCAGCAAGACAGTCAGCTTTGGGCTCGATCTTTAGACCGTTGGACTTCTGATCAACACCGTGCGGGTTCGAGCTTCGGTTGGGGCACCACTTGAGGTTCGCCATAATTGACTGACGACCACTAATGAGCCAGAAATTACGATTACAGTCTCCTTTGTCTTTGCCGGCACTATTTTCTACTTAGCTACTTTAAACAATGAATTTTCCTGTTTTCCAGACGGCAGTATTTCCAGATATATTTGAGATTTTGAGACCTAAATCGGAGAACTTTGTAAAACGGTAAGCTAACAGTAGATTAAATGTACAGGGTGCCCCACGAAAAACCCCTAAATTTATGATAATGTTTATACTGTTATAAAAATAAAAATTATTGATTACAATTATAACTAACAACTTTATTGTGTAATTAACAAACTGTTACCTAATAACAAGTTACAGATACCGCTCAAAATGCTGTCTATTAACTGCAGAACAGCGACGTAAGCGATCCATCCAGCTCTGAGCTGCTCGATGAATGACATCAAGAGGGATGTTGTTCCATGTGTCCATCAACACATGTTTGATTGACTCAATATCAGTGATTCCTATTCTTCGTCTCTGAACCTCCTGTAAGAGTACACTCCAAATGCAAAAGTCTATTACATTCAGGTCAGGGCTCTTGGATGGCCATTGCTGGGGTGTGATGAAATCTGGAGTGTTAGCTCGGAGCCAGGCGACAGTCTCATTGTCAGTGTGTGGCTTTGCACCATCTTGCTGCCACGTCCAAGGTTCTCCCTGCATTACTTGATCAATATATGTAAACATCTGCGGGCACATCTCCTCTCTGTAAACAACTTGATTTACAGTTTTTTCGTTCTCCGACTCGGTGCAACACCTTCCTGCCCAGCAGCATCTCC
Organism: Ligula intestinalis; assembly: GCA_036362985.1. Classification (NCBI taxonomy): domain Eukaryota; kingdom Metazoa; phylum Platyhelminthes; class Cestoda; order Diphyllobothriidea; family Diphyllobothriidae; genus Ligula; species Ligula intestinalis. The sequence continues at coordinate 1,469,640 of JAYGXS010000009.1, forward strand.
TTCAATAAAATAGAGGTCTGTTTTGCCTTGCCGGGAAACAGCACCATAGCACATGATAGATTTTTGCTGCTTGTCTATCTCCACCAGCAAATCTTCATCAGGAATATCAGTTTTGACTTCCACTGCACGATATATGCGTTCATTTTGCCTATTCAGTGGTGCAGACAAGCAGAATGATGATTCATCTGAGAACCACACTTATTTCCATTTTTATCCTTCACCGAAGCGCTGAAGCATGGCATCACACTTTGTCTTTCGAGCTTGCTGGTGTGCTTCAGTTAAAACATGGCATTGAATACGTCGAAAACATTTTAAATTGGATTTTGCAATTGCTCTGTGCACATACCCTTTTGACAATCCCAGTTCTTTACAAATTTCACGTTGACTTGAATGTCTTCTGTGATGATCTGGTGGAGTTACGGCAAGTTCCAAGACTGTTCGCCTTGTTGGAGAATCTTGCCTGCAAGAAGTGCCACTACCAGGCTTACGCAACTTTGCTACAGGTGATCCACCTTGTTTAAATGCAGCCGCGACACCTCTAAACTGGTCAGTTGTAATGGCACCAAAAAATTTAGGCAAAATGTTCCGACATTTCTGCAACCCCCATGTTGGATGTTCTTCCCGGAATAGGAAGATGACCTCGCGCTGGAAATTGCTTAGTTGTGGCATGGGTCTACAGGTCTTACCAGAATATTCCTGGCATATGGTGCGCAGGTGGGCATTTTAGAACCTTCTCCTCTGCGACCACCACCCACGTTGTGTGGGTGCTCCTCACCACTGAGCGGAACATGGCGTGGGCGACATGAATGCGGGTGCGAACCAACGGGGGCGGCTTCACTTCGGACGTGGCCCAGGTGTTCTGTTCTCTCCGCCATCGATCGTGACGGCATGGGCGGTCCGGCCGCCGTAACAATCACAAACTTAGGGGTTTTTCGTGGGGCACCCTGTATATAGGTAAAGGAGACATATGGTCGATCACTGGAACAAAATTTATTTTTTCCTGAGCTTTCGAGCTCTTACAAGAGCCCATCTTCACAGGTGGAGAAACAGTAACAAATGTGGAAGCTACTTGGGGCGTGTGTACAATAAATAAAATTTTGAACGTGCAGAAAATCAATAATTTTGTGTGCTGCCGACTTGCCACTGAGGGCTGTGCTAGCCTGTTACAGTAGGCAAGATCGACAAGTTGGGTGGAAATATTTACAGAAATAGAATCATCAACAAAACAAGTAATTTTTATGGTGGGAGGGATGGGCAATAAAAAAAGCATAGGAGCAGGGAAGGAGGATGAAAAGCGAGGGATTATGTAGGATTGGGCGCCAAATGACCACGTCAGCATCGAAAGTGAGATAATTATGGAGGATGTTGGGCCAATTGATTACGGCGGGCGTCTGGATGTCATCGTTTGCAAAAGCGTAAGGCCCTGTACGCTGGCGCCAATTCGACACATCTGTTGACTGAATTCTCATCCTTGGACCAGGCTTCGATAAATCCTCTGCTCGTCTTGTTTCCCGCGTGGGCGAGTACCTTGACGGAAGCGAAGTTGAACTCATGGCCGGTTTCGTAGGTGTGAGTTCCAACTTGTGATGATTCGTTGCCTAGTCGCACGGCCTGCTTGTGTTCACGTATACGCGATCCGAGCATGCGTTCCGTTTGACCTGTATAATTACCGGGACAGTTTAGGCATGGGGGGCAATATACTACACCAGATTATTCATTCTTCGAAAGCCGGTCTTTTATTTTCATCACTCTGCTGCGCATTTTAGCTTTGGGTCTGTGTGCAATTCCAACACCTAGTCCCGCAGCGATGCGCTCAGTTGCTTCTGCGACGTCTTTTATGTATGGCAGAGCGTGCCATATCTTCGGTGGTTCTTCTGTTTGGGTCCTCCGGGGCCGAACGCGTAGGCATCGGTTTATAAATGTTTTTGGATAACCGTTGCGCATGAAATGGTCAAGGAGGTACCTGGCCTCGCGTGCCTTTTCCTCTGGTTTACCGCAGTGGGTCTGGATCCGTTTGAAGAGTGTTTTTACACAGCTCCATTTGTGAGCAACTGAATGGTTACGGTGAAAACTTAGGAGTTGTGTTGGAATTGCACACAGACCCAAAGCTACAATGCGCAGCAGAGTGATGAAAATAAAAGACCGGCTTACGCAGAATGAACAATCTGGTGTACTTTATCGCATCCCATGCCTAAACTGTCCCTGTAATTATACAGGTCAAACGGAACGCATGCTCGGATCGCGTATACGTGAACACAAGCAGGCCGTGCGACTAGGCAACGAATCATCACAAGTTGGAACTCACACCTACGAAACAGGCCATGAGTTCAACTTCGCTGTTGTCAAGGTACTCGCCCACGCGGGAAACAAGACGAGCAGAGGATTTATCGAAGCCTGGTCCACGGATGAGAATTCGGTCAACAGATGTGTCGAATTGGTGCCAGTGTACAGGGCCTCACGCTATTGCAAACGATCACATCCAGACACCCGCCGTAATCAATTGGCCCAAATCCTCCATAATCATCCCACTTTCGATGCTGACGTGGCCATTTGGCACCCAAGCCTACATAATCCATTTCTTTTCATCCTCCTTCCCTTCTCCTATGCCTTTTTTTAATTGCCCATCCCTCCCACCATAACGATTACTTGTTTTGTTGATGATTCTATTTCTGTAAATATTTCCACCCAACTTGTCGATCTTGCCTACTGTAACAGGCTAGCACAGCCCTCAGTGGCAAGTCGGCAGCACACAAAATTATTGATTTTCTGCACGTTCAAAATTTTAATTATTGTACACACGCCCCAAGTAGCTTCCACATTTGTTACTGTTGCTCCACCTTTGACAATGTGCTCTTGTAAGAGCTCGAAATCTCAGAAAAAAATGTGTTCCAGTGATCGACCATATGTCTCCTTTACCAGTAGACATTCCTGGAATACGAGTATTGTCTCGCATTCGTGAGATTAAATGCATGTTGAGCAGTCGTGAAAGTATGAATGGACTGGTTGATTTGAAGCCTTGAACGTAAGGGGCTCTTCAAGCCTAAATCCTCGAAAGGCTCATGCAAAAGTGTTCAGCCAGTGTTGTCTTAGTGTAGGGGCTGTACCAAAGAGGTCCTGCATATACGACTCAACATGGAACACCCTATGAGACTGAAAAGTAGAAGAAAACTCGATCGCTAGGACACTATATTTATTTGTCTGATGTCGCGGCTTCATCTTTAGAGAAATACAGAACCGTAGCAGAAACAGTTTGTGTGTGCACAAGGTTCCGCCGTAAAATTTAAACGTACAGAAAAAATCGATGAATGCGCTAGGCGTGTTCTGATTCGTCGCGTCAGCCATGACCATCTGGCCTTGCGGTGTTGGCATAAGATAATGTAGTGGCCCGTCTGTTCTCTGTACGGCGAGTTGCTTTGGCCAAATTTAGTCTCAACACCGAATATAGATTGGGTAAATCGCTGCATTTGTTGATGGATTGGGGCCCGTAGACCATGACTCAAGTAATTCTCGGTTTATTCGATTGTCACCTCTTGCGAGAATTGCGGCCTCCTCAAATTTGACTGTATGGCCGGGTCTCGTAGAATCAGCCACAACTTGAGAATTGGCATCATTTCGCCTCACTGCTGCCGCGTGTTCGGCAATTCGCGTCTTGAAAAGTCTGCCAGTTTCTCCGACATAGATGCTTTGCTGGCAACTGCACCAGATCCTGTAGATGACCCCAGATGTTTTTTGTCGTGGCAGTCGTTCATTCCGTTTCATTATCTGACGCCTTATGGTTGCTTCCAGCCTGTGTGCGACTCCAACTCCAAGTGGTGCGAGAAGGCGGCCGACAGCCTCCGATACGTTTTTGACGTACGGGATCGCTGGCCAAATTCTGGGGTCCGTGTCACTTTGTCGGCAAATAAACATAGTGTCCCAGCCATTGAGTTGTCTTCTACTTCTCAATTTCTTCCTGGGCCTCACAAGTTTGCTTGTATTAGCACCTCATGAGACTGTTAGACTGTCAAATGTCATCTTTGCAATTACTCAAGGCATCTCGACTTCGCTTCCCCATCCTCGGTTTGGTCCGCCAATCTTTGGCACCTTCATGTGGGCGATGCGCTTGTTGTCGCCTTTACTACAGATATCAAATTCACGAGCAATGAGGCAAAAGTGAAGCAGACTGTTCGCTCGTCCGAATCTTTTCTTTATTAATGTGAGCTTTCGAACTGTTACCAAAGTCCATTGTCAGAGATCAAAATGACAACAAAGCAAGCAACACTTATATGACTTCGGGATCAATCAAACGCCAGTCCCGAGCTTACTGCACGGGGCACTATAGGTCGGTGGCAGATGTGGATAAATCGATTGACTGAATTCTCATCGGAGGGCCAGGCTTTATCCAATTACCGGCTTATCTCTTGTCTCACTTGGGCGATTATCTTCGTGACTCGTTTCCTAGGTGCAAACAGCCACCCGTGATAATGTGTCATTTCGTTTTACAGCCAGCCTGTTTTCGTCAATGTGCGGTCCGACCACGCGTCTAGTTTGTCCTGTGCAGTTGCGAGGACAGTTTAGCCACGAAATACGATACATTAGATCCGATTTAATCGAGTCTGGTGCCTTGGACCATGAACATGCTTGAGAATATCCATGATGTCGATCAAAGCAACATATTTTTTTGATTTAGTCCGCTCGAGACGGCGTTGTTCACGTGTTCGTAAACTAACCCTTGCAGAGCGATATCGGCGGGACTGGTCAATCGGTGTCCAAATGCCACCCCAAGTTTTACCAAAATCCGTTGGTGACTACAACGTAAATCATGCGTTAGCCTCCGTGGACGCGACCTCACCTATCGTAGAGCACAGGTTGCGCTTCCTCGCGACACCGCGACTTCCTAATAATTTAACTGGACCCCTATTTTGACAGATGCAAATAAAAGGGAACTATATCGTGAAACGCCCTTTTTCGAAAACGACACCCAGTTTGTCCTCCTCCTCAATCATCCTTTTACCTTTTATCTTCATTCCATGTATCCATTTGTGGACGTGCGAGGTTTTCAACGACTTTGCCCATCAACTGTCTCGTGTAGTTACCCCTCTAAAAGTGTGCTGAACAATTTATTTACGTTCTCGGCTATCCTTTCAAGATGCTTTTAGTCAACGTTTTGTCATCGTGCAAGCCTATGTAGATGTCAACGAACAGTCTATTTTCACTCAAGATTGCTGGTTTCAGAGGCATACGATCAGTAACCGACCTCACGAACTTTTAAACAAAATTCTGAATTGCGTTTTCGATCCAAAAGGCTTGCTTGCAGTATAACCCCAAGATATTTCACACATTGTGTGCTCGCGAGAGGTGCCAATTGTGTGCATCGCGAGTTACTTGAGTCATGGTTCTCGGGCCCACAGTCCACAGACAAGTGCAACAACTTTCCCACCTCGGTGCTGAGGCTCAGTTTGGGTAAGGCAATTCGTCACTCGGGGAGTGGTCAGACGAACGCACCGTCTAACCCTGGAGGAGCCAGATGGCCGAGCAGTCATCATGCCGAAGTCCACCACGGGTGATGAAAGTTCAGGAGGTCATGACCTACACACCGACTATCAAACAATTAGCGCACAAGCGCGCAACCATTCTCGATAGGGGGCGCCGTGAATTGACATAGGTATGCAGTAGCAGTGCGACCGTATCCTTTCTATCATTGAGGATACTTAAATGTATGCTATATGTGATATGGTGGGCGTAATTCGGCCCACTTATTCTTTTTTAAATTATTCTTCCCCATATTTGGCATCACCGCATTGCATCCAGATGCTTAATGCACTGTACTTGTATTTACCTTTTTAAGGGGTAACACCATGTAAGCACATTTCACATTCACGTGGAAGCATAAAGTAAGCGGCAAAACTTTTACCTACATTTTTAGAAACTTCAATTACATATTTCTACATAATGCATTGCACGCTCAGAACTAAATATCTAGTGATCTGCAATGACCTTTTGGCTGCAGGTAGCAGACCAATAACTGAATCAGTGGCATAAATCATGAAGCTGTGATCACCACTTCGTAGATTCTCTACTGCATCGTGAAAACTTGGCGCGGTTAGAGCCGAGGTCCAAAAGGCAGTGACAGGTGCAGGAGTCCTATTCGAAACGTCATGAAGTCTCCTAGATATGCTGTCCTTGTTTCTAGGACAGAGAAGAGATGGCGGATTCAATATAAATCTGATTATAACTTTATTCCACTGTTATGCTAGTTACCTGTTTCTGCTATTTGCTCTGACTGCGTGGATCCGCGACAGATTTCGAAAGGTCAGGTGAATGAAATTCTTGTCCCGGCGACCACATCTGCTTCTTCTAAATTTCACTTGTATTGGCAGTCCAAAGATATTTCAAGCATGACACGATGACGGCTTGTAAATGCACCCGATCAAACAAATGACAACTGAATTATCCTACCCGTCTTATGCTAATTTGGTAACGAATCATGTCTTCTTTAAATCTCATACTCGAAGACAAACGCTATCTTTAGATTTTTTAAGGGAGATTCAGTTTATAAGATTTTTGGATTCCATTCAAATCGCATCGTATCTGCTCGTTTATTAGTGTCCGCCATGAAGTTTACAACATAGCCCACATGCATCACAAACTCTAATGAACATTATATCAAATTTATTAATGGCACAAAAAGGATGTATGCTTTTCCTTCCTCGAAAAGTGTATAGCTTACAGACTGAAGACTGTACACCAGACTGCACACCAGACTCACAATTATTCCGGAATCGAAGAAAAAACTTTTAGAAAACTGAAAGATAGCCTGGCCTCAAGTAAAATATTTGAAGAAAACCTAATTAGCTATGAAATTGATGCAACAAAGAATATGAACGAATGCGAATATGCGAGCCACAGGTTATTTTCACAAAGGAAATGAGGGTGCTATCACTGGGACAACATTTTCATTTCTTTGAGTTGTCGGCTTCGTTCAAAAGGCCATCGAGAAAAAAGGGACTGAGGGATAGGTGAGCGAAGACGTGTCTCACGTCGTCGCCATGGCGTGCATCCTTGGCTGGGACCTGGGCCACGTCTCTTGCCTGCGCGAACGAAGGGTGTGGTAGCAGGGTGCTATATCAAAATGTCTGTTGATAGACTTGGAGCCATACACCCAGGCCTCCAGTAGTTCTCACCCCTCTTACTATTGGCTCGCGCCATTACCGCGTGTCCATGAAGTTAAAGTCGTACCCTTCTTCCAGAGTTTGGGTAGCGATCTAAGATGGTCGCTCAATGGCTGTTTATGTTCCATCATTCACGAGCTACTTAATCGTCCGGTTTGCCCTGTATAGTGGCGATAACAATCTCGACATGTTATTTTACCAACGACACTAGAATGCTCACCTACGTCCAATTGGTCCCTTTTGCATGAACTGGTAGTGCATGATAGCTGCCAGACGATAGACGATATCCCCGCCGAACTCTGCAACAATAAGTTCCGCGGCTTCTGACACATTCTTTATACACGATAGAAAGGTCCGGAGTGTTTGTTGCTCTCCTTCGTTGGTTCCTCGTGGCGCGCACGAAGACAGCAGCTGACGAAGCCGTATTTCTCCCACTCGTCCTTCACATTCACTGCAGTGCTCTTACCCTCTGGAAGAGTGCCCCAATACAGCCTCGTTTATGCGTCATTGAATGACTGCCATGGCAGTTAAGCGCCTTAGTTATGTTAGTTTCTAACGAAAAAACACGTAAAATCTTGCTGCATGGTCATCTTATCTGAAGATGGCCTTTTGTACGAAGCCGAAAGCCCAGACAAATAAACATGCTGTCCCAGTGATTGGGCCTTCATCTTCTTTGCAATGGGGGATATTTGTGCTTGCATAGAAGAAATGTACCAACTAGAGTAGTCATTTTTACTGAGTCTAGTTTTTTAGGCGTCGGAAAAGACGTGCATCTTGGTCTGCCAGACATAACACGGGATTGCGGCTTATGATATTTAAAATTACAATCTCAATTTAATAATCTCTCCTCATCGAAAGTGCATTTGAGAATTTTGGCTAGCCTTTCCTGAGATCTATCCTTGGCTGTAGGAGGTGGACTAAGTGCCTGTGATATAGTGTTTTGGTCTTTGGCCAACCCGCAACAGAAGCAAGGTGCCCCTCCTGTCGAGGACGGTCACATCACGCATACAAGCGAAAGTGTAATTCCCTCACAATAATTACGCGTGTGAATATACTACTTGGAATACGTGAGTAGCTGTTTATATTTACTCTTTTCGGCTAATCGATGGCCCGCCCCAATTTTCGTGTGTAATTATGTAAACAGCCTCTTTTTCAATTATTATGCTATTTAGATGCATTTCTTAGCTGTGTTAGCAACAAGGAGCTCAAAGCCGTTTGCCTATCCTTTCTTAGTAAAACTGAACTAAAGAGATGTCGTAAAAGTCATATTGAAAAGGAGCCATTACAGCCTGACTCTGAACTCTCCAGTTACTACCCCGTGGTGGAGTTATCATGTAGTTTGACAGATCGCAACTCTCAACGCCTCGTAATAGATTTAGGCAATCAGCGATCGGTTACGGAACTCAATTGCCCTGTTGTATCTTGCCGCTCGCTCTGAAGGTCAGGTATGGCCATTCTGGTTTCTTTTCACTTTGTCGGTTTCACTTCACTGTTTATAGTATTTATAACATATTATTTCAACCATAAATTTCGGCAAAACCCGCACTGTACATTGATAAAAAAAATTGCTTTTTGTTGATATATATTTCCATACCTTTTCTATCTTTATGTCGCTAAATATTTCCGTGGGGTGCAATTTAATATATGAATGAACTCTGTAGATAGTTTGTGGTGAGTTACAGCGGACGCCGAAGTAGTAAAACGAAAAATGCTTAGTAAAGCCGATTAAATAGGCAGTTATGCAAAGTAAACAAATGCCTGGTGATCCCTATAATACATTGTTACCATGACGTATTTGAGGAACCCGAAAATTAATGTTGCTCAGTGGAATTTGACACGATCAAAGCAATTTCCTTCATTTTTCTATCCCTTTAGATCCAAAGACTACGAAACTGCGGCCCATCACTACCAACGGGGTCTCCTCTGTGCTCATCGAGCCTTTCCCGTGAAGATAGAAGAGGCGAAGGAGAAGGAACCCTCCTTCGCCTGCGGAGAGGAGACGGAGACGGAAGAGGCTGCTTTGCTGCACGGTAATCTCTCCGCCGTCTACTTCCATCGAGCCAAGTGGGTGGAATGTGCCTGGTCAGCCTGTCTGGCCCTTCAGCTACACGAAAATGGTGCATCTGTTGCCAGTGGTACTGCCCCCGTCATCAGGCGATTGGTCGCTCGGCTGCGGCAGGCCTGTTCCCGTCTGGACTACAGCCTGCCTGACCCGCCCACGGCCTCCGATCTGCGCAGGCTTCACAAGTGGATTAGGGAGTATGAGGTGAAAGGAGAGTCGAGGAGTGTCGCTGCAGTGGAGGAGGTGCGACATGAGGTTTTTGGGGAGGTCCGCCTTCCGGAACCCCGATATGGCCGCCATCCTGATGTAAGTGCTGATCTGACTTTGGACGTGAGTTCGCTTGTTTTGGTGGTGCGGACGGCCTCGAAATCCATCCTGTTCATAGCGATCAGTAATTATAGATCGCAGTAATAGTGCTAAAATTTGATTCTGATGTGGTAAATCGGAAGAAAAAGAAGCGTTCATCGGTGAGGTTTATTATGAGCCTGACGTTTCGGGTAGTTGTCTCTTCAGACAATGGACACTCTGGCTCATGGTCCTCGTCTCTGTATCACTATTTCTCCCGTATGCGTGTTCCACCAATCATAGCTGGGTCACCGCCTGTGTCTCGCGCCTCGCCTTCAGCCTCCTCGTTTACCCTCTCTGTCACCTGCTGAGTTTGTTGGTTTCGCCCTCTTGTGCATTCGGTCTGTCGGTCTCCGTCGCGCCCCGACTTGTTTCAGGCATATGCACGTTGACCGTTTTGGTGGTTGACGGCCCTGGTTATTCCATGCCGTGTCTGTCCCCCCGATAAGGTTCTTAAAACAATATAGGCGGTTAACTGACAGTCGTCAACATCCTGACTTCTTTGATTTGCCTTGATGTGTGATCATCATCTTGGCTCACAATTTCAACTGCGCCAAGGTTGAAGTCGTGCCCCATCTCTGCAGCATGAATTGCTATCTCCGATCTTGGGTCTATCCTCCTTACAGCCAGCTTCTGCTCATGCATTCGCGTTTGTATTTGTCGGCCGGTTTCTCCAACACAATTGCACATCCCGCAGCTGCACTGAAGTCGGTAGACGACGCCTGGATTCTCCTGTTTAGGTTTAGGGTCTTTCGGCTGCATTACTTGTTGTCGGATTGGGCAGGTAGGCTTGTGGGCAACCTCTATTCCGATATGCAGTTATGTTGGAGAACCCGGCCAACAACTCCAAACGCGAATGCATGAGCATAATCTTGCTGTAAGAGGGTTCGCTAAATCCACACTACATAATTGTATGTTTTTTCGATTTACTAACTCTGATTAATCCTCTATGCTTAAAATTTTAAAATATAGACTATCTAGGCATACAGTATGGCAAGTGCTGCAAGCAACATTCCGCAATTTGAAAAAAAGACCGGGAATCACTCGCAAACTAACATTGAGTAGGGTTGCAATACTGTTTATCATGCAGTCCAATTTCAATCATTTTCAGTCACGCTAGGATGCTGATTCTGTGATAAGCTCCTTTCTGACCGCTGCGAAAGAGTTGATTCTGTAACAAATGCCTACTTAAATAGCATGCATTTTTATCATTGATTTTGACTGGCTTTATAAATTCAAATATATTTTATGGAAAACATGCACGAAAAAATCTCTCTTGTACTTATTCGATAGCAACTTACGCCTTCCTTAAAGTTTATTCTCAAAGGAAGGGTTTCATTTTGGTTTCAAAAAGTTTCTACATTGCCAAATGATTTTGAAACCCACCGACTGCTAGAATTGAATTCAAGGTTTACAAACTCAATGCTAAACATGATGAAAACGCGCTATTCTTATGCACTGCACATTGGTTCGGGAACGACCTGACAAACTAGTAGCGGAAGCCTGCGCTGTTTCAGTTCTCAACCCCCAAGGACCTAAATTTGTGAAGAAGAAGAAGAAGAAGAAGAAAAAGAAGAAGAAGAAGAAGACGAAGAAGAAAAGGATACGATCACTGGGACAAGATTTTTTTCGCCTGAAGTTTCGACATCAGTCGGTGATGCTTCACCAGAAACATCAGCAAACAACGATAGCATAAACGGGTAATGCATGCACAGGAACTTGCAATTGTCATAGCTGTGCAGTAATGACGACAGAACTGTGCTTTTTTATTTTTGTGGGCTACGGCAGAACACCGGTGTAGGCAGAAAATTGTAAAATATATCCCCTTCAGAACCGAAAAAGATCAGGTGAAGCTAAGTTTAAGGAATCGCACTATTTTACAGATGCGAATATTTTTTGCCAATATCTGAAGGTCGTTGTCACGAAAACGCAGGTATAACGTTGTGACCGTATTTTGTTTTACAGCATCTGACATGGGATGGTAAGTAAAAATGCATACATTTTATCGCGTGAATGAAGGCAAGTAATAAACTAATTTAATCTACGGAAAATACTTCACAAGATAATTTCCGCTTATGCGTAATGTAGAAAAGTAACGGACAGAAGATTGCCAATTTTCGAAAAAGGTTGGTGTATATTCAGCCACCCTTTTTTGCCTTTGCTCCTTTGACAAATATTCGAATATGAAGAGCAAAGTGTGTTCTTTCATTTCTTATCATAATTATATCATTCTCAGGTAAATTAAAAATCTGATAAAACTCCTCCATTTTCACTGTGCCAAGACCTGGGGAAAGATAACATGCACAGACATTCGTCAGAGGAATATACAATTCAAGTGCTTTTTACAAAAGGTAACGTATTTAGGAAAGTTTTTTAGTCAACCTTAGGCATAAATTAAAGTATATTTTATGGAAGGCAGGGACGAAGGAATCCTCTCTTGTACTTATTTGATAGCAACTTACGCCTTCTTGAAATTTTATTCTTTAAGGAAGGTTTTCCTTTAGTTTAAAAATTCTAATTTTGAGTTTTTTTACGACTGTGTGGTGTTCATTCATAATACATCGTATCCGTCAATTTATTAATGCTGCCCCTGATATATACAGCATGATCCATGTCTTTTGCGAAATTCTATGAGAGCTATGCAGCCACTTCCTCAAACTGAGGTACGAATGTACTTTTCCTTAAACAGGATGAACACAGCATTCAGTTTGTAAAACTTGAATTCAATTCTAGCATTCGGTAGGTTTCAAAATCATTCGGCAATTTAGAAACTCCTTTAAAACCCAAGGGAACCCTTCCTTTAAGAATAAAATTCAAAGAAGGCGTTCTTTGCTATCAAATAAGGCCAGAAGAGGATTTTTGCGTGCATGCTTTCCATAAAATCTATTAAAAATTTATAAAGGCAGTCAAAATCAGTGATAAAAATGCATACTATTAAGATATCCATTTCTTACGGAATCAAATCTTTAGCAGCAGTGAGAAAGGAGCTCACCACAGAGTCGGCATTCTAGCGTGACTGAAAATAATTCAAATTGGACTGCATGATCAACAGTATTGCAACCGTATTCAAAGATGGTTTGCAAGTGATTTCCGGTCTTTTTCAAATTGTGGAATGTTGCTTGCAGCACTCGCCATACTGTATGTGCAGTGCATAAGAATAGGCGCGTTTTTACCGTGCTTACCAAAAGAGTCGACTGCTTATTCAAATTCGATGCAGGACAAACCCGTTTCAGACGGTATACGGCTGAACATAGTTCTGTTCGCCGCCGCATATCCGGTAAAATTTTGTGTGCGCCTAGAGGGCTTTTAAAATTGGGCCGTCATTTTCTTCTCCCTCCATTCGAATGTGAATTTTCTTATATGTACACGTAATGAGTGACCCCAACATTGGCCTCGTTGGGCTTCGCACCCACGGCATCAGGGGCAAGGCTTTAGTAAAATCAACAAACGGAACTAAGCGCCCCCCCCCGGAAACTGTGAGTTTCATTGGATTCGGTTCGACTTACCCCCCCCCCCCCAGCTTACGGCAATGTACACGTGACGGTCTAAGTAGTGGGTGTACTCCGATCACTCCAGTCATCAGGCCATATCCTCAGCTTAAAGGTAAATGGCAGAAGTCACCTGTGAGGGGGATTTGTTATAAACAGACATCCCAGTTGCAGTCTCAGGCGAAGCCAGGGCTATGGTTGAGTGCGTCCATCCAGACCTCAGAGGGAATGAGACAGTGGTGGCAGCTGCTTAAGTAGGATTGCGAAGCGAGTTCAAGTGGTTTGCTATTGGTGTGTTGCAATTGGCCCGGGGGGATGTCGCCTGCGGAGGTCTTTGCTGCATCGGCAGACTCAAGTGGCCCTTAGGCAGGCGTGCTTTCGTGGCTGCGGGTGTGTGCGTGACTGAATGTCGGTCAAGTGGTCTTCAGGTCAGCGAGTGGAACAGCCGCCTGCGAAGACACATGACGTTGACGCAGCGAGCATTCGGAGGGGAACAGCATTAATGGCCGTCCGCAACACACCAAACAGTTTTCGTCTGTCAAACGTAGATGTCTGTTACCCATTTTAAGTCTGGATTGCCGACTTGGTCTCTGAAAACCCAGATACTATCCATCACAGTAACCTGTGCGACGCCTTTGATAAACGTGGTAGCAATTGCGCTCACCAAGCGAATAATGCGTTACTTTTAGGGTAGCAAATTAATAACCTCTTATATATTCACTTGTACATGATATGGCTGTGATCATGCCTGATCTAACCGGCCTCAGTGATCGCACCCGCAGTACCTCTCCACGCATCTTCACTGGTCAACTCGCTAATAACGTCCTATATGTAACGACGCGCTCCTTGTTTACTTTGCATAACTGCCTACTTATTTACTAGTAGTAAGCAGAGTTTGTTTTACTACTTTGGTGTCGATTGTGTTGTTCTCACCAAAACTCTGTTTTCTATCCCGCTTTAGCTTCACGCCCTTTCGAGCGGCCTGCGAGTACAGTCTTCACCAGAACAGGGACGCTTCGTTGTGACGAGCAGGGCGTTCGCTGCGGGTGACGTGCTGGCCAGTGAACCTGCCGGTGGTTGGAGCCGGGAAACGGAAGGACCGATGACGGTTGCTGCTCGGGCAGCCGCATGTTGTCTCCTTTTGCCCTTCCAGCGTCACCTGAGTTGCAGCGCTTGTCACAGTCCCCTGACGAGCATCGGCTTCGTCTGTCCCGACTGCACCGACGCTGCCTTCTGCGGTCCGCCGAGCGCCTGCTTTCGCCGGCATCTGCACTCCGACAGCGGCGAGTTCATGGTCCCAGAGTGGCACAAGGCAGAGTGTCGGTAAGTGCCCTGTTCTGGATCCATTGTTGCTTATGATGATGATGATTATGTTTATAGTGATACAAGGTTCTTCCGTTGATCCATTCACTTCAACGCCGCTGACTGAATCCAAGCATTTTGCTCAGCTGCCCCATGGTCTTCAGTGATGACCACTTGGTACTACTGCCTTCGCTGTCAGCTCGGCTCGTAAAACGCAACCGGATTTCAGTACCTGTGCCGTCCTTTGCTCTGATTGGAAGCTTGCTTTAGTGCTTTTTCGGTAGTATTAGTTTTCCGTAACTTATTCACTCGCCGTTAAATGTCGTTACAGAAAAAGACAAAGAAGACTGAATTGACCATTTCTGACTTGTTAGCTCTCATCAGCTGGTCATACCCAACCTCAGGTGGCGCACCACCCGAGAGGCTTGAGCGCGCGACTTTTTTATCCGAAGTCCAATGCTCTAACGATTGAGCCACGGGCTGGTTGTTTCGCCTGTTTAGATCCTACAGTAGTTGATGAAGGTTCACCGACCGCTACCGAAACTCAATCATCTCGTTCTGCCTTGAGGCTCGCTCTCTCGAGCCCCGCCAAGCGCCACATAGTTGATTGTTACGTAGGAAGATGAAATTTCCGGCAAGGAAAAGGGAGACTGAAATAGCTACTTCTGGTTTATTAGGCTTATTAGCCTTTGACCTCTGCTGAACTTTCATCACGTGATGACTGCTCGGCCATCTGGCTCTCCGGTGTTGGCATAAGACGACGCGGTGGCCTATGCTTTCTGCAAGTGGCGACTTGCTTTGGCCAAATTAAGTCTCACCATCGTATATGAATTGGGCAAATCGTTGCACTTGTTTATAGATTGGAGGTCCGTGAACCATCACTCAAGTAAATCTCAGCTCACCCTTATTGATGCTTAATAAGCGACTAACAGCCATCCAAGTCTTCTTTGTCTTCGTCTGTAATGCTTACCCGCATAAATCGCTTAATTGCAAGTAATGAAGTAGTCTATGCTTTGCCCGTCACAGTCAGTATGCTTGGAGCTGACTCTGACTTGCGTCCATTAGCCACCTTTGTCTGTTTTTGTTTTTACCCCTTCTGTATCTAGGGCTTTAGGTGTTCGGTCGCAGTTCACGTCTTTTTATTCACATCCCCCCGCTATTCCTTGCAGCGTAATATTTTTGCTCAACTCCATCGGCATTGGGCATCTGTGCTTCCGACTGGCGTACCTTCGTCTCACTGGGCATCTGCCGTACCCCTCCACCGACCCTGGCCCCTCTCCGATCAGTACCCTGGACACCCTGGTGGACCACTTTGCTAACTTTCCCAGCCTCTTCGAATACGCCCTTACTGGCTGGCTACTGCAGCTTCTGCTTCAGGCTGCCCTGGGTCGGGAGGCCACCGCACGGGTGGACTGTTTCAATGGCCAACCCGTGGGCCGCTGGTGCTTTGACATGCTGCGTCGCATACAGTGCAACGCTCACGCCGTTACGGAGGTGGGTCCAGTGCCCTCCTCCGAACGTGCGACACCTGGTGGTCCTGTGGACGGAGGAGCTGTGGGCGCGTTTGGTCAGAACCGTATTGCCGGCGGTCTCTACCCCGAAGTCAGTCTCATCAATCACGCCTGTCAACCGAATATCTCCTACCAGTTTCATGTGAGTGTGTCCTCATTTTGCTGTCTCGTGTTTATTAATCGGATTCTAGGACCCCGGGGAAGGGCCTTTCACACGCAAAGTCGCATATCTAAATTCTCTGTTGAAACGGGGGGGGGGGAGTTGGCGTCTACCTGATGTCTGCTGTGGAGTGCAAACTTGCCGTTGCCTGCTTAATCCCTGCGTAGTTGCGAAATGTAAGATCCTTCATTTTATTTAAGTTTATGTGAGGAAGATATATAAAGGGCGTCCCAAAAAATTTATACGCATTTTAAATTATTGTAAACTTTGTGTTTATCACAATTTTATTATTTCAAAAATGTAAAAATACTTAGAAGTATCATTTGATTGCTTTTTACTGCATGTTCTCAAACTGACGGCTAATTAAGCGGTAAGGTTAGGGAGAAGGGGGGGGGGTGGTGGTGGAAGAGGAGAGAAGAGGCTTGGGGAAATGCCGGTAGCTAGGCGGCCGTTGGCCATGCTAAGCTTGGGGCTTGCAGCAGGTTCTTCTGCGCGCACAAAATTGGCTTCATCAACCGGTCAGAAGTTGCTTCTGCTGTTGCCAACAGTCGCTGGCCCAGTGACTTAGAGTAGCTTGGTGGGACCTTGTAGATCAACCTAAAGGCTTCATTGGGGTCCACCTGATGTCCGGAATCCACCATGTGATGGTTCTGTTGGTATTGAAATCACCCTTCCTTAGCCATTGTGGGAGGTGTTCCTTTATTCTTTTAGATAGGCGCCAACTCGTGCGACCAATATAACCTGCTCCACAGGAGCAAGCAAAGGAGTAGATACACATGGAGGTGGTCTGAGTCGGTAACCTGTTCTTTCCTTCTCCATGGAAGACTGGGTTAGTTGAGAATAGTACCCGCCTCTTCTCTCCTCCTCCACCCCCCCCCTTCTCCCTAATTACCGCTGAATTAGCCGTTTGTTACTACCCCACCCCATAGTCTATCCCCCGGACTAATTTGCCTGTAACGTTGAAGGTAATTTGCCTACAATTTTACCTTTACGCTTTACCCACCTCCCATATAAAAGTAATAGCCTGGTGAGAATTTATTGAAAGTATACGTATGCTCGCCAATTACTCTTCGGATTTTTGAAATAATAAAATTATAGTAAACATTTTATGGGACACCCTGTTTATCTGTACGTCTGTACTCCCTACATGTAAAATGCACCGTAGGCATATCAAAAATTTGAAAAAAGGCAACATTAAATAATACAGGCGAGCGTGTTAGTCTTTATATATTGACGAAGGATCTCTACTGTTAGCAGTATAAGCAAATACAGTCACTTTTTCATGTATTTTATAGTAATTGGTCTGAATACAAGGATGTTGTAAAGAAAGTAGTATGCTCTGAAGTGTTTTTGAATGTAAGGGTGAATAAACTACCGGTTTCGAAAGTTCAGCTTCCTAATATCCAGGCAAATTAATTTTTGATCGCGGTATGGATCAGTATATTTAAGGTCTGTAGGCGTAGACCGAAATTGTAAGTGTATATTTTGTTTGAAACCTGTCAACCATTGCCAAATATCTACCTACCGCATTGGTTGACGGGTTTCAACACGAATATACACTTGCAATTTTGGTCTACGCCTATAGACCTTAAATATACCAATGTATACCGCGATCAGAAATTAATTTGTCTGGAGATTAAGAAGCTGAACTTTAAAAACCGGTATATCAACCAGAAAGCAGATAGGGAAAGCGGAAGACCTAATTAATGAGCCGGACCCCTAACAGCTATGTCAAGCAGTGGCAGAATACCGGCGCAACATGTGTCTGGGCCTTTAAGCAAGTACCTAGGCTGTTAGTATGGCAAGTTACAACACGAATTTATACTACTAACGACTGTCTGATGGCAGCATGTGTATATTTCACAGGGGTTGACGGGTTTCAACACGAATATGCATTTAAAATTTCGGTTTACGCCTATAGACCTTAAATACACTGATATATTCCGCGAACAGAAATTAATTTCTCAAAACTTTCCTATTTGTTGCGTTACACCCTTTTCCTTGTCCTCCCGAAAACCGGTCGACTTCTTTTTCTTTCTTCACAAACATCATCGTACTGTGCCCAGGTAGTCCCTGTTGGGCAGTCATTATGATGTCGCTTTCGCTTCTATGATGTGGGATCATTACCGATAGCGCCCGAAAACCGCACGCACATCCCGCCCGTCTTCTCCCAAGCCAGTCGGTTTTGCCTGCGGCTTCAGAGAGCAAACCTCAGCAGTGGCTTGTACTTATCCAGATCACTTATTTTACGCTCATCTCGAACCCAGATTCAGACTTCCTGCTGACATCCAGGGGATATGAGTAGACGTTCTGTAAAGTACAAGCTCCAAATGTATACTGTAGTAGGCCTAAATTTTAATCCATAGATGGCAAAATGCACGACATAAGGGCATGATAGTACTTGTGTTTTATTTACAAACGCTCTTCTATGATCCGAATTCTAACTACTTTACCTCATAAAGACGGGGAGTGCATACTGGATGCAGACTTCTTAAAAAGCACACACATGCCATATTATAGCATACTGTTTTTACCGGCCTTAGTAAGCATGATTGCTAGAATTAGAATTTTAGCATAGACACGTACTTTTAGCAGCATTATCGTAGTCTGAACCTAGTTGAGAGAGAGACACAGCTTGATGGATAGAGTTGAGAGGGTGGAAACCAAGGCAAGCTCTGTTTTTGAAGCTCAGCTACAATGTGGGCCTTGAGTGATACAAAATGTCCCTTGTGATAATGAATAACATTAAGCGAATTAAAAACTGAAAGGAAATATTTAAAAAATTCAGACGAGCAGGTGGCGAGCATTTGGTAAGCTTTCGATAAATTAGCATGATACATCTTGGCATTAAGTCGCACTCAAATCAGTATTACAGCCCTGCTTAACAAAAATTCTTCGAATCGACAATAAATGTCAGAATTTCGGTCGACATTTCGTGGTATAGGGAATTTATTGTATGATTGTAAGAAGATAGCATATTCGGCCTCTTACCAAATTGACTTTGAATATTGAAGTTTATTTGCATTCCTAGGTAGTGAGAGTGAGAGAGATGTGTTTTATTTTGAAAATATCATTCCAAATGTTTCAGCGAAAGCGTCTTCCACTCACAAGAAATAAAAGTAGGCGCAAAAAAATCACAACACCGCGAAAATCAAAAGCAATGCATAATCCTCAATGGCTGCATTTGTCGATATCGTGAGTAAATTTCCTTGGAAAATTCGTCAAATATCGGCCTAGTTGAGCGGCTATGATGACCTCATCGTAGTTCAAATGAACAAAGAGGGATACAAATCAGTTTATATGGGCTAAGTAGGCCAACCGACGTATATGTAAGAAAATTTACATGTGAATGGAGGGAGGAAAAATATGGCGGCTCAATTTGAAAAGCCCCACAGAGGTCGATGGGGAGAGCACACTGTTACCAATAGAAGCGAAAATGCTAGTCCCAGAAATTAATTGAGAAGAAGACGAATCGATCGCTGTGACCATACTTTTATTCGCCTGACGTTTCGATATCCGTCGTGCATTCGTCATCAGCGACATAGTCAGAGACCAATAGCAGATAGGGTAGCACTTGCACAGGATTTTGCAGTATTTATAGAATACAGTAATTACTGCAAACATACGACGATAATTAACCGTAATTGCCTTCTGGAGTGTTGGTGGTCTGTTGAACGGCATGCGAACTCTGACCTGCTGACCTATCATCACGCGTTTTGGACTGCGGCGTGATAATTGCCCGGTTATCTGGCCCTCCGGTACTGGTATAGGATCACGCGGAGGTCGGAGCCCGCATGCCCTTCAACAGACCACCAACACTCCAGAAGGCAATTACGGTTAATTATCGTCGTATGTTTGCAGTTATTACTGTATCCTATAAATACTGCAAACTCTTTCGCATGTGCTACCCTATCTGTTTTTGCTCTCTGACTACGTCTCTGATGCCGAATCCACGACTGATATCGAAACGTCAGGCGAATAAAAGTATGGTCCCAACGATCGAGTCATCTTCTCAAGTTATGATGTGACTGGAATATTTTGTGTTTAGAATAAACAATGATTAATACTACAACATCAACCCTATATTTTCGAAACGCTGATGAATTACTGCATGTTGGGTACCATTTCTAGACGTATCTCATCTCCTGTAATGTGTACGAGTATCTTAAAGCAAGAGTTTTCCCCCTGTAGCTCGCAATGGCAAATTGTCTCCCACAGACGACAGCATTGTTTCTGCTTGTTGGCTAGTACGTCCTTATTGCTGCGTCAATCCTCTTTTTTTGTCCTCTCATAAATCGGTCGACCTCTCTGGCGTTTTTACGTAATGTACACCGATAATATGCCCAGTTTGTCCCTGATGGGCAATCTTTTGCTTCTGGCCAGTACGATAATGTGCGAAGTCCGCACAAAACCCGTCCCTGGCATACTGGGGAGCAGTATGTTTATGTCTACAGCCAGTCATTTTATGTCTGCGCTATAGGAGAGCAAAACTCAGCGGTGGCTTGCACTAACCCTTGCTTAGACCACCACCAGTTTACGCTCATCTCGTGAACAGTTGACGCCCAGCTGCCCTAACTGATGCAAAATGCCGAAATTTGCGAACGATCAGTAATCACTCATAAACCGCCGGCATTAACGCATGTAAGAAAACTTTGAAGTAGTAATGAACAACCTTAGGCGAATTCGTTACTTAAAACAAAAATATAAAAAACACTTATAGTTCCTTTTGAAGAACAGGTGAAGCATAAAAATATAATCATCGGGGGGGGGGGGATCGTAACAATTTAAGCATGAGCATACTAAAACAAATTTTGGTTCGTCAAATTTCTTTTGAGGTATTGCTAGTATTGGATTACAATTAGTTTCAGATCATCCTTTAAAGTCCGGCGAATATTTCGCAACCTTCCTTCTTTCAAAACTATTTTCCGTAAATTCTGATTCCGCTCGATGTGTTTATTAAACTTCCAAAATAAGCTATTTATTAATAGCATTTATCGAAAAAGCTACTTTTGGATATTAGTTGATACATAGATGACCGTTTAGGGCATACTATTTGATTCACGTAAGAACTTTCTACGTAAGGACAGGTTACAAATATCACCATGTGACCCCGGAAATCTGTAATACGAAAACAGTAATACTTTAGAAATTATTTCTGTTGCATGCAGCGATAACAAATAGAAATAACCGCGGAGTCTAATGGGAACCAGTCGTCGGAAGTTTTGAAAGAGCAAGTGTAATGTTAGTTCTTTAATAGGGCATACACAGATTCTTAGATATAACAGGAACGTAGAAATAAAAAAAGGTTTTCATTAGTTGTAATGTTTGTTTTATGCTCATCTACATGGTTCAATAAATATACTACCCCTATATAAGAAAGGAGCAGCTTTTATTCTATCATCTGTCCATAAAAGGAACTCTGGCGCAATGGTAGTGTAATTTAGGTCCAGAACAGCGCACCTTATACACGCTTGGCCTAAAGTTTTTTTGTCTTTCGGTTGGGGTTGGTTTTGGGTTTAGGATAAGGGGTTAAGGTTCTGGGACCTAAATTAAACTTCTACCGGGGCTTTGAGTTACTTTGATGCTATTTATATCCTCTGCCTATGACTTTTGGCTATGATAAGATACTTCTACAGAAAGCACTTAAAGTAAATATTCAGCTGTGACCATGATCTGAGCGTCCCTATCTGGGAGTAGAGGTATTAAGGGGGGGGGATTTGGAAATCGATTCCGGCCACCTACGAGGCGTTTAAACCCAGCATCTTCTGAAGCTCTTTTGTCGCTCCTCGGTCGGTCAGTGTGGTTGTACTGAACAAAACCTCGTTAAGTAGCGGCTGAGGTGGACGCGACAGTCGCGTTCACCGCCAACATGCTTTGCATTTTGGAGTGCTGTAGGGGGGGGGGGGGGGGTCGCCTGGGTGTCGCCGCCTGCGCTGACAGTTACTACCGCCATTGAGATTGACACTCTTCCGACAAGCGCCGCCCCAGAGGCCGCCGACGCCGCACACCGGTCCGTTCTGGCTGAGTTGTCTGAAAGTTTCCGTTTGTTTTTAATCGTCGTCATCCTAGGTCAGCGCTTTATGGAGGCAATCGACTTTGAATGGCAGTAATTATGTTATCGTCCGAAATGCTAACCGAACTTGCGTCTGGCGCATAAATGATCCCTATCCGGTGGGTTTCATGGCAGTACTTTCAATGAAATAGACTAGCAAATCGTTTGGCCGCCAGAGTTATAATGTGTTCGACTCTATGCGCAGTACTTTCGTTCGACCGACCAGGCTCTCAGGACACTGCGTCAATTTTGTAGTCCTCTTTGGTAGAAGAGAGGGAATCCTGGTCACACGGACTTTATTCGTTGCTGAATGTTCACCGATCGAGTGGGACAAGTGAGTTCCGCTAGCGCTCGGTGAACAGTGAGCAACAAGTGTCACGATCTCCCGATTTAAAGCGGCAAGACAACGATCTCCAGGCTCAATGATTAGGCCATTGGACTTCTGATCAAAAATTGTGCGAGTGCGTCCCTCGTGTGGTGCACCACTTGGGTTTGGATATCCCAGTCTCCCTAGTCTTTTTCGGTAATACTGCCTTTACGGATTGTATCTCAGGTTTGTTGCTTCTCCGTGTTTTATTTAACTTGCATGGCCCCTATGCATGTATTGATGTGCTTAAACAGTTCTGGTAAACGAAATTCCCGCCTCTTCTCTCTCCCCCCCCCCTCGGAGTGGGAAGATATCGTAAGTCAGGTTTGCCCGACTATGTGGTTTTGTTCGTCTCTGCTTCTCGCTGTATATCTCACGCACAGCTGGTCACAATGCCACTGCAACCCTCTTGCTACCGTAGTGCGAGCTTGCGAGCCACCCTGTCGTCACGCGATCACTTTGATCCGCTCCAAGTTGCTCTCATGGGGGCTGGGTGTTTGTTTTTGCGCAAGAAACCTTTCGTTTCGCTGGTTCCTCTGCTCCTCTTCCCCCCCCCCCCCCCCTAAGGGTGCAAAAGCCTCGCATGAAATCGGATGTGCAGTGTGTGCGTTTGCATGCCGATTGAAGAACAAAATTCAGACCGTGGGTAACAATTTATGGAACTGGAATTCCTAATATAGTGAGGTTGGCGGTATGAATATGGGACTGTTACGGGGACTTCTACAGCGCGAAGCTTCGCCAAGGCATCAAATTGCACAGAGTATTGAGCTGTCAGACATGTCAGATGTAAGTTGCCGTTTGAAGATGTCCAGAGAACGAAATCTGAACCAGGGCTAAGGATTGCAGTTTGCTTTGTACGTTTGGGACTTTCGTCCATGTCTGTCTGTCATACTTATGAAGGTGTGCACCATGAGTGCGGCTACGCCCTCAACGCGTGCGTTCGAATCTCGAATGATCCCCACCTGGGATCGGGCATAACTGGCTGATAACGGCTAATGAGCCAGAAACGGCCACTCCTGTCTCGTTTGTCTTTGTCGGTTCCACTTTATCAAGAAGCACATTTGATCGATGCACCCGATCTGCAGCAACAAAGAATGGCAGGTGGCGAGACACTGACCCCTGTGTTTGATCATCTGCGCCATGTGTCTGTGCGCATGTTTATGGTTCCGACCCAGACTGGTGGTCAAGGTCATGCTTGGTTGAATGAATCCAAATAAGCCCCTATCAGGTTGCCCTTAACCGCTGTCAACCCTCTTTGCTGTTATATCTTGGCCGACTTCAGCCCGGCAGGAAGTTGCCTGTTCGAAGTCAGTTGGATTGGTGTGTGATCATACGTGAGTGTATGTATATTTGATGGAAATAAGTTATATGGGAAATGGGAACAATCTTTATTGCATAAATTTTCGAAGCTGGATCTCCCAGGTCGTCATTAGAAGTGTACTGAGTATACAAAACAGTAAGCATTTTAAATCTGCCGAAAAAAACAATAATGTATAGTCATACCGGCCAATAATTGTCTCTATTTTTTAACGTCTCCGAATAGGCTGCCGTTTTTTCCCTGCTTCCTTGAGGTTATTATGTATGGAATCTAATTCGAAGTGCCGATTAATGCACGTTTCATTTGAGTTAATAGCCTTTAAAAATTCACGACCTCTTAGATTGAAAGGAGCCAAGCATGCAAGCTTTCTACTCATGCAATCTTGTGCCCAGTCTCTAGTGTATGCATGGCAACATGGGACAAGCGGTCTGGCCTTTCAATTGCCAATGAGTGGTCGTGTAGACGTATACAGACTAATTTGTCTCTTTGAACACAGTTGGACCACAATCGCCACAGGCAATCTTGTAAACCATTTCTTTTCTGTTCACCTGTTTCTGCACTAAAATACTTCTTAAGTCGGCCTAGGGATGCCCGCGTAATCAGAAAACTGGTGTCATCAGACGGGCTCAAAGTTTGGCCTACTGACTTTGGCTCGAGTGTCCTCAAATTTTCCAGGTTTTTAGCCTTTAACATTTCTTGGTGAACTGTCGAAAGTCTTTACTCCACTCTCGAATGCATAGTACACACGCACATCTGTTTAGAAGAACATCCTCTTCTGCCAGTTCTTTCTGATTATTGGCCTAAAAGGCCGGCCCCTTTAGGGCATTCGTGTGTAGTTTCACCACACTAAGTACACTTAAAATCCCATTGTCAGAAGAAAAGACGCCCGCTGCTTTTGTATACATATCAACGTTTCAGTAAGAACGTACTTTATGGGTGAATGTTTTTGTTGGACGTCCTGGAGGCATTTATTTGCAAGCGCGTACACACTGCACTACAATTGCCACAGGGAATCTTGTACATGACTTCTTTTCTGTGCACCGGTTTCCGCACTAAAATGCGGCTGGGGATGCCCACGTAATCAGAAAACTAGTGTCATCAGACGGGCTCAAAGTCTGGCCTACTGACTTCATCTCAAATGTCCTCATGCTTTTGACAGATTCAAGTCATAGTTTTCGGGTTTTTAGCCCTTACCATTTGTTGTTGAACTGTCCAAAGTATTTACTCCACGTTTTAATGCATACCACGCACGCACATCTCTTTAGAAGAGCCTCCTCTTCTGCCATTTATTCTGGATTGACTTAGAAAGCTGGCCAGTCCCGTTCTTAGGACATGCGTGCGTACATTGAAAATCCCATTGCTGGAAAAAAGAACGCCCGCTGCTTTTGTATGTATATCAACTTTTCAGCGAGAACGTACTTTATCCGCGAATGTTTTTATAGCGCGTCCTGTTGGCATTTATTTCCAAGTGCGTACTTTTAAGCATCCCTGAGGCTACTGGAACGGCCTGGTATTTATTCCATAAAAACCGACTCCGTCGGCGTGCACTTTTTGAAACCTGTTAGAAGACACAACAAGTGCAACTACTATTAAAACGCCGATCGACTAACGTCAGCCCA
>JAYGXS010000009.1:1495024-1512179 GCA_036362985.1 Ligula intestinalis
TTGAGGCCAACCACGTCATGCCCCTACCTCAGTGTTTTTTAAAACTGTCTCTGAGGTATCCCCTGTGTATGCGCCTGAGCCATCTGGTTGCGCCTTGCGCCAGCTCGCTCCTGTCACGTTTCTCCTCCCGCCCACCTACGCATTCCGTGGTGCGGGAGACGCTCGTCGTTCTCTCACGCGGGCAGCAGCATGTGCGTGTGCGTGGCATTTATATGTACCGTCTGCGGATGTCGTTTCGACCACACCGTCCACACACACGCACCTGCACACGAATTCGCTGTGCGTGCAGGTGCAAGCTGTGCCCACAAACACCACACACCCCCACGCGTCGGGGCCATTCCCGCGCGCGTTACGTTGCGTTGCGTAAGGCTGGTCCTCTGGCTCGCTTGCTGCACATTTCACTGCCGCAGGTTCGCTACATGCGCACACGCGCACGAGCTAGGCTGTGTGCATGCGCGCTAATGCCTTGGTATGTGATTCCTGACTCTTTCTCTCTCTCTCTCTCGGTCTCTGTCATGGCGGCTATCCGCGCGGCGGCGGCGGCGGCGGCGGCGGCGGCGGCGGCGGCGATTCATCATGCTCTTCCAGTCGCGCAGATATGGTAATCTCTGTGTGTGTGTGTCGTCCTCCCTATCTGCCGCTGCCGTCGTCGTCCGGCTCGTCGTGAGAACTTTGACGGTTCGACCGTGGTGGTGCTTCTGTTGCTGCTGCCGCCGTGGAGGTAGCTCAGGAGGGGTTGCGCTTACTGCTGTGGCCTTTCAACTTCCAGCAGCGTGGCCATTAAACGCATGTCTGCTAGGCGGGGGGGAGAGTTCACGCTAGTTACCAGCATTGCCGACACAGACAAGTGGGAGCCCGTAATGGCAAGTTCCGGCTCGTTAGCCGTAATCAACCAGCCATACATAATTCCAAGTGATGCTCCACCCTAGGCTCGAGCCCGCAACCTTTTTGATCGGAAGTCTAACCATTAAACCATTGAGCTTCGGGCGGTGCACCACTTCGAGTCGGATATGACTGGTTAATGAAGGCTACCGAGCTGCAAAAGGGCCATCACAGTCTTCCGCTTGTCTTTGCTGGCAAATCTATCTGTCTGCGGTTGCTGGCTGAGCTCGAGAATTAGCCCCAAGAAGGCAGAGCCGGACGACTGAGTTCCGTTGGCGATAGGCGAACTTTAATCAACAAGTTTACGCTAACTGAGCTGATAAAAGCGAACACGCAAGTTGCAGGGCGCACTTCAGAATTAGAAGATGCCATCGTTTTGGACATCGCATTTGTTCGACTGACATTTCGGGATCTCACTCGATAGAAGGGCTGAGGGCGCTGGGGGACGCAGCTGCCATGCGGCCACGTGTCTACTTCAATGCACAGATCCCACATTGGTTGGTTGGTAGCCCTTATTGGTTCAAGGGTCCTCACTGGAGTCCAAACTGGGTGAAGTTGGGAGACGGAGAAAAGCCGCGACCACAGCCGGCTTGAGCCAAAGGTCCACGGGGGTGCGTTAGGTGCCTGGCCGGGAGCTGCAAGCGAAGAGATGCTAACAGTCATGCTGTGAGACGCCGCAGTCGGGACAGCTGTCGGGTGTGGATGGGTCGAGTCGATGTTGGTGCTGGCGAAGGAGCATGGAATAGCCATTGCATAGCTGCGCCAGGGTACAGCGAGTGACTCTGGGAAGTTGTCGTTCCGTGGCCGCAATCAGAGGTGGACAGCCACCCAAAAGGACCGAGGGGTGGTAGCTGCTTTTGGCGTCCACAACAGTTCTCTGTTGAAGACGCTGGAAGCCTGTCTTGATGGCAGAGTCATTAGCGGGTCGATCCGAGAGACGTGATGCCACAGCTTCCTTGTGGAGAGCTGTAAGAGATGGTCGAACACTGCAGTTAGGTTCGGGGACGTGGCAATGGTGGTGATTTGGATGAGTGGGTTGCGAAAAGGTGCACCAAAACTTCTGACCTAGGACTGCGTTGTGAGGGGGTGACCGGCAGGACAGAGGGCTCCATATGAAGGCGACATCTTGTAGCAACCTGGGACTGACTGGAGGGCAGCGTTCTGTGCTGACTAGAGGCGGCGGAGGCTAGAAGAGCTGATAGTACGAGACTAGATTGGTGCCGCATAGGTCAGATGCAGCTTGCTCAGCGCTGTGAATGTGGTCGCCGAGGTCTCTTTCGCACAGCCCCAGGATTTGCCCACAAGAGCCTCGAGAATCTTGGTGTAACGGCTCAGTTTGGTTGCTACTCCCCTGGCCTGATCCGCGAACCTGAAGAGCGGATCTAAACGGACGCCAAGGAGCTTGGGCTTACGGAGCAGTGGTAAAGACTTACCGTTAACGAGGATGGTTGGGTGACAATCGTACTTTTTCGGGTCCAGTGTGGAAACAGTGACGGTGGCAATGGTGGTACAGTAAAGTGGATCCATGGCTAGTTAAGCGCATACCTGCTTTACCGTACTAAGGAATTGGTAAGGGTAGGTTTTGTAAGTCCCCTGCAGTTTAAAATATGTAGCCTGTCCTGGTTCAGTTTATTGTCTCATAGCCTGGGAGAGTAACCCTCTGTGTATTAATTCTTTCATTCATATTGTGGCATACAAAAATTTGTTTTAATGGGCGGGGGGTTATACTCAAATTGCTTTTCTATAATGAGAGTTGCGTTTTTAAATCACTCCCCATTTCGCTGCTATTTATGAATGCCTATAATAATAAAGTTGGTGGACATGTCTTCTCGTATAAGTTCCCGTGCTTGCCTGCGGTGAGACTTCACCCTTTAAAACCAACTCTACCATCATTTCCGTTCCACTCGATCCTGTGGCAAATGGAGCGGAGCCTCACTTTCACATCAAAGACTAATTTCAAAATTTCGGCAGGACTGTCTTTAGAGGTCCTATTTGCCTTTGAATTATAACAATAACCTACTTTAACATTTTGCAGTAGCCCAACTTTCTCTTTTTTGTTAAATTCCGCCAAGATAAGATTGAATTTCCTTCTTTTTCGTTCAATTCCGCCAACTTAAGATTGAATTTCCATCAGTAGGCATCACTTGCCTGAACAGCAGGACTTTATGCTGATGGAGTTGATTCTATTTAGTACATTGAAACAAATAAAACTTTCCTCAATTTAATCTTTTTAATCACTTCCAACAAAATTAAATATCCATTTATATTCGCTAGCCAAGAATTATATGTTTAACAATAAATTACGTTAGACAGTTGGGGAGGGGGTGGGGATCATATATATTTGGGCGACCCTACGAGACTAAGTCGTGTAGTATGTAGGCTCTATGAATATGGCCGAAAACATGTGGAATTAAAGCTGCAATACTGCCAGCGGAATCCACACTTCCTTAATCATTGGACATGTAATAGTAGTGAAAAGTCGATTCCCAGGTGGTACGTCAGAAGAAGAGAAGGCCAGGGAGAGGTTTATTTGGTATCTGACCTTTTTCGGATGATTGTCTCGTCTATACATCTCCAACGGGTGAATGCTCTGGCTCCTGACGCCCCAGTTACAGACAGTGTCAATGCGGAGCAGACTGCGGGTGACGGTTATCCGGCAGTTGGGGCGGCCTGTGGCCCCACACAAAGCGGTTCAAATTGTATTGGTAGACAGCCAGGATAGATAGATGAGCCAACTATCCGAAAAACGCCAGGTAAACAATAAACCTCTCCTGGTGAACGCCCTTTCTCTTTCTGACGTGCTTTTGCACCGTCAGAAGCGAAGGCATGCACCGCTGGAGAGAAATAGGTTGGGGGGGGGTTGGGGACGTGGGAGAATCTCGGGAACAGTTAGTTTATTTCCGAGGGCAAAGGAGGGGCGGGACGCGGTAGCCATTAAATCGCCAGTGTAAAGATGGTAATAAATCCACTACTACGCTGGTGTCTGCCCCCCCCCCCCCCCCTACTCTTCTCCCCACCAGGTCAGTCGATGCGTCATGCTAAAAGGGGGGAGGGGGTAGGGCAAGCCCACGCCCCCGCATCCGCGTCTACCTTAACTTTGACCACCTATCCCCTGTGCACCATAAAATGCAGTGTTGTGCGTGGCGTCACGACATTCGCCCGTGATGAAAGCCTCTCTGCCTTAACAACATCGCGACAAGGAATTTAACCTGATGAGGATTTCTCATCTGTCCCCCCCCCCTCCCGAAACTGTACACGGTACTGGGGACGCCCCGCCCAAATTGGGTCTGCGCATAACTCTGGGAGGCGTGCACATTCTCATGTTCCGACTCTAACTCTAACATAAAGCTAAACCATGGCTGTAACCCTACAGTCAAGCTGTATATTTAATGCTGATCCCAAACCTACGTCCCAATGCCGCCTGTATTGTCTGTGTTTCCTGTTCTCATATCCTTTTCGGGGGGGGGGGGGGGGGGCATATAGCACGCTTTGCCTTAACCCATAAACTATTAATCTACTTTACCCCATACAAATTGGGAGTACACACTGGGTAGCGGCGTCCTACGGGCGCACACAGGCTAGTAGCTATGGTTACTAGAATTAGCACTTAACCATAGGCAAGTACTTATAGCAACAGCAGTATCCTAGCCCCCGTAGTATAACTCGTAGTTAAAACGGACACAGCCTGGGAGGATAGATTTGAGCGGGCGGAATGCAAGGCAAGCCTTGATGTGCTCAGGGCCTCAAACATGTAGTTACTCGAAATAGCATAAACCCAAATTTCCAACTCCTTGTCGGGAACAAAAGAGGTATGAACCCCACCGCTAACTCCAAAAAGCATTACTTCTGACAAATGTTATCTTCAGAAATAGTACCAGTACTACTAAGACTCGGCTACATTGATAGTCAGTAGTAGTAGAAACAGTTGTAACCGTATCAGTCTCGGCCTCCTTGGGTCCGTCTTCACACCTATTATGGGTGAGTGAGGGCAAATAGAACCGGAGTACGCGCGCAAAGTCTACTGTCAATTAAGACTGAGTAAGGCGGTATTTTGTCTTGCATTGCAGAAAACAGCCTACAACGGGTCCCGTTTAGCCTTCGAGGCTCCCGGCGAAGGTGAAGAATGCGGTTGGCGCTAACTACGTCCGCTCTCACTTTTCAGTTAACCCCCCCCCCCCGAGGCCGTTATCTTCTGTACCAACCTGTTGGTGGACTTCATCGAAGTGGATGTTCGAACACACACATATAACAGTAATCCCTACCGAATTTATAATTTTTTTAGATGACGATTTCCTGTTAACTTGAATAAGATAGTGATTGCTCGACCATCGATTTCGATGAAGTTCACCGTGTGCTCAGCAGTATTGGGGGGGGGATTTAAGTGCGTTGATGCGCAGCCATCTTCCGCACTCTGAACCCGCTTGAACTGGTGACAAGACAGAGTTGAGATTACTGAACAGGATCAACCGCAGGCCGCTTTCTCTGATGCAGGCCAGAACACCGCCTAACTTAGCTTTAAGTGAACGTAGACTTTTGCGCTGGTACTACCGCACTACCTAATTTCCTAACAGATTCAGGGACACCGAGATTGATACTGTTATTATTCCTAAGCTACTTATTAGCGATTCGTCTGAGTTATATTCGTGTTATAATTGTCGCTATTTTTACGTCAGAGGTGACACTGATGAAAAGTCGGCACTGAGGCTCATATTTCCTCGATGTCAACAAGGAGTGTCAGTTTGCGTTTATGCTATTGCGAGTAAATACGTGTTTGAGGCTCGCAGCACATTGGTGCTTTGGCCTGGCCAGCGCCATCTTACCTCTATTCACCAAGAATAATATCATTTTCTCCTATGTTTGGACTGCGAGAACTAGGATATTGCTGCTAGAGGGCTATGCTAGGTGTGTTAATCGTAGTAAACCTTTTTATTAAAACCAGTGAATAGTACATGCACGTTGGAAATCGGAGGGTAGTATGCAATCACAACCTACATCGGGCAAATAGTAAACAGCAGGCATAAAGAAACGTTTATATACTAATAGCTCAAGTTATACAATGTCCTTAGGTCACAGCGTAAAACCATTTGCCGTTTTTCAGGCACGTTGGAAATCGGAGACTAGTATGCAGTCACAACCTCTATCGGACAAATCGTAAACTGAAGCGTTAAAGAAACGTTTATTAATATGCGCAAAGATTTGAGGTCCAGATATCTTATCGTTTTCACCATCCCCCAAAAGACGAAGAAGAAGAAGGTTCAAGGACATGGACCGAGTTATTTTGGAACTGACGTTTCGGACACTCGCTTGTTTTCATCGTCAGAGTACCGTGGTGGTTGTTCCTGTTTGTTGGACTGTTTCAACATCGTTGCATGCCAGTTATTATATCTGTTCTCGGTGCACGAACTTTGACCTGTTTTTTCGCTGCTGCCAGTCCGTGAAATTGACCGCTGGGGGGCTCGTGTGACCTTTGTCCCCTTTGTGGCTGTCGTAATTGTTGGCAAGTCAGTGCACTTAATGGCCTGTCCCTCGTCCACCGGCAGACTAATCACGTGTCGAACACGTCAGTCCCAATATAACTCGGTGCATGTCCTTGAACATCCTTCTTCGTCTTCTTTGGGGGATGATGAAAACGAAAAACGTTTATTATATAATAGCTCAAGTTTTATAATGTCTTTAGGTCACAGCGTAGAACCATTTGCCGTTATTTGCTGGCTAAACTTTGGTTGTCTGCAGTACCTAGCCCTGGCTCAGAATTTAAAGAACAGCTCCTGTCTACTAGGGAGCTACTTTCTAAAGAATCAACTATACATGGAAGTTTAATAAATTCCTACAGCAGTATCAGTGGCTAAGTAATAAGACATGCGACCTAAATTTTGAAAGTAACACATGAGAGATGCAGGTTGGTTGGTTAGTAGTCCTTGTTGGATCAGGAATCCCCGCCGGAATCCAAACTGGGAGTAGTTGGGAGACGGATAAAAGCCGCGACCTCGACCGGCTTGAGCCACAGGTCCGCGGGAGTGAGGTGGGTGCCTGGCCGAGAACTGCAGGCGAACAGATGACGGCAGTCATGCGGCGATACGCCGCAGTCGGGACAGCAGTCGGGTATAGACGGGTCCAACCGGTGTTGGTTATGGCGAAGGAGCATGCAGTAGCCGCTGCGTAGCTGCGCCAGTAGGCCGAGACTGCAAAGGAGTTCTAATTTCTTCTAAAATGATAAGAGTGCCTACCTAGAGACCCTTGGCTACTCCTCCTCCTCCTCCTCATTTCCTTCTGTGCAACGCCCACTCACGCAGTCATCCGCCCTCAAAAATGGTGTTTTTACCGTTTTTCTTACCACCCCTTACATTTCGTCCCCACCAAGGACATTTTGACGTTAGTCTTGGTCTCTAATGATGTGTGTGTACCCCATGTGAGTCGCTTTTTATATGCATTCGTTGCCGGCAGAAAAAATTAGCTTTCTAGTAAGTACCCCGGAAAATGCAGGTAGCCATTAAAGCTGCGTTTTCGTCTTGCCTATTCTACCGTCTTTATTGGCCATCCGTTCACGCCCAGTCTGTGATAAAAAAGAGCAAACAAACGAACACCGCTACGCAGTAATGCCTGTGTCTGCGCTGGAGAGGGCATTTATCTATGCGAGAAACGCTTACCCAAAACAGAGTCGCCAAGTTGAGACGTTTCTTAATTACATCCTTTCCCTTAGAATCATGTTTTTTTTCTGAAATCCACTAGTCAGCCCTTTTGCTGGTCCTGAACCATCATTAGACGTTCATTTTGGCTATCGAGATGTAAAGGTCGCTGTCGGTTTTCCTTGAGTTTTTACCTAAAGTTACATCCCTGAGCACATTTTATTGACGTATTCATACATTGTCCCTGTCCCTCTTTACCCCCTCGCGAGCAGTTTATTTTTTCGTGCAGTTTCTTCTGTAGAACTTGGGAATTGCCCACTCTTTTCATTCCCTTAAGTCATCGGAAGAAGGTTCTTTAATACTCTGTTTTGAACGTTGCATGAAACAGAGCTCATCGTGAGTTAACGTACTCGGTTTTGCCTTATCTCCACAGCAGAATTTTATTAATTCTGGCAACATCCGGCTGGGAACGCAGTATGATAACCTATAGGTATTAAGGCTATCACGGTTAACCCTTAAACCTACAATCTTCCAGACCCTGATTCCTTAGGAGATGAGAGAAGTCTTGGGAAGGCAGAGTAGACGGAACATTATGTTGTTTGCAGAAGAGTTGAGGGGAAAGTTGCCAATTGGTCTTGCAAGGCGTCCGACTGTGAGGCCAGTGGGGGAGGCCGGCGTTTCCGCGACCGCGACGCGCGAGGCGCAATGCCAAGTGTCCTCTGACCGCAGTCATCCCGAGCGGCCGCCGAATACTCGCTTTGTGTCAGAAGACTGGTGGTGATTGGTTGCACAGCGCAAGGTTTGCCCTAGGCAAGACTGGGTGTGTTCGTAAGTGGTTCAGACCATTGAGCGAGAACGGACAGGGGGTGCCGGGACTTAGCGCCTGACCGCAGGCGGCATTAGGCGTGCAGGCCAAAGACGCCATCCGTCAGATCTTGGGTTCCAAGTGGCTGCTAGGGCCACTACAAACCCACCGTCCTCAAGTCCAGCGCACAGTAAAAACGCCTGCACATAACACAGGCAAAATCCTTTTCAGCCACGTCGGTGGTCACTCAGGTTGTGCTATATCCACCCTACTTAATCCCTTCATTGTGATTGCATTCAGTCGCTTACCGTCCCATCTTATGACAGTTGCGTTGGTGAAAAACATAAATGGCATAAGTACGTGATCCTAGTTTACTGCCTTCATAAAAATCGAGTTTAGTAATAATTATTGTTCAGAAAAATAAGACGTGACCACTGGAACAAGAGCTTTATTTTCCTGACTTTCCAATCCCGTAGGGAATCCTTCAATCCTGGTTAATGATAGGAGGTACTGAATCATGCGCATATAGGGGTTGTTTCGTTTTCTTTTAAGTTCCCAGAGGGCACTTACCCAACAAGGATACTGCTAAGGTATAACATTGTAAACAATTATGACTTGTGTGATTGGTGTGATTCCGAACGGGAGTGCAAATCCCTTTAAGATGTTAAGAGTGCTACGCCCCCTCCTCTTCCCATTTCCCAAAAGATGGTGTTTTGACTGTTTTTTTACCACCCTTCCCGTACTGTTTACATTTCACCTCATCTTGAAGGCCTCTGGATTTATTATGGACGCTTAGCTGCTCAACCAAGAACATTTTGTTGTTAGTTTTGGTCTCTAACGATGTGTTTATCCCGTGTGAGTTGCTTTGAATGCCCATTTTTTCGGACTATTGCTGCAGAAAAAAAGGTAGCTTTCTAGTAAGGACCTCGAGGAGGATGGAGAGAAGGAGGAGGAGGAGGTGGAAAATGGAGGTTGCCATAAAAGCGTGGGACTTCGTTTTGCCTATTCTACCGTCTTTATTGGCCATCCGTCTGCAATAAAAAAAAGCACTGCTACGCATTACTGCCTGTTTCTCCTCTGTCAGAGAGAGAGAGATGGCATTAAATCTATGCGCGAGGGACACTTTTGCAAAACGCAAACGTTGCCAACTTCAAAACGCGATATTTCCAACCGATTAAAAAGACTCAATGTGGGTGTGTAGATGACAGACAAACACACGCAGAGTTTACAGAAAAATAAATGCAGTATTTTTTCTCCTCTTTTTTTCACTTTCTCATTTGTAAATCTGTGTAATTGCATGCCGACAGGCAATCTTTTGCTTCTTTAGCCCCCCGCTTTCAAGTGACCATCTTAGTTCCGCCCTGTTTCTGCTAGTGCGTTACTGGGAAACGGAACAGACATAGCGCAGGTTATTTGAGAATTGTGTTTTTCTCCGATTGTAATTATATAGCCACTTTGTCTGTGTGGGGCATTAGCGTATGTCGGAGAATAAAGCCTCAAACAACACAAAGATGGCGAAAATTGCCCCCCCCCCGATATAACGATAGAGGGGGGGGGGGTTCGTGTGCGGTAGAATATATCACAATTGGAAGGAGATAAAAGACATTGGCATGCCTCCGCGAAGTACGGCATCTGTTTTTGAAGGAGGAACTTATCAAATAATAATTTTTGGCCCTATCAAGAGCACATTAATTACAGAGGCAGGTAGAGGGAGAGAGCAACTCTATCTTCTTCGGCGATCAACTTTCATGTCTGGATAAGTTTACAGTGCTCACCGCCATCTGCAGGCTATGACCTACCGAGAACATGTAAAAACCCTTCAGAAACTGCATTTTTACTAACGCGAATCACAGAACCAAGCTCTTTTTGAACAGTCGGGTTTTCAGTGGAATTTCGAGGACACTGTCGCTCAGCGACCACACAGTAATTTTACCGAAGAAAATTCATTTTGAAACACAAAGTGGTATGCTTATGTTGGTGTGTGTTAGTCATATGCGAACGTTGTAGTCACCGATCTGCTCCTCGACCTGTAATCATATTAAAACTTTTGTGTAAGACCGCCTGAAAAAAGTCCCCTTCTCCACCCAACTTCCTCATGGCACTCTTGGTAAAGGGGAATTAAAGGGATGTGGTAAACCAGGATTGCGGGGAATAGCACAAACATAAATAAATTAAAGACGCTGGTAATTACTTAACTGAAAATGTAGGTGAAGAGGTTGGCTGAGGCAAGAAAGGCCGAAAGGAAAGCCCATATACCAAGAAAACTATCAGAACAACTATTGGTTAGTGAAGGCAGCCTATGAACCGAGAAAACTATTAGTGGCACTCTTTTTACCATTCGACGAGAAAGCCTTACCAAACTTTTATTCTTATGACGTCATCATTAGGAAACTTTCTTTTGCGTTAATTAACACCCTCCTAAACTGACTTATTACGCCCAATTCGCGCAATACCAGTTGCATCTTACGCTGAAATATTCTGGCGGGGAAATCTTTTCGCTTCTGCTTTTTATGCAACTGCGTGGACTTGATTTTTCTCCCTCTTCTAAAAACCGACCTCTATCCTTCAAGCTTTAGGCGTTGCCGTCTTCCCCGGAGAAAGCTGGTATTTCTACCGAGTTTAGCATATCGCCCCCAATACTTCTTTCACATTTTCATTTAAGTGTGAAGTTCACTCAGCACTAATTGGGAGTTACCTTACTCGATAACTTAGAGCGCTGGTTGAGGAGTTTTTGTTTTCGAATTTTCTCACTTTCCCTGACTTTTTTTGCCCCACTTACTCTAAGTAACCAATGTTACTGCCGTCATCTAGGAAAATTGTATCTCTTAAAATCACAGTATGCTTTCTGGTGACGGTGGCATCTCAAGACATTTTTAAAGTAGATGGTTTCTAATAGTTTTGTGTCTGTGTAGGTAGTTCTTCCAAGCCCATTTTCATGGATAACGGTTTGGGTCTTATTGTAGCCCCAGCCATAAAATGAAACTTAATAGCCAAATAAAATGGATCTAATGTGATGGACAGGCTCTCAATCAAATTAAGGACTATTTATCATCAGCTTCGGGTGATGCACCATATGGGGTTGGGTATGACTGTTCGATGATGGCTAATGAAACCGCAATGACCATTTCCATGTCCCTAGCCAAATATTGGATCAGGAATCCCCGCTGGAATCCAAACTGTGATAGTAGTTGGGGTATAGAGAAAAGTCGAGACCTCAAACGGCGTGAGCCAAAGGTCCGCAGGGTGAGTTGTGTACCTGGCAGGGAACTGCAGGCGAACAGATGCGGACAGTCTTGCGGAGAAACGCCGCAATCGGGACAGCAGTCGGATGTGGACGGGTCGAGCCGGTGTTGGTACCGGCGAAGGACCATTGAGTAGCCACTGCGTAGTTGGGCCAGAGTACAGTGAGTGACCCTCGGCAGTTGTTGTGCTGAGGCCGCAATCGGAGGTGGATAGCCGCCCAAAAGGACCGGGGGATGGTAATCTCGCATTTTCCTCGACAACGGGTAGATCCGAGAGAGTTGAGGTGATGGATTCCTTATAGAAGGCTCTAATAGACGGCCAAACGCTGCGGTTTGGTTCAGGAGCGTGGCAACGATCGTGATTAGGATGGAAGGCTTGCAGACAGGTCCACCAGAACTGCTGGCTTTGGAGTGTGTTTTGAGAGGCGACCGGCACTACAGAAGCCTCTTCATGAAGATGATCGATAGGCGACATCTTATAGCAACCCGTGATCGTGCAGAGGGCAGTGTTCTGTGCTGACTGAATTTGACGGAGGCTGGAAGAGTTGATCGTAGAAAACCTGATTGGTGCCGCATAAGTGAGGTGCGGCTTCGCCTGCGCTTTGAATGTGGTCGTCAAAGTCTCTTTCGTTGGTCTTTTTCGTTAGTGCTCCCTTCTACAGTTGTTATCAACATTAAAGACATCCGGATGTAAGTAAAGTGTGATTTTCATCATTATGTAAAATCTTCGTTGCCGAAGACACTTAGAAGCATTCGCCGTCTGAGAACAAATATTTTTCATGCGTTAAGCCGAGTAGTAAAAGGCAGAAATTCATAACTTTTTTAACAAGGCATCTGACCTTTATGACGTCTTCATAAGTGAGCTTGTCTTTGCGTTCATCAACTCTATCCTACAATGAATTTTTGCACCCAATTCGCCTAATACCACTTTTGTACACATAATAGAACTTCAAACGGTTATCTAGCTGCATGTTTAGTTGATTTTTTTGAAATATTTTTGCTTCTGCTGTTTTATTCGATTATGTAGGCAGAATTTTTCTCGTTCTTCTAAAAACTGACTTTAATCATTCGACACTCAAGTATTCAAGGTTTAGGTGTTACCCAAGAAAGTTGTTATTTCTACCAAGTCTAGCATAGCCTTTCGTCCTATCCTGCTTCTTTCGCATCTTCATTGAACGGTGACGTTTACTCAGCATTAACTAGGAGTGTTACTCTATACCTTAGACGTTTTTTGTGTATTTTCTCACTTTGCTTGTTTATTCTCACCTACTGTAAGTAACGAAAGCCGACGCAATCATCTTATGTTCCCTGTATGAGGAACACATTTCTTCATCAGGCAAAAGTAGTTTAAGTAGTGCACCTCATAGACCTCTAGTCCCAGCATTTAGTCCTAGGGAAACGGTAGTTATAGGGTTTTTTTTGGGGGGGGGTGGTGGTGAAATAGGATAGGCAGCGAATGAAATTTGTAGAAGTAAGTGTACAGTGGAAAGACGTTATTGAATTCATATCCCGCGGTCAGTGGGAGTATGTTGTTCCGCATTTAAATTGAAGGTGTGTGCGGCGCTTCGCGCCCCGGACTATCTTAATCTAACTCCAGAACGGTAAGTTGGACCCCAGGTAAATTGACTTAGAGGCCTCCTAACCACCTTTCTATTTTTTTCAGGAATTTTAAGACGATTGCAATTTGAAAATCTGATTTTTCCGCAATACGTTAAGCGATAATGCAGATTAGGAAAATTTACAGGTATAAATCAACAGCATGTCTTAATACAATAAATTAAAAATGCATGTATCAATTTTTACAGTATATTCCACTGCCTATTCTAATTCCCCACCCATAAAATCCCTATAAACACCATTTCCATAGGACAAAATGCAAGGAGTGGGGGTATATGAGGTGCACTACTTTAACTACTGTTGCCATTCATTACAACCGCTGCATGTTTTCTGAGGACAGTGGAGTCTCAGAACATCTTAAAAGTGAGCCGTTCACAACAGTTTTCTCTCCACTTAGGTAGTTCTTGCAAGCGGATAACGGTTTGGGCCATATTTCTAGACTCACGCAAAATGCTACCTAAAAGGCAAATTAAATGGACGTGCCAAGCGAAGGTCTCTGGTGAATAAGTTTATCTGTCAAATTACGAGCCTTTTATATCGAGCTTCGGGTAGTGCAACATTTGAGGCTAGCTGATGAGGGCTAATGAAGCTGAAATAGCTATTCCAACCTCCCTCCTGTGTTTGTCGGTTATCTTCTTCTATGGTAGATCTCAACATTGTAAACTCTCTGATATAAGTAAAAAAAAGTGGTTCTCATCAATAATCTTCCGTTGTCAAAATCACTTAGAAGCATCTGCCGTCCGAGTACGCGTGTTTTTAATGCGTTAAGCCGGGCAGTAATATACGCAAGTTCCTAACTGTTTTCAACTGGTCATGGGAAGGTCTTTTATCGTGTTTTATCAGCTTGATTACATACTGTATGTATGAGAGGTTGTAAGGTCGATGCGGGAGTATGAACCCCTCGTATCAAAGGGTTAGGGTTGAAGTTGGGAGTGTCATCGTTGTGGGAGTAAGTCTGAAGGCAATAGTTAAAGTTAGGAGACGGAAATAGATGCCATACTTAACCGTGTCCGATCAGATCATTGCCTTTTCGTCAAAGGCGCATTTGATTTATCTCCCTCATACAAGCGAAAATGCGAGTCCTTGGAAGTAATTGAGAAGAAGTCAATGCGCGCCATACATAAAATGCCCAGCTACGCAAATATCAGGCACTGGCCAAAATTGCAGAACAACGTAAAGAACTACGAATTTCCGAGATTAAAGTAACGTAAAGTAAATTTAAAAATAAAATAAAAACCGCAGTTCACTAATAAATCTAAAACTAAACTACAGCTAAAGTCAAAAACGAATTTAAAACTAAAATAAAACTAATAAAACAATCATGAACCAAAAACTGATCTAAGATATACATTAATTCAATAAACTCACCAGAGTTGGCTGCCCGTGGCTGATGAGGGCCAATAGCCCGAAATGGCTAAATCACGGTTGCCAGTGTCTGCCGGAATACTCCTATAAAAAAAGACGTGTTACTACCAGTTGGCTAGTAAGATATCAATTATTAGTGGCTTTGCGGAACACAATCGGTTAATCCGACTCGCAAAAGAATCATCCCAGGATGGGCACATCCTGAGGAACAGATCGGCGCACAAGCTAATAATATATACTCCCGATCTACAACCGGCTAAACACCGCGCTCGATGGCTCAATGGTTAGGACGTCTGCCCCTGACTGGCGAGGCGCGAGTTCGAAACTCGTGTGCGGCGGCAATTTCAGCTGCTTCACCAGAGTTGGCTGCCCATGGCTGATGAGGGCCAATAGCCCGAAATAGCTATATCACGGTCGCCAGTGTCTGCCGGAATGCTCCTATAAATAAACTCAATTAACTAAAGTAAGGTAAAGCAAAGTAAATTAAACTAGCAAATATTTTACCTCGAAAGGCAACCGCATGTGGCTGATTGTTCTCTAAATAAACTAAAACTTATAAAACTTGATAATCAACTAAAAACAAAACTAACACTGAACTGAAAAATACAATAAACTATAAGTAACTTGGGTTCATTTCTCTTTTTATTTATAGCGCGCAAAAAATTAGGTTATTCAAA
Organism: Ligula intestinalis; assembly: GCA_036362985.1. NCBI lineage: Eukaryota > Metazoa > Platyhelminthes > Cestoda > Diphyllobothriidea > Diphyllobothriidae > Ligula > Ligula intestinalis. The sequence goes on from JAYGXS010000009.1 coordinate 1,510,239, forward strand.
CAACTTCGGGGACCCGAATTTAATTTACATCTCAGTTTTGTTCTCCCCCCCCATGGAAATATTTCACAAAACGTAACAATCGAGAACTGCGTTTCTTCACCCGGGGGTTTGGCACCGAATGCTCTCGAAGCAAAACAGCAATCATTTCATGTTGCTCATTTTTAGAAAAAAAGAAAACCTTACGACCTGCCTGCCCTATAACTTCATTTAGAGGCCCTTACGGTATGCTTTCGTCTTTTAGAAGGGCTTCCTCATCCTGCGATGCACTCGCGATCTGGCTGTGGGGGAAGAGGTCTGTGCCTGCTACGGTCCTCATTACCTGCACAATCCCTCCACGGAGGCCCGACGACGAGCCCTGAAGGAGCAGTACTTCTTTGTGTGCCAGTGCCAACACTGTCTTCGCGGGGAGCCACCCCAACTGTACCCCGCCCAGTCTGAACGATGGCTGGACCTGGTGCGGAAGGTACAGCTTGGCTTTTATAACTGCTCCCCTCCCCCTCCGTCCAGACGAGCACTATTTTTGTACATTACGCACCAAAATTCGTGCAAGACGCCGACATCTGCGAAAGATTGATACTCTTTGTTTCTTTGATTCAGGTTGTGATACTGATTATCTAAGTTCAGCGATGATACCCATGTAAGCATTGAGGAAGGCAAGTTAAGCGAACGAACGTTTTCGATTAATTCATCATCAGGCAATACAGTAATATAAGGGAGGGTAGAGTTAACGAAAGTTTTAGGCAAACCAATCAGTAGTAACAAGGGGGAGAGGTGTAAAAGGATCAAGGGGATCAGATTCTAGTCTTAATTAGAGACAGAGAAATGGGGTGGGGGGAGAGGGGAAGGGGAAGGTGTCCGACAATTAGTTCATGTCATCCAGTGGTCCTCGTCTCGGGTTTTTTTTTGGGTTGTGTGAGGACGCAAGGTGTCAACGTCTTGAGACTGTGTCGGTGGCCTTTGGATGCTTGATGCCGCTGTCTCATCATTGTTTCGCGGCGTAGTAAGAGGCGTGAGGGCAGATTTTGAAAAGGCTTTTGGCCACGGGAGCCTTAGGGCCGCTACAAATGCTTTCTGCTCACATAAAATTCGGTTTGTGAGGCGAATGGTGACTGCTTCTGCCGTCGCAAGTATCCGCTGACGCAGGAACTTAGAGTGTTTAGCCGGAACTTTGTAGACGACTCTAAATGCTTGGTTGACGTCTAACCGATGACCGCTGTCTACCAAGTGAGCCAGAATTGCGCTTGATATTGACTTAGTTTCGCCTCTGTTTAGCCACGCAGGGTGATGCTCTCTCATGCGCTATGATAGACGTCTAATCGTTCGACCAATGTAACTTGCCCCACAGGAGCATGTAAAGTTGTAGATACACATTGATGTGGTCTGGAACGGCAGTCTATCCTTGCCTTCAAGGCGAAGAAGTGGAGTGCTTGAGAACAATAATCTTAACTTTGCTGCTGGATATGTACGCGCGATTGCAGCGTTCAGACGAAGCTGTAGAAGTTCGCTTGCTGGATCACCTTGAAAAGGCAGTGTAAGAAATACGATTTTCTTCTCAGCCGTCGGTACCGCCGTCGGTACCCCCTTGTTACTACTGATTGGTTTGCCTAAAACTTTCGTTAACTCTACCCTCCCTTATATTACTGTATTGCCTGATGATGAATTAATCGAAAACGTTCGTTCGCTTAACTTGACTTCCTCAATACTGATTATCGTGTAGTCTATTCTGAAGTTATTTTTAATCATGATAGGATGTTGGCTTTTTAACGAACTTATTTCGGACCACTAAGAAAACCTACGTACTGTAAAAAAGTAACTGCTTAAATAACATGCATTTTTCTCATTGACTTGGACTGCCTTTATACATTCAAATATGAATTTTAAAAAAGGCATCCCGAGAAATATAATTTGATGGAGAAATTCTTCGGGAAACGGTAACAAACT
>JAYGXS010000009.1:1512579-1543244 GCA_036362985.1 Ligula intestinalis
TGATGATGAATTAATCGAAAACGTTCGTTCGCTTAACTTGACTTCCTCAATACTGATTATCGTGTAGTCTATTCTGAAGTTATTTTTAATCATGATAGGATGTTGGCTTTTTAACGAACTTATTTCGGACCACTAAGAAAACCTACGTACTGTAAAAAAGTAACTGCTTAAATAACATGCATTTTTCTCATTGACTTGGACTGCCTTTATACATTCAAATATGAATTTTAAAAAAGGCATCCCAAGAAATATAATTTGATGGAGAAATTCTTCGGGAAACGGTAACAAACTTTATTCGTAAATTTTCGACACTGGCACGCTAAGTCGTCTTCAAAAGTGAGGATACATTGTGAGGAAAGGTTCACATTTTTAACGTGTCAAAAAATCGATAATGCTGTGTCAGCTGTGGTCATTAGCCTGCTTTTTTGGTTGGACGATCAGCCTCCACACGCTTACGTGAACATCAACGAGCGGTAAAGGGACGATATCCGTTGTCCGAGGTCGCCATGCACACAGTAGAAACTGAGCACCAATTTGCATGGGACAAAGCTTGCATTGTCGGCTCTTGCCCATACAAGAAGGGTCACGAATTTTTAGAAGCTATGAATTCCGACGAATCGTGCATCAACAGGCAGGTTGAATTGGATCCAACATACACCAACCTTAAAAAGGCCTGGAAAATAGACCAACCACAAAAGCAGGCTAATGACCACAGCTGACACAGCATTATCGATTTTTTTGACGTTTAAAAATGTGAACTGTTCCTCACACTATTTCCTCACGTTTGAAGACGACCTAGCGTGCTAGTGTCGAAAATTTACGAATAAAGTTTGTTACCGTTTTCCGAAGAATTTCTCCATCAAATATTCAAATATATTTTGCAGAAAACATGCATGAAAAAACTATTTCTTGTACCCGCTTGGTAGCAACTTACCCTTTCTTTAAATGTTATGCTTGTAGAAAGGGTATCTTTCGGTTTCAAAAGAGTATTTAAATTGCAGAATAATTTTGAAACCTACGGACTGCTACACTCGAATTCACTGTGTCCATCCTGCTTTATGAAAAGTACGTTTTCGCCTACAGTTTTAGGAAGAAGTCACATTCTTCTCCTAAAACGTTGCAACAGATTTGGAGCATGCTTTATACAGTATAGGCAGCAGTAATAAATTGACGTATACGATGTATTATGAATCAACATCTCACAATCGTAAAAAGGCTCATAATTAGAAAAAAATTTTCAAACCGAAACATACACCTTCTTTAAGTATAAAATTTTAAGAAGGCATAATTTTCTACTAAACTAGCGCAAGCAATAATTTTTTGTTTGGTTTTCCCATTAAATAGAATTGAATTTATAAAGGCAGTCAAAATCAATGATAAAAACGTATACTATTCAAGTAGTTACTTTTTACAGTACATACCTTTTGTTAGTGGTCAGAACGAAGCTCGTTAGAAAGCCCGCATCCTTTTATGACTGAAATAACTTCAGAATATGCTAAACCACAATCAGTATCACAACTTGAGTCAATGCCGATTAGAGAAAGGGTATCAATATTTCGCGTATGTCGGCATGTTGCACGAATTCTGGCGCGTACTGTAGTTTTTATGTCGAATCGATTGTGATTACTGCAACGATGAGAGCAGTATGTATCTTCAGTTTGCCTGCCTCCCCCCCCCTCCCCAAACGCGCCACGTGGAAGCGCGCTGGTCCAACATGGAGGACAGATCAGGGTACGGCAGGCCTTATTCGGGTTGCGATCCCATAATCACTGCTAAACGTGATGTGGGGGCAAGGAGAGTTGGTGACAAGAGTTCGTACAGGGTTAAGTATCAGTCACCGTTAGCCTTTATGGCACTACCACTCCGTAGGCTCTTCGTCACCCGATGCTGCCTCAGGTCTTCTTCACCGGGCATGGTTGGGTGGGTGGGGGAAGTGTGAGTGCGATAGATGCAGCGCGAGCCCGCTGTGATCACTCATTTCCCTTCAGCTTTCCGAATCACATGGTGAACATCGTCAAAACCGACGGTCGAACTGTCGGTTACCAACTGCGGAATTTGGAGTCACAGTATCCTTGTCAGCCTTCAGGAGGTCACCATAGCTCGGTGCACCGCAGGATTGTGGGCGAAATTTTAGTTGAGAACATTTTCAGTTCTTCTGGGTGGTTTTTTAACCCAATTTTGCAAAAGCACGGAACGCCTCTTTACTATTTTTATGGCGGAAACCTGCCCGTTCCAGCTTCGTCGTCCCGCCCCGGCTTTTTTTGACGGTAAAGACTAGGAGGGCGGAGGGGACCATGAATTACCGTTTGTGGTTTGATTGTTATCGTCCGTCAGCCAAATTTCAACTCCAGCTTTGGAAAGCCACGTAATTAGAACCCGACTTTAGCTTGTCATTAAGTCACGGCCCAAGCAATCACTCCTCGGGACCTATGATGGGGTTGTGTCAAGATACGCTTGCGCACTTAGCAGGCTTTGGTCGATTTTGATACTGTACTTGTTATGGCTGTGATCATGCCTGATCTAGCCGGCCTCAATGATGTCACGAACGGTACCTCTCCATGCGTGGCGATTGGCGGCAGCGGATCTCAAAAGCTCTACCCAGTCCCTTCTACAGCGACGGAGGCCGAATATAGAAGGTCCAAGACCTGCTTCCATGTCTTGACGGATGGTGTCTAGCCAGGTCTTCAGTTACCCTCTTCGACGTTTCCAGGTGGGCAGCGGTGCCGGGTCGAGGGCAGAATAGGTAAGCTCGTGGGGCGGACGACGGAGAACGTGTCCAAACCACCTCAGTCGCCTTTCTTGAATGGCTTGAGATCTCCTCGTGATACGATCGCAGCGGATGCGGACTGTCTCATTTGAGAAGAATTCGCTATACTTAACTCGCAGGATCGTCCTCAGGCACTGGTGGTCAAAGACCTCCAGTCTTCGTTCATCTTTAGCGTGCACAGCCCAGCGTTCACATCCATAGAGGAGGACCGACCGGATAGATGCACGTTATACATGAATCTTCGTGGCGATGGAGATGTCACGTCGGATTCATAGGCGCTTTCGAAGGATTGAGAAAACCCAGCGAGCAGCATCGATACGGGAGACAATGTCGTCCTTGCTCTGCCCATTTGGTAGCAGCCTCGCCCCCGAGGTATTTAAAGCTGTCTAATTCTTCAAGTTGATGGCCATTAATCTCCATGGGTGCCTTTTCCTGGTCAGGGATGCAGCTCGAGAACAACTTCGTCTTTCCGGAATTTATGGACATGCCTACCGACATAGCGATCTCATTTAACCGCGACACTACTGACTGTAGACCATCAAAGCTTGAGGCTAACAGCGCAATATCATCGGCGTAGTCAAGATCCGTTAGTCGGCGTCCGGGTGCAAGTTCAACACCGTCCTCTTCATGTAGAGCTTTGCCGAGAATCCAGTCAATGACGTAGTAAAACAGAATGGGCGAAAGGACGCAGCCCTGTCGAATACCAGACCGGATATCGAAAGACTGAGCGAGATTGTTGTGGACCAGGACTCGAGCGGTGGTAGACGGATAGTAGGCCTTTATCATCGCAATGAGTTTGGTCGGCACGCCATCCAGTTTCATTATTCGCCACAGGGACTCACGATGGATGGAATCGAATGCGGCGGCAAAGCCGACGAAGCAAACGGCCGTCGGTTGCTGGTAGCTATGGCGGAATTCTAGAGTGCGCCTCAGTGTGAATATTGGATCCGCACATCCATGCCCAGCTCGGAATCCGGCTGGGTTGGGCCGTGTTCTGGAGTCACGTACAGCCTGAGCCCCAGTCATTGGGAACAGTCTCTTCTCGCCACGCCTGTACAATCACCTCATGGAGCCGAGGAGCCAGGGTGTCGATACAGGACTTGTAGATTTCTGCAGGAATACCGTCCTCTCCGCACGCCTTGTTGTTGCGTAGTTTCTGCATTGCATCGGTAACTTCGTCTTCGGAAAGGATGTCACACGACACTGCGTAGGCAGGAGAGGATTGAAATTCCGCTGTGGAGGAGAAGGAGGGTGTGATGGGTTGTTCGTCAAAGTTGAGTAGGTGCTCGAAGTGTTCACACCAGCGATGGACCTTGAACTAAAACCTCCATTCACATCGCGAACAGAATCACAGAATATCGGGGGCTTACCACTAACCTGGCGTATGATTTGGTACAATTTTCGGGTGTCACCAACATTAGAAGCCTGCTCCATAGAAGTTGCCGTTTCGGACCAATACTTCTGCCGGTCATCTCTAGCCGACTTTGCTGTCAGCTTTCGAAGTTGGCGGAAGGAGGCATCGTTCCGGGACCTGGCTCAAGTCGTCTCGGCCGATAGCTGCAGGGTTCTTCCGCTGATCCAGTCACTGCGGCAACGCTGAGTGAATCCGAGAATCTTCTCAGCTACCCCATAGATGGATGTCTTCAGTGATGGCCACTTGCTACTACCCTCGTTGTCAGCCTGGGTCATAAGACGGGACTGTATTTCTGTGCTTAGAGCCTCGGTAGTGTTGGTTTGCCGGAGCTTTGCGACATCAAGGCGTCTCGCACGTTGCAGTTTGGGCATAGATGAGAGGTGAACCTTCAGGCGCGTGCGAACGAGAACATGGTCAGACCCGTGGACGTTACCAGTTTCGGCACCTCGCATCGACCTGCTATCGTGGACCCAGCTGCGAAACCGTGAACCAACTAGAATGTAATCGATCTGACTGGCGGTACGGCCATCGTTCGAATACCAAGTCAGTAGATGTCTGTGAAGATGCTGAAAGCATGTGTTGGTAGCAGTTGGTTCTGTTCGGCAAACGGTAGCATCCTCTCAACATTGTCCGTTCGAGAGCCAAGCCCGAAACGACCAAGATGGTGGCTGTTTGTCGGGTCACCGGGCCCAGTCCGGCCATTTCAGTCCCCGGCAACAACTAGCAGATCTCGGCGAGGGAGTCGTTCTACTAGCTCCTGCAGCTGCGAGTAGAAATAGTCCTTCTCTTGCTGTTCAGCCGCCGACGTAGGTGCATACACAGATACGAACGAGATGTTCGTAAAATGGCCTTTTAGTCGAACATAGGCCATTCGGTCGTTGACTGGTTCCCATGCTAGTAGTGCACGATTAGCTTCTTCCGAGAGGGCAATAGCCACACCGTGTCTACCAGATGAGTCACTCAGACCACTGTGATAAAAGGTGAGATGGGAATCGACCCCCGAGATTTTTATTTCTCGGACGCCTGAATCAGGGAGTCGGACTTCTGACAGGCAACAAACATCCACTTGATATTTATGGAGACTGTGCGCTGTCAGACTTTGAGTACCAGGTTCCAGAAATGTTCGCACATTCCAGCATCCAATACCAAGAGTCCGTTTTTTGTTTAGCAGACCAGCTTGCATATTATTCGCTCGCACCACCGAACAAGGATTGCGGAGCGCGTCAGTTCCCGCGGACGCCGTAGCATTGGTTGTAGTGAAGTTAGTAGAAATAATGAGGTTTCGTGGGAATTTTGAATACAGGTGGGTCCCCAACGGCTGCTCGGATTCTTTGTTCGGGCTTGCCTCCTCTAGCACTTTGGCTCAAAAACCTAACCACAGGGCAGTGGTGTTGGTGGCAAGCAAACCTATTTAATGGCGGTTCACGCTCGCCATGTCACAGTGCCGTCGTCCTTGAGACTTGCGGCATTTTATAAGGCAGTCGGTGCGCCAGACCTCAGCCCACCGCGCCCTGGTGACACTGTCGCTGCTGCATCCGCGACTGCTTATTCGCCAGACCCGGGAGTTTGCTTATTTCGCAGCTAACCTTCACTGAAGGCCGCGCCACTATCCGCTACCCGTGGGCGCGCCAGGTAGCCTGCAGCTTGGCTAACGGGTAACCCTCCTTTCCCGGGTAACCCGCCTTCATCCTGGATCGATATCAGGATGATATGCTTGATGTGTCTTACTTCAGTGTAGAATAGACTCTCAAGGGCTGTCAGGATTACTTATATGGCTCCTATACAGACCACGGGAAAGGGAAAGCCCCACCCAATTAATAAACGTGGTTTTGCGCATCATTTCAGGCAGGGTAACTGTCCTTATCCTACCCTAAAATGACCCCAAAGTTTTTTAACACCAGCGTTGACTCCAGCCATTACCGTAAACCCATGTTTCCAGGAATTGGGCGCAGAACCGCCTGTATTGCCAGCGCTTAACATTCCCATGTCCTGTTTAGGGGACCGTCCTTGCCCGGAATGACAGCCTACATGGACCAATAGCACACCCGTGTGACCGTTTTAAATAGCCATCCCCCCAACACCACTTAGGGGAGGGGTGATAGGCAGTTCACTCGCTTCGCAGCATTTAATGACGTCATCGATTTTCGTCACCTTGCTGTAACCTTGGTTGATCTCACCTGTGTCGCCACTGTTATAACCTTGTGTGTTCCTGCGTCAGCACTGGTTATTTCCCCTAATTACGTGTTAGGAAGAGAAGCCAGAACAGGATAGTACTTTACTGTCAGTTCTACTAGTACGTCAGCTTTGTCTTCTGTGTGTCCAGCAGCTTGTGTTCTGTCGTCATCTCGGCCAACAGCGTTCCATGTCTCTAGCAGCCGTGTCCCGGGTTGCTAGCAGCAGAATCGCAGGTCGTCGGTAGCGTGTCTTCAGCAACAGAATGCCGCCTTTAGCGGTGGCAGCATAGTTAAGGGCCAGTAGTCATTGTTCCCTATTGGCTCTCCACGGGTGACCTCTACAGGCAGCCGTCATGCCTCCAGCCCCCCTATCCTTAGCGTGACCCGTCGCGCTCTCATGCACGTGCATGCGTCCTTTCGTGGCCCATGTCATGCGTGACCTCAGAACCTGGTCAGTGGCGGTCTCGCGTGTTCTCTCGTTGCAAGCCTGCCTTGAGGACGGTGCGAGTGTTGGGCCCTCCTGACACCTTTCATTCAACGACATACAGTCTTTTGCTATTAATTAGATAAGATAAACTGTCCACTTAAGTATCAGTCTACAAAATCTGTCCAAATGCATGATAAGCTATTGTGGGTTTTAAAAAATGGGAGAAAAACTTATCTTGCATGGTTTTATTTGAATCTATAAATTTCAATATACGGTCGATATTGGTTTTTAGCCTATTAGCAGGGACGTTTGCGCAGATCTTCTTTCCTGTTGGTTATTTTTTGTCCTTTTACTTATCGCGCACAAATTTTGGGTTATTTAGATAACCATTTCTGCCACCATAAGCTTAACTGTATTATTTTTTGCTGTGATATTATCCAACCATAAAACCTCTGTTAACACTGCTCCCGTAAGACACAATAATGAGGCATGCTAGAATTTTGCCTCATCTGCTTCTCCTTTATATACAAACGATGGTTTGTACAGGGTGCGCAAGTTTCCGTCATTCGCTGAGAGATCCACGAGTGCGGGCGTGTATCTAGCACCTGTTTGCCAACGGCAAGGAGCCGTGTTTTATGACTACTGCGTAGTTTGTACTTCAGGTTCAAACTTTAAGGGCAAATTTATTTGCAGAGATGGTATGCAATGTAATCCTTGTGGCCGATCCCACGTTTTTGCCGCAAGACGCGTTTCCCTTGTTCGAAGTTTGCAGCATTCTGCAGTGTAAATAACAGCCTGTAGAAATCCGTGTGAAAATTGCCACCTATTTTGCATGTGACCCAGATTTCTGCAGCTCCCCCTGTCGGACTCAATGCATGTAGACTTTTACTAATAAACGCTCAGTGTATCTGCAAGATTGTAGGTTAATAAGCATATTTTTACCCTTTCCTTTTTTCGGCATCAGTCTATTATAGGACTCACTACGGAAACCAAACCTCAGAATTATGTAAAATGTGACCGGTAGTAGTAAAATTTATATGGGTGAGATAGTAGGGGCGCAGGGGATAAAATAAAATAGGAAATAGTAGATAAATTTATTATAAAAAAATACCGAGAAAACTTGAGGTAATTAAAATATAGATGAAAATAGCATAATAAAAATAAATTACCACCGCTCGTGTATTACAAAATTCTAAGCGTTTTGGCTTTCGGAAGAAGAGGATGCAATCACTAAAGCAAGATTTTTATTTGCCGGGTTTTTCGTATTCCGTCAGCAATCATTATTCATTGGTAATGTTACGATAGTCTGAGTCATGCGCAGATAGGGTTGAAACATGCACAGGTTGCACGGTATAGTTCATAGTGGTCATCCGCGTGCATGGGTGATAATTATTCACCTCTGTAGCCAGCGATTGGGTCTTAATTGGTGCGGTATTGACTTGACACTTCGCGTTCGACTCACTAATTGCCACAATTGATTTGTCAGCGTCGGATGCGGGCCTGATAATTGCGTCACAATTATGCCCGCTGTCGTCAGAGTTGTTACTGCTGAGCCCGGCCCTTCCCACGTGACTGCTTCGCTTGTTCAGGAAACCTCTCAGTAAACCGTATGGGAAAGCCAAATCGTTGCGCTTATTGCTGGACTGGGGGCCTGAGAACCATGACTCGAGCAGCTCGCGGCTCACGCGGTTGTCACCTCTTGCGAGGATTTCGGCCTCGTCAAACTTGAACATATGGCCGGGTCCCGTTGAGTGAGCTGCAACTTGGGAGTTGGCGTCTTCCTTTCACACCGCAACTGCATGCTCGGCCATTCGCGTCGTTCATTTTTGGCTTTCATGTTGAATCCTACAGTAGCCGCCAAAGACCATGCAACCTTCATGATGAAATTTGACTAGGTCTTAAGCGTATATTTAGTAACACCGTTTTGATTTATTCAGTTTATTGAATTTGGCGAAAGCCTTTTAGTTAGGTTTATTACGAGAAATGGCCATTAATTTTGAGGAAATCGGGAGTAGTCTCATATCGAAGGAATTTTCTATGCTATTGCGAAAGAGAGAACCAAAATGCACGTTAATGTCGATTATTCTATGAAGCAACTCCAAAATGAAATAAACTAAAATATATCCCTTCCCGAACTGGAAAAGTTTGTCGAAAATTGTTCAGATTCAAGCGAAGCCAAGTTAAAGGAATCACATTTATTTGCAATAACATTGGAGATTTGTATTTTAAAAATTATGTTTAGCTATCCTGTGAAGTTTATTTGCACAAAATGCAGAAACAGAAGTGTTTGTTTGAATGCATAATCAATTCGCTTTTTGACCTTGCGACAAAAACAAAATATCGAACATGATAATGTGAATTTAAGACAAATAATGCCTTATCGAATGTAAGTCGTGTAGAAATATAGTTTTTGTGTACTTTACGTTCACCTTTTGCGTTATTTAGAAACGGAACAGACAGAAGAATAATATGTATTTCAAAAAATGGAAATGTATGGCCAGTTTTTTTCAATTCGCATAATTATATCAGGAAGTGGAAATAATCCACTTTTGCGAAAAATAATCCATTATAAAGAGAAAAGAAAGTTATTTTACTCCAGTCAAATTGAATCGCTTATCTTCAGGGAACTTACAGAAATTCTCAAATTTCGTTGTGATATTACGTTGGAAAAAGTTAATATACGCAGAAGTTCGTTAGCTGAATATCTAATCAAAGCACTTTCTATGCGGTAAACTTTTATGGGAAGTTTTTTTATTAATCTTAGGAATAGTAGTTTCACAACTGCACTGCGGACAAGATTTACCCTCGACAATGTGTTTTGCTGTTTTGAGGAATTTCTGTATATCAAAACGTTGCCATATTCATTAAAACTAATATCAAAAAAACACTTTATTTCGGTAAATGCTCTTTATATCTATCTTATTTAAAAGGTTTTGTTGTAAACGTCGAACAGATGCCGAATTTATAAATTTAGCAATGAAGACAGTGAAAACAAGGAAAATTATGACACTTTTTGATGACATTCAATAAATACTTATCCAGTAAGAGCAAAGTTTACAGAACATCTTGACTAAAGAAAATTTCTTTCTTTATATAGGAAGTGGTTGCTTCAAGTTTTAAATTTAACCCAATATCTAAATTTATTTTTCTAATTTATAGCTCTTTTTTACTTCTCCAAAATCGCGGGATTATCGACAAAATTTTATTTTTCTCCACAGACACTTAGTAATTCCTATAGTTCTTTTAAGTATTTAATATGCCTGGTGCAGCTCATTATTATTTCTAAATCTTTCTAAATGCATTCCCATTGGTATTCGAGTAATGATCAAACTTATACAAAGTTATGAAAATTGCATAGTCTTTGGCGACTACTTTATAATAGATTGTTACCTTTTCTCCACCAACACCACCACCACCCCCACCACCACCACCACTACCACGATTATCGTTATTATAATTACTGTTCCCCACGCTTCGCTTCATTCCCGGTTTCCTTTTGCCTCCGACCGCTCCCCCTCCTCTGCCCCCAGCTGAATGCGGAACACTCAGTGCGTCGAATACGCGACCTCGTTAGCAAGCTTCGTGCACTGTCCACCGGCATCATCCTTTTCCCCGAGGGCATCACCTTCGGTTCCCTGCTTGATTCAACCGGCCAACGGCTGTTGATGCTGCTGCAGTCGTCTGACAAGGCTGCGCTCCAACTGGGCTTGCGATTGGTGCACGAGTCCACGGCCTGGGTTCGCGATCGCTTCGGCGCCACCAGCACTGAGTACGCCTGGGAGTTGGCAAAATTGGCCAGTCTGAGCCATAACGGCGGCGATGATGAGCTCGGCGACGCCAGCGACTTCAATCTTCCGCCGAGCAAGGAGCAGGCGCAGGAGGCCTTCCGGGCCATCATGCTGCTTCACTATGGGGAAGAAGAGGCCGGGAGAATTGTGCGTCGTCTTTCAGATGAACCCAGACCCCTTTTGGCTGCTGCTGCTACTACCACTAGCGTGTAAATAAATAAGCTCTACTCTCCAGCGTGTATTTCCTATTCAAATTTCATGAAATGAGAAAGGAACCTTGTAGTTTTAATTCAGGATGTCTAGCCACGTTTATGCGCTTCGGTTTTGGGGCTTGTTATGTGATTTAAGCATTCAGGACTTTGGGCTGGCGCTTCCAAGAGACCATATTCTAAGCTAGTCTACTCGCGCTAACTGTAAACTGATCATTGGAAATGCTACAGAACACTAAAATTTATCAACTGAACCTTGAAAAAAGAGTTTTTCGATGAGGATTTGAGAAAATTCATTTGAAAAGTCGATGGGCGTGTAGAGGTCCTTGTGCTGGGGGAGGGGTGGAAGGAAATTGGGTTAGGCTGTGGGCAAGGGTCAGGTACGTGTAGTGGTAATTATTGTCATTTGCACAGAGCGAACGACTGTCGCTAGGAGATAGGGGCTATGTTTGATCGCCACCTGGCGTCGGAGAAGGCCACGGACGTGAAAGTGTTTGTGTGTCAGCGTCTTCTGACAACACAGCACTGGATTCGCTATCCATATAGCCACTGCTTTGGCTGTTGCAAACACCCATTGGCGTGGACCCTTGAAAAAATGTCCGGTACACAACCTGAATGGCTTCATTAGTATTGGCTCGATGATACATATCGACAAGGTGTGTGAGAATAGAAATAGAGATTGATATAGTTTTAGCTTTACTTAATCAGGCCGGTTTAAGCTAACCCTCTTTCAGGCGCCTCCTTCGGCTGATTTATCCTGTTCCAGTGGAGCAAGTGAAATAGTAAATGCACACGAACGTTTTCGTTCTTTCACGTTATTACGGAACAGATTATAATTTTAGGGAAATCTTTTTGGAAGACCAGATATCGGTGCTTTCTTTGTTAGATAGTTCATGAAGTTTTGGCATGCCGCAAGTGATCATTACGCATACAAATTACTCTTAACTAACAATACGTACATTCCATTACTTACTATGCTCGACAGTTCACATAATCCGTAGAAGATCAGACATGCGTGTTTCGTCGATATTCTTCCATTGCATGATATAGGTGCTCGACGTTCGTGGGTTATCTAGCGTTCTCCGTGACATTCTGGTTGGTATTCCAGGCTAAAAATTTCAGATTTTTAATCCTCTCAAAAATAACTTATTAATTTGTTACGTTGCAAAAATACCCATCAGAGAATTCAGAAGAGTAGGTGACGAGTATACGTATACTTTCAATAAATTATAATCGGGCCAATTACATTTATATGGGAAGGGATAAGAGATACGAGGAAAATTGCAGGTAAGTATGCTCATATTTACAGGCAAATTAGTCTCAGGTATAGGGGAGTGGGTTGTGGTTGGTAATGGGCGGCAAGTTACGTGGCAATAAGGGAGGAAGGCGAGAGAGAGAACGTGGAAAATGCCGGTAGTTATGTGGCCATTGGCCGTGATAAGCTCGGAGCTTGCACGAGGTCCTTCTGCGCGCACAAAACTGGTTTCCTCAACCGGATGGCCATTGCTTAGCCTGTTGCTAGCAACCGCTGACCCAAGGACTTTGTGTAGTTTGGTGGGACTTTGTAAATCACCTTGAAGGCTTCCTTGGGGTCCACACGATGTCCAGAGTCAACCATGTGGGCAAGAATGGTGCTGTTGATACTCCTGACTTCACCTCTGCTCAGCCATGCTGGGAGGTGCTCCCGTATTCTTTTGCATAAACACCGGCTCATGTGACCGATATCACCTGCTCCACAGGAACGAGTAAATGAGTAAATGCACATAGAAGTAGTCTGAGCTGGCAGCCTATCCTTACCTTCACTGCACAGGACTGGGTTGGTTGAGAAAAACACCCGAACTTTCGCTGCTGGGAAGGTTTGTGACACGACTTGGTTAAGGCGCTTGCTTAGGGGTTCACGGCAGAAGCGGCCGCAATCAGGCTACGCCAACCCATCCTTTGCGCCCAAAAGAATTTCGTCGCGGCACCACAGTTACCATGGTCAAAAGCTGCTAATCCAACAGCCAGCGGCTTAACACCTCAAACGACTACCAGCTCCCCCTAACGCGGATCAATGGTTGACCCCGTTTTGACCCCCCCCCATTCCCTCTCCCCTGACAACCGTCCTTCCTTTTTTCTACTAACTCGCATGCTTTATACAGTAAAGGCAGCATTAACAAATGACGGATACGGTGTTCACTGAATGAACACCTGAAAAATGTCAAAAAGCTCATAATTAGAAATTTTTTCAAAACTGAAAGATACCATTCCTTTGAGTATAAAATTTAAAGAAGGCGTAATTTGCTATCAAAAGAGTACAAGAAATAATTTTTCGTGCATTTTTTCCAAAAAATATATTTGAATCTATAGAGGCAGTCGAAATTAATGACAAAAAGGCATACTACTTAAGTAGTCACTTTTTATAGTACAAGCTTTGTCTTGGCGGTCAGAAAGAAGCTCGTTAGAAAGCCGGCATCCTGAAGTATCTAAAATATGTTGAGATTAGGCTGTATGATCATCTCTATTACAACCACCGCAATTAATATGTTCCAATCGAAAACTTATTTCAGAATTCCGGCAGCTTTTGCATGAGATAGTGAATCTACAGTACGTTTTAATGTCGACTTAGTCGAAGTGGGCAACCACGATGCAAGTACTCAATTACAACAGCAACCACCCAATTGGCCACAAACGCAGTCGGTAAGAACGCTCTATCGGCGTGTTGAGATACACTGCAGTGAACCAGAAGATAATGTTGCCGAGGTACAATACCTTCGACGAGTGTTCGGAGAGAATGGCTACCCGAGCAACTTTGTCAACCGGTGCTTGCACAAACGAGATGGCCAACAAAGTCGCACAGACCCCAGCATTTGGTGAGCGATCCCGTACGTCAAAAACGTCTCGGAGGCTATCGGCCGCCTTCTCGCACCACTTGGAGTTGGAGTCGCACACAGGCCGGAGGCAACCATAAGGCATCAGATAATGAAACCGAAAGATCCACTGCCATGACAAGAAACATCTGGAGTCGCCTACAGGATGTGGTGCAGTTGCGTGAAAGCAACTTTGTCAGAAAAACTGGGAGGCTTCCAAAGACGCGAATTGCCGAACACGCGGCAGCAGTACGGCAAAATAATTTCAATTCTCAAGTTGCGGCTCATTCAAGGAGACCCGGCCACAAATTCAAATTTTATGAGGCCGAAATTCTTGCAAGAGTTGACAATCGGGTTAGCCAAATGGCAAGTCGCCACTTGGGGAATAAAAAGGCCACCGTCTCATCCTATACCAGTACCGGAGGGCCAGATAACCGGGCAATCATCACGCCGCAGTCCAACACGCGTGATGATAGGTCAGAAGGTCAGAGTTCGCATGCCGTTCAACAGACCACCAACACTCAAGAAGGCAATTATGGTTAATTTTCGTCGTATTTTTGCAGTAATTACTGTATCCCATAAATACTGCAAACTCCTGTGCATGTGCTACCCTATCTGTTTTTGCTCTCTGACTACGCCTCTGATGACGAACCCGTGAAGGATATCGAAACGTCAGGAGAATAAAAGTATTGTCCCAGCGATCGAGTCGTCCTCTTCTCAATCACTTCCTAGGACTTGCATGTTCGCTTGTATTGGGCAATCAATGCTAGCTTCCAATTTCTGAACGAGACCTCGGTGGCTTTGAACTCAACCCTTATTACGCCAGTATAATTATAGTGCGGTCAGTTCGCTAGTTCCCGCTTCCTAGAGCAGATACACGTTGCCACCCTCCCGCCATTACACTTCTGTGTATTAAATTTACAAAAGCGAGAGTTCCGAAGTAGGCATATGATAAACTGATACTACTCACCGGAACAGGTTTCTGCTTTCACTGCCGTTTTTGAGGGCTGGGCCGACTTTCCTTTGTCAAAATGTATACTGCTGCTATCGATCAGCAATTTGAGTGTATGGCTGAACTTGTCGGCCATACGAGAAGAGAGACAGCGAACGAACAAAAAACATATCAATCAGCTTAAAGGGGACAAATTCAGCCAAACGTTCAAATCACTGCTCGCTAGTGGTGTGGTAGCGCTCGGATCAGTGCCACTGTCGCTGACCCATGGTTCCTTCGCCACCATGTTGTTGGTCGCGCCAACTATCTGCACACGTGACTGTCAGTCTCTCGCTCCTTGTCGAGCCATTCGCATGGTCCACCTCTAAGTCGGGTCGATGTCTTGCCTTTGATTTATTGATCTATGCACCTTTTCCTGATTGGCTGGAGGACGCCCCCTGATCGAATAACCCTGTGCAGGGGCACAGAGCGCCCTCACACATAAACTGGCTTGTTCACTTTGAGCAGCTCCTTTCTGCAGAGCTTTTTAAAGCCCCATTCTTATAGTATTGTCCTACCTAATTGGTCTTACCTGACTTCTGAATTGGAAAACCTTCTGCAGTCCACAATCACTCCTTTCGACAGTGGCATTCGGCACTTTGACAAAGGAGAGCTGGCCTAGCCCTTCGAAATGAGCAACTAATGCTTGACTCCAAAGGGGATTCCAATGATTTAGTCGCTAACGTACAGTAGATGGACTATCTCATGCAATCCTACGATTTTTGCAAGGAACTCCCTCTTACTCAAACACAGCCCAAACTGTGGCCCCCAAAGCCTTCAACCAATAAAGTTATGATCGTTCTTCATAATAGGACAAATTATGATTTGTGAAGGAATATAACGTTTTATAGGAACACCAGCTTTTTTAACAAAGCGGAAAATTCCAAAAAAGTGGAAATCGGGCATACTAGGTAAACTTAAGCTTAACATGTAGAGGAAGCCCGTTTATGCAAAACCACTGAGTGAATAAGGTAGCATAAGTAAAACTACGTCGGAAAATAATCGTTTTGTCATGTTTTCGAATAAATATGCTTCCATATTACGTGCAATATGGTGTATGGCTGTTACCGAAGAGCCTAAATTTCAAGTATGTATTCTAACACGTTTTCACGAGAACTGCTAGTTGTTTCTTTCGTTTATGCATCGATTGAATTATGTTGGACTAAGGCAACCACGTTTTCGTTTGATATGCCTCATTGAGAGATCACAGGAGTAATATATTGCTTTAGCTCACTTGCGGACGTGCCGGTCCGGGACTAAGAAATTTAGATAGAATTGTCGGGAAAATTTCTAAACATACCATTTTTTGTACACTAAGAGTTATTGCCTTCCACCATATTTTTTGTAATTATTTCAATATTTCTTTTAAGAAAAGGTTCAGATCTTCCATGAAATTGTAATTAGGACTTAACGATTTTTCCTGGCTTTAGTCAATTGACCATAAATAATGAGTATATTCTACGTGCTTACCAAAACCTTCAAAACAAGATGTATCTTGAAAGCTTTTACATAAATAACTAGCTTTTAAACTTAAAGCAACGTTTCCCTGTGCAAATTTAAATATGGAAATAGCAGCAAAATGATTTATTGGATCCATATCATTTCGAGAGAGCTCGTCAGTTGCCGCCTCTCATTACTTAACGTAAATCACAAAAGAGAAGATACACAATGAATTCATACAGAAAAATCGATATAAACACAAGGTCATAAGGAGTGGCCAAGTGGCTAATCAATAACATGAGAAGTTCAAACGCAATGGTCAGCAAAAATAACAGGGAAAAACACGAGGTAACAACTTAAGAGGAACAATGTATAAACAGGGAGCCAATGTTACCCAGGCAAAGTTAGGTTCACTACATGCTCCAACCGTTTACATAGGTCGGGTTTGACCCGCCGTATGTAGGCTGCCTCCAGATAGCGTAAAGTGCGGGTTGTTCGTGCTCGAACAAGTACTCGGAAGGACGTTTTGAGGTCAACAGAATGGCCCGAGTCTAACAGATGCTCAGTAATTGATGACCGGGGAATTATGTTTTCTTGTTTCATTAACCAGCTAGGTGAATGTTCCTTAGCTCTAGTGGCCAATCGCCTCTGCGTTTACCCTATGTACTTGCATCCGCAAGTACATGTAACAGACAAAACATATTTTGGACAAGATAGGATTCTATTGCTGGTCTATCTTTATCAAGCATTCATATATCATACAAAAGAAGACCAGAGAAACATTCCGAAGGAAATAAGTCAGGTCAATTTGTAATAAGCCTACTGAGGATATCTTCCCTCGAAACCCTGATGAATTTATCCTGAATCTTTCGGACATTAAACTCAACAAGTTGCCAACCGAGGCCCTATCATTAGGACTCGACTTTTGTTTACCTTACCAAAGAATTAACCCAGTAGAAGTTGAGGCACAATTTGAGGACTTTTACTCCCAACTGACTGACTTAAAACCTAGATCCAAGGATGATTTAGGTTGGATGAAAGCAAAATTCGTGGATATCGCTCACCAATACCGTAGAGCTCCAATCACACAACGCTCTCCCATAACTAAAGAACATACAATTGCTTTACCCGCATTAAAAAGGCACAAGGAAATAGTTATTTGCAAACCTGACAAAGGTCATGGTGTGGTTATCCTCAATCGCAATGATTACGTTAAGAAAATGGAAGCCATTTTAAAAGATTTCAGTAAATTTCGTCTAGAAGCAGAAAGTAAAGATGAAACCAAGGCATTGGAAGACTCCGCCTGGAAAATGATCAAGCTTCTGTTGGATACTAATCTAATGGATTCCAAAACAGCTCTGTCCCTAAAACCCAGGGGTTCATATATCCCATGACTATATGGTTTACCAAAAACACATAAAAAGGATATTCCTTTGCGGCCAATTCTATCCATGTCAAACTCACCATTTCTGAGACTAGCACAATGGCTTGTGAAAGAATTAGAACCAATTCGCAAAAGGTTTTCTTCTTACACATTCAAAGATCGTTTCCATTTTGTCGACGAAATAAGAACCCAAAATATTTCCGACAAACACATGATATCTTTGGACGTTGAGTCATTATTTACCAACGTTCCCTTGGAAGAAACTATAGATATCATTTGCACTTATTCCTCGGATACCCGTCTGGCCCCTGAAATATTACGGAACTTACTACAATTATGCACAAAGAATGTCCAATTCCTATTCAATGGACAATTATACCGACAAATTGACGGAGTTGCGATGGGAAGCCCACTAGGACTTACCTTTGCTGACGTATTTATGGGCCATTTAGAAGATAAAGTATCTGCCAAATTGAACAATGACACACTGTACAAAGGATATGTAGATGATATATTTGCGATTGTGGACAATCCAAGGGACGCCGAAGGATTATTGTCTACAATGAACAGTCTGCATCCTAAGATAAAATTTACCATGGAACAGGATTAAAATAATCATCTTTCCTTTCTCGACGTTAACTTATCCAGACAGAAAGATGGTTCCATTAAACGGACGTTCTTCCGTAAAAACACCTGGAAAGGACAGTATTTACATTATCTGAGTTTTGTTCACATTCAATGGAAACGTAACTTGGTATATACTCTTTTCCAGAGGACCAGAATGATCTGTTCTACGGATACATTGGATGATGAATTAACCAACCTTAAACGCACCCTTATGAAGCGAGGATATCCAAGTCAATTTATAGACAAATACAGTAAACCTCTAAGACCTAAATTGACGCAACAATTAGCACCAAAAAAGCCCGTCTTCATTTCCTTACCCTTTAAGGGCGATAACATACTAAACACCGTCAAAAGACGCCTTCTCAATGCCATTGAAAGGACGTACTATGCTGCTGATCTGATAATTTGCAATCCGACGAAGCCTTTACCAGTTCCTCAGGCGAAGGATGCCATGCCGTTGCACGCCACTTCAAACTGCATTTATGAATTTACATGTACTTGCGGATGCAAGTACATAGGGCGAACGCAGAGGCAATTGGCCACCAGAGCTAAGGAACATTCACCTAGCTGGCTAATGAAACAAGAAAACAGAATTCCCCGGTCATCAATTACTGAACATCTGTTAGACTCGGGCCATTCTGTTGACCCCAAAACGTCCTTCCGAGTACTTGTTCGAGCACGAACAACTCGCACCTTACGCTACCTGGAGGCAGCCTACATACGGCGGGTCAAACCCAACCTATGTAAACAGTTGGAGCATGTAGTGAACCTAACTTTGCCTGGGTAACATTGGCTCCCTGTTTATACATTTTTCCTCCTAAGTTGTTACTTCAGGTGTTTTTTCCCTGTTATTTTTGCTTACCATAGCTTTTGAACTTCTCATGTTATTGATTAGCCACTTGGCCACTCCTTATGACCTTGTGTTTACATCGATTTTCCTGTATGAATTCATTGTGGATCTTCTTTTTTGTGATTCACGTTAAGTAATGAGAGGCGGCAACTGACGAGCTCTCTCGAAATGATATGGATCCAATAAATCATTTTGCTGCGATTGTCACCTTTTAAACATTTTTTTCTCATGCAGCTGTCTTTGTGTGTCATAGTTTCAGAACTACCCAATCATGTGAACTCATTGCCGAGAAAAATGAACGTGTTCTACAAAAGTCGCGAATAAATATGCTCAAAATTGGTTTAGAAAAATTCTACAAAAAGTTAGCTCTTTAACAAAAGCTTTACTTATATATTTTGGCATCTGACGTCTGCGTACTTTAATTTTTTTGACAATAAATTCAACGTCGGAATGTGAAATGTTGGCCAGTGGATTGAGTTCCCTAGCAATAAGGGTTATCTCTTTTGTTATAAATGAAAGAGCTAATTATTTTTTATCTAAAACGGGACAGTTTTCAGCATATTTGGTTACTTCTAGACTAAGTTCTACAATAACAAATACAAAGTAGAATGGCAATAATATCAACGGCAATTTTTGAGAAAAACTGTTTCGCAATGTCCTGTGACAACTCCGTCAAATGTTTGTTAAGTTAACTGCCTCCAACTTCATAAAGATTTTACAATTAATTTGGTTGCCATATGCTAATAAAGTTCTCAAACGTATTCCTTGCCTGTAACCTCTCAAATATAAATTTGATATGGAGTAATGCAAAGAACAACTTCAAAAGTTTATTACTCAATTTTATGGCACAAAACTTAACAGATTTACAAAATATAATTTCTCAAACTTATTTCGCTCTTCTATTCCAAAAAGTAATGCGCCATCTCCTATTTACACTAACCTCAATTTCATGGATGCAAAACAAAATTTTCAATTTTGTGAACAGATCTAATTACAAAGTTTCTGCTCTTCATTAATGTTCTTTTATAGTGCAACATACACACGCAAGAAGTTCTTTTCCGCAGCGTTCAATAGCATAGGAAATTCCTTGGATATCAACAAACGCTGGATTTCGCCCATTTTCGCCTACATTTTCTCCCAGTATTCTGATCTGAACGCAATTAAATTCTAGTAAACAACATTTTGCGCTCCAATTCAACCCAATTAACAAAATAAACAACCTCAAGTTTGCGTTAAATCCTCCAATCCCCGACCTTGCATCAGATATGCAATCTACTGTACCTAGGTGCTCAATACTTTCGCAAAACCCCAGGAGAGCGCTTCCAGTTTGCTAGGAAGGTTGAGGTAGCATGGCCAGTTTGGCAAGTCCTACCTCATCCCCTGTAGCACGGATAGTAATCATTACAAACCGCTTCTGTGTGCATTCACTTCTGTTAACCAAATCCTATCGGTTGAATGAGCAGGCGCTTGTGTAAAGGGGGAGGCTTCGGAGAGGCTAGCCATATAGCACAAGTAAAAACTACACAAGTTTTCTGCAGATTCTATGATGGGCCTGTTATGGGGGCGAGAAGTGCAGGCTATCTGAGTCACGGCCGCAAGCCGTTCGCGCGCGCCGCTAGCTCACGTGACGCCCGCCCCCGCATGCACTGCATTGTTCCAGGCGTCCCGCAGCGTGGGAAACCACGCCAGAACTACCCCTCTCGTCCGACAAGGAGAAAATATGGGCTGCACTTTCTAAAAGCGGCAGGTGTTATGGAGACGCGAAAAGTGACGCACTCAGGGCCCGAAGCTGGCAGCGCACCCCAGATAAGCCTTGCCGGCAAACCGACAGCGCGCATCGTGAGCACATGTGACGCCCTCCCCTGCGTGCACTGCAATGTTCCAGAGATTGCAGCGGCAGGAGAACCATGCCAGAACTACCCCCCTCATTCGATAGGCCAGAAACAGTCTAGAAGGACCAGCGCCTTATAAAAGGCTCAGCTGAACACGCTAATTCATACCGTTTTCTCTGTACCTTCTGGAATAAAGCCTTCCTATCAGAACCGCTCTCTTGGCTTCTTCTGCCTATTAGTCGGGTCCGAATAAACTGGGCTATAACAAGTGGCGACGCAGGTGAGATTCAGTTGTTTGGTATGGAATATAACAACTGGCAGCACAAACGAACACAATATGTGTAGCCCAGCACATGTCCTGAAGATTTTGGAGGCACGGCATGCCAGTTTCATGACTCTCCTGGCAGAGATGCGGAGCTGCAACTGGAACCCGGTAGGTGTAAGCGAGGTAACGAAGTGGCTAGAGGACACGCTGGACGACAGGCTTGAAGCAGCAACAACAGAAGCGATAACAGCAATAATATCAGAGAAAGCTGCTGCAACCACAGCCACAGAGGCAGTAACTGAGGTAAGAGAAGCAGAGCAAGAAACGGAGGCAATGACAACAGAAACCCGGGCAGCTGCCACAGAATCAGAAGAAGCAGCAACTGAGATACCAGTAACAAAAGGGACAGAGGTAGCTGAAACAAGAGCAGGGGAAGCAGAAACCGAGGCATTAACAACGGAAGCGGGGACAGTTTCAAAAGAAACAGTAGAAGAAGCAGCAGCAGGAAAAACAGTACAAGAATCAGCAACAGAAGCAGCAGAGGAAGCTGAAACATAAGTAGTGAAAACAGCAACCGAGACAACTGCAACTGAAGCGGCAGAGGCAGCTGTAGCAGAAGCAGAGAGAGCTGTAACGAGGACAAACGTGGCAGCAGAAGCAAAATCGGCAGATGCTGCTGAGAACACGGACGAACAAATGGCACTCGAAGTGCTAGATGACACATTTGAGGCCCCGACACACAAATCAGGTCGCCGAAGAGCACTATTGACGAAGCACCTCATGATCGAACCAAGAAGGAAGATGTGGGACCCAGGCGTCCGAAAGGAGCATAGAAAAACACCAACGCCACATCAAATAATCCTGGATCCGACAAGGAGAAAATATGAGCTGCACTTTTTAAAAGCGGGAGATCTTATTGGGGCGAGAAGTGCAGGCTATCTGAGTCACGGCCGCAAGCCGTTTGCGTGCGCCGAGAGCTCACGTGACGCCCGCCCCCGCGTGCACTGCATTGTTCCAGGCGTCCTGCAGCGTGGGAAACCACGCCAGAACTACCCCCCTAATTCGATAGGCCAGAAACAGTCTAGAAGGACCAGCGCCTTATAAAAGGCTATACTGAACACGCTAATTCATACTGTTGTCTCTGTACCGTCTGGAATAAAGCCTTCATATCAGAACCGCTCTCTTGGCTTCTTCTGCCTATTAGTCGGGTCCGAATAAACTGGGCTATAACAGGGTCATTGACTTATCGGGAATCCCAAGGACGGCGTCTGACTGCAAAGACGGGAAGGCGATGACAGTCAGTGGCCTACCGAATCTACTTCTGTCCACAGGGTACAACTTCAAGCAGCCGTTGTAGTTTCCAGCAAACTGTACTTGTGTCCGTTAAAGGTCAAGCGAATGAGGCGTAGGAAGGGGTGGAAGGAGAAGAGAAAAAAGAAGGAAAATGAAAAAATGAGGGCACATGAAAAGGTTGGATAAGATCCATCGGATGATGCCTGGAATGGCTTCCGTCGTGCCTGCCACTTTCTTACATCTGGTCTAAATTCCTGAGCGCCAAATGTTACACTTGTCTGGTTTTGACTATTTGGTGAGGCACGCTGCAGATTGAAGGGAAAATTCCCCGAGCATTGAAACTAGAACAGACGAGGAACGTGCGATTTCATTATAAAGGCTTTTATTCATTGTAATGACTTTTCAGAGTATGCTAACTTCAGAAGTTAGTGTTCCCTGTGTGTGTTTGTGTTCCCCAAAGGGGCCATGTGATAGATGCGTTGGTCCCAAACGGGGACCAAATAAAGGTGTGCCAGACGTTATTCGGGTTGCGCTCCCATAAAGAAGGTCAAGAATATCGCAGGGGGTTGAGAGGTTTAAACCCAAGCAATTCCTATCTTCAGACCATGGTTACTTAGTAGAGGAGAAGTCAGTAGAGGTCAGATTTTTAGGAACGATATATTGTGTACACAGAGGAACGAAGAATGGATGGAACGAGAGTTGACTTGGAGAGCATACAGCCGGCCAGGAAAGCTAGCCGAGTCCAAGTGGAGTTTAAGCAGCAGACATGCAAGCGGCAGCGAGAACTGGCATCGTCCGGCCGCTTTGAAGGGTATTGACCGGACAAACTGCATTGACCTAGGCGTGCTTGCGTCTCATTTGCCGCCGAGAGAGACCAGCTTTTGCGGCATCTGTGAGTGGCTGTTGTAGACGCCACCTTCAGTGCAGACGCACGGTGGGCCTTCGGATATTCTCGCTTATCTGGAGTGAGTCACCATAAACATAGGGGGGGCTTGTAGGCACGCGTAGGGACGGCCGTGGCCACGCCTCTCCTCTGCGCGCAATCCTGCTTCCAGTCTTTTTGACTGTGCCTTGACACAAGGCTTAGGTGAGTGAGTGAGCGCCGTAGATGCTGTGCAAGTCAAATATAACTCAAAGCTAACTCAACTGCAAGTCACCGTCCTTGCACTACCCTGTTGCGGAGCATATGGTAGACATCGTCGAAATCGACGGTCGAACTAGTATCGCCGTCGTGTATTTTGGAGAGAAGCACTTGATTAAATGAGATGACAGAATCCCAAATTTAAAGTTCCTCCTCTGTGTGCCTTTAAACGATTCGCATGCGCTGGACCTCCACATGGAGACCAGCAAGCATTATTCGGGTTGCGCACCCATAACAAACATGCCAGAGCGGGACTTAGTGGCACGAGCAGTGGCGGCTTCGGTCGCGCCAGCCACTGGTGCCTAATCCCACTTCCGGTCTTTTTGACACATGTGAGGGAGAGCGAAGAGTGAGTGCGGTAGATGCTTCGCAAGCCTACTATCACTAAAAAAATAACACACGCGCAAGTGACCGTCCTTGCAGCATTCTGTGTACGTGTGCGAATTACCTGCATTTTAGACATAAACTCTTTCGTGCGTTAGCTGGCAGTTTACCCGAATTCAAAGTTTCCTGGTGTGAGCAACCTGCCAAGACGGCCTCGGGAACCGTTGGGGTTAATCCCACTTGTGCAATTTTACGCGCCCAGCCTATTCCAATGTATGGAATCCAACAAGTCCGATACAGTAAACTGAATTGGATAAGGAAGGAGATAAGCCAAACATCGGATCAATTAATTTATTGTCCTGAGCTTTCGGCTCCACACGAAAAGCCATCGTCAGAGAAAAAGAGAAAACAGGAAGCGTTGGCTACGTGTGAATGGGGTTGGTAGGGGAGACGGGGGTTGGCACTTGTAATTGGTCCATATCCATGCCGCGTCAATTCCTACGCTATTTTATCGTGTGTCTCCTGCGCACGGCCCTGGAGTTACGGTGTGTGACCTTGACTTGGCAGCCTACGTGCTTGTGTAGAAATGGGCTCTGGTTTCGGGTGGCGGACATGAGTGGCAAAATAACAGGGCGGGTCCTGAACAGCAATTAGTGTCGTGCCTTATCTCCACGGTAGAGGGTTCTGGTCCGGCGCTCGACTCGTCTCCTTCCTTGGCCGAGTAGATAACTGGAATGTGAACTTTCGCATTCATTCAGTAAACTGACTGCCCAATCACGATTTCCTAAGCAATCAGTCTAGAATCCACCCAATAACTACCAGCCCAATCAGTTAACTATTTAGTTAGTTAATAAGCACGAAGTCCCCTATAATATAGGAAACGGCACTTGCATGAAGGCCGTTGTATTTTTAAAGTTAATAAGGGCCGCAACATGCGCCGCAACAATCACAAACGCTTTCCCAGCGGCGAACTTACGGGTGCTCTTCACGAACTCTCCCCTCCTACGATTGGGAGGTAAAGACAGACTCCCTTTGAAGGCCACATCAATGTGCATTTACTCTTTCACTTGCTCCTGTGGAGCGGGATACATCGGCCGTAAAACGAGGCGTCTCGAAAAGAGGGTACGTGAGCACATACCGAACTGGTTAAGTAAAGGTGAAACTAGATCGATCTTGAGTGCTATTCTCGCACATTTAGTCAATACGAACCATCGAGTCGATACTAACGAAGCCTTTCAGGTGGTCTACAGGACACCATCTAATTTTTCCAAAGGCCTACGCCAACGGATGCTTGCTACAGCCGAAGCAGTGGCTATAAGACTAGCAAATCCAGTGCTGTGTTGTCAGAAGACTCTGACACAAGCTCTGTCACTTCCATGGCCTAAACCGACACCAGGTGGCGATAGGATTTCGCCCCTCCCAACAAGCGACAATCCCTCAACCAACAGGCTGACATGGCCTACATGCGCAAACTGACATAGTCCGCGTTGGCCAATTAGCGCCCATGTTAGATAGTTATTGATTTTTCTACCTATTCAAACTTTTATTGTTATGTACAGCGTCAATTTCCCTTGCAAATGTTTGGTCTGATGAAGAGTTGCTGAAAACAATTGTTTGCCAAAAAAACTAACTTCGAATATTAACCATGGGAATATTTGCGGAATTCTTTTCCTGTTCCACTCACGGTGAATGGATGCAATCCTAAAGAAGGTGTCTACAATCTTCTATGCGATCGAAGGGAGCTTACATTCTCCTCTAAGGGATCAAATATCATGCGATCGCCTTCACTATTTCCGTTTACCTGCAGATATGTAAAGGATGCAACCATGTGTTTCATTAAAATGCTATATCAAGAGTTGAAATTTACGTTCAAAACCCGCCAAGACCTGGTTTGGACGAAGCCTTAGAAACAAACACCCTTGAGGATACCCTGAATAGGTTTTCCCGAGTATTATGGCTCAGGGATAAGAGTTGGCATTATATTTAATATGCGATGTTCCAGTAAGGTCTTATGGGCGTTTGTACTTGGCTTCGTTGAATTATTAAGACAAGGGTTAAGTTGAGTCATAAGCCTGACTGTGACCATTCTCCCAGTCATCATTCAAGTAATCTCAGCCCTTACTACATAATCCGTATGCATGCTATAGTTCCTGCTACAGCTCTCGTCGCAAGCCCACGCATAAACTTAATTTGAACCTCCCTCTATAACAGAGCATCATGTGAACGAGCTGTTCAGAGGCTTCGGGAGGAGGTTCTACTCACTTTGACTGGCGTCTGATGAGAACTCAGTCGACTGGCATATTGATCTTGCACCCGAGTACACAACCACCGCCAATCCTGCGACATTAGCTTTTGATTGGTTAATTATCTATCCACGTCCTCCGTTTTTGCTGGTATCGCTGGCGTTGAATACTTATATGCGTTCGATGATTCAGCAAAGCTAACCAATCGTTCTGACGCCTGAGCAGTTAGCCTCTTTATTCCTAGTACCTAGCGTAGTTGCTTAAGTTAAGCACCCTTGCCGCTGCGACCTTCGAGCCCGGTTCCTTGCTGGGAGGCAATAAGTAGGAAGCCAGATGGAAGGTATATTATGCGCAAAAATTTGAGGTCCAGGTAAAACATTTCTTTCATCATCCCCGGAAGAGGAATAAAAAGGGGAAATTTCTGGGACCAGGTTGCATTTTAGCTGAAGTTTCAAAAACCTTCTCGCTTCCATCGTCAGAGCGTGGTAACCGTTCTCCCGGTGGTGTCAGTAAGTGCATCCGAACGTGAGCCTGACGCCTGATGTGTGTGTATCAATTGATTGTACCGATCGATTTTTGTGGCTGTTTGAATTGCTTGCAACCTCGCGGGCAATTCCATGAGACGCGTAAGTCGTTTCTGTGCATCCTGAGCATTTCCACCTTCTTCGCTCGCGGCTGTCGGCCCTGCGTATCTTCCTCCGCCCGACCTATGACCACGTACAGCAGGAGAACCACACTTTTGCCTTTGAGAAAGCAAGGGTCATAGGCCGAGCCAACGAAAAGATGGCCAAATTGATGCTAGAAAGTTGGTCCCCGGCTAGTACACTAAACAGAGTCATAGACCTTTATCCTGCCTACCAAGAGCTGCGCAGAAGGCTAGTATCTGTTCAGAACGGAGCAATAGGTCTGACGGAGGGAGACATACAGGGCCAGCAGCCAGCAACCGCGAGCGAAAAAGGTGGAAACGCTCAGGATGCACAGAAACGACTTACGCATCGCATGGAGGCGCCCACGAGGGCGTGAACAATTAAAACAGCCAACAGAAATCGATCGGTACAATCAATTGATACACAGACATCAGGCGTCAGGCTCACGTTCGGACACACTTACTGACACCACCGGGAGAACGGTTACCACGCTCTGACGATGGAAGCGAGGTTTTAGAAACGTCAGCTAAAATACAACCTGGTCCGATAAATTGCCCCTTCTTCCTCTTCCGGGGATGATGAAAGAAAGGAAGGCAAAGTATATTCTACACAGAGGTAATTAAGCATAGATTGGAGGAATTTGAAAGTCAGATGAGCATGAGTCCGCACCCGAAAGGGGTATCATCCGACGTGTGTGAGCGTGGTAGTCGTCCCATTAATGTTCTGTGTGAGTCAGCCTTGAAGGTGATTTGCCAGACCTGACTGGGGTAGGCAGGCAAAAAGGCATGCACACTGACTAGCAGCTCTGAGAGCTTAAGCCTTCACATGGATTGAGATCACTACAAAGCCTTTACATCCAAGGAGGCGAATCGCACAGCCTTCCTGTAGCAAAAACTTTAGCTTATGAATACAAGATCTCGCAGGTCCATCTTCTCACTGCGAATAATGTGCAGAGTATATTTTCACTCTTATAGCCTCTACCAGTATTGAGAACATGTAAAAAGCGATATTATATATGCAAGTGATAGGCACACACCGATCCACGCACTTCTGAAACAAAATACCTCCAGAAACTGAGAGGCATCGAAAACGAAGAAGCAGAGCCTAGTCGATCGAAAATTTCAATCGAGCCACACAACGCTGATTTGGGCTTACATTATCGCTTACTTTGTCTATCCACTAACCTTTTACAGAATATAATTTTCCTCCTGTGGCGCTGCGGCCGGCGGTGGTCAGCTCGTCTGATAGTCAAATTCTTCTTACATATTCTCCCACTCCTTCTGTACAGAATCAACTGTTCCCACCAATCCATCCTCCCATGACTTCTCTTCTCCTAAGGAACCGGGCCTGAAGTTCGCAGTTGCTAGGGTTTACTTTGCTTAACCCCTAAAGATAGACCCGGTGTAATGACCAAATCGCGAGGACCGGAAGCCGGAGAGAGCGCAGGCGTCTGGCGCTTTGTAACCTGCGTCTAGGAGGACCAGCGCGCTCCCATGTGTGGTACCTATTATAGGCGCATGTCCTTAATCATGTCTGTCACGCCCTAATCTTACCCCGTTTTTGGTCAACGCATCTACCGCGTGGTCCATTTAGTGGGCAGGACTGTAATGACCCCACTCCGTGTGCGCAACGCTTGCCTCTCACAGCTACAAGCAAGCACATAAGCACGCACCAGTGTCTGCCTACCCCAATCAGCTCTGACCAATCACCATCAAGGCTGACTCAAACAGGACCTTATTGTGATGAATCCCGCATTTCCACATTTCGAACGCTGCCCTCGCGGGTGCGGGCGCACGCTCGTCTGGCTGCCAATCTCCTTCAACTTGCTAATACAAGCAAACATGCGAGGCCCAGGAAGTAATTGAGAAGGAGAAGACAACTCGATCGCTGGGAAACTTTGTTCATTTGCTAACAAAGTCACACGGACCCCAAAATTTGGCGAGCGATCCCGTACGTCAAAAACGTATCGGAGGCTGTCGGCCGCCTTCTCGCACCAGTTGGAGTTGGAGTCGCACACAGGCCGGAAGCAACCATGAGGCGTCAGATAATGAAACGGAATGAACGACTGCCACGACAAAAAACATCTGGAGTCATCTACAAGATCTGGTGCAGTTGCCAGCAAAGCATCTATGTCGGAGAAACTGGCAGACTTCTCAAGAGGCGAATTGCCGAACACGCGGCAGCAGTGAGGTGAAATGATGCCAATTCTCAAGTTGTGGCTCATTCTACGAGACCCGGCCATGCATTCAAATTTTATGAGGCCGAAATTATCGCAAGAGGTGATAATCGAATAAGCCGGGAATTACTCGAGTCATGGTTCACGGGCCCCCAATCCATTAACAAATGCAGCGAGTTGCCCAATCCATATTCGGTGCTGAGACTTCATTTGGCCAAAGCAACTCGCCGCTCGGGGAGCACACAGACCCTGTGCCAACACCGCAATGTCAGATGGTCATTGCTGACGCAACAAATCAGCGCACACTCAAGACATTTATTGAACTTTCTGTACGTTTACGGCAAAACCCTGTGCACACACGCCAACTGTTTCTGCTACTGTTCTGTGAGTATGTCTCTGAAGATGAATCCGTGACGGATTTCGAAACGTCAGGCGAATATACATATTGTCCAAGTGATCAAGTCGTTTTTTTCTCTTCCCCCACCTGGTGGCCCTGACGATCGTATGAGCAAGGGTTTTCCCACTGCGGTAGGACAACAGGCGCCAGAAATAAGGCTCAATGGTAGACCAATCCTGGCATCCAGATTACTTAACTTTAGGCCAGGAGAAGGGTTGGCTCACAATAGTCAAAATGTCCTAAATGGCCGTCACAGTCTTCTTTGTCTTTGTGGGTACCCTGTCGGTGTAGCTAGACGGACAGGTTACTCTTTTAGAAACACGCCTATGTCTCATTTGTAAAAAGCTACTATTTTATTTTATAAGAGACCAATTAAATATACAAAAGCTTTTTGATATCTTAATCGTTTTTCCGATAACATGTAGAGTTAGTAAAAAATTTATGATCGATACAACTGTTGCTCCAAAACTACATCCAAATATTTATTGTTTTTGTCATTATTTGTCAGTAGTATATATTTTTATCGTGTTTTAACAAAAAAATTCTTCTTACCTAGATTGGATAGGTGACAAGCTTCATACCTTAGTGTTTTCTCTGTCGTTGCTGTTGAATGACGGCAGTGCTTCCTTAACAGCGTCCAACTGCCTAGAGCCCTCAGACATTTGCAGTGTTCACTCAACTTTTCACAATTGCGCCGACGGACAGAGACCTCTGAAACTCCGTATCGGCCGATCCACGCATCCGAACGATGCGCTAGCATCTGCTTGGATATGTTTGCTCTTTGAACAGACCACGGCAAAATCTACTTCTGTTGAATGCAAAATTGAAAAATCCATAAATTAGAGATTTTTTCTTGACCGAAAATATTTTTACATACTGCGAAACCTGAACACTTATACTGCTCACTTATTCGATTTCTAATTTTGCTATTATTGTACCTTTGAATGTAGTTTTTTTTTACTTAAACCAAATTCCCTATTTAGCACAATATAGACCAAGCATGAAACCATAATAAAGCCAATATTGACGGAAAACCTTTTTTCTTGTCTTCCAAGGACACTGACGACGCCCAAAGATATGCTTTATCAATAAACCCTATTATTATTATTATTATTATTAGAACGATACCGCATTACCCGCATTCCGCTAGTCATAAACGTGATCACCAGCCGCGACCAGAAATAAATAAGTACGAGTTTGTTACATATTTTCGATGGCTACTCAACCGAAATTCATCAGTGCCTCGCAACCTGATATTTTCTGTCGTTGCACCTCAGCCCTTTTTGCCATACAGGAATAATCGAACATTGGTCAGTTGATCTATCGAAGACAAAAAGTTCCGATTGGGCAGAACAGGCCCCACACAAACAGTGAGTGACTGAGGACAAGGATGTGAGTAGATTGAGACACATGTGGTTGAGAAGAAG
>JAYGXS010000009.1:1550192-1562557 GCA_036362985.1 Ligula intestinalis
CTACTACTACTACTACTACTACTACTACTACTACTACTACTACTACTACTACTACTACTA
Organism: Ligula intestinalis; assembly: GCA_036362985.1. NCBI lineage: Eukaryota > Metazoa > Platyhelminthes > Cestoda > Diphyllobothriidea > Diphyllobothriidae > Ligula > Ligula intestinalis. The sequence continues at coordinate 1,550,253 of JAYGXS010000009.1, forward strand.
CTACTACTACTACTACTACTACTACTACTACTACTACTGCTACTACTACTACTACTGCTACTACTACTACTACTACTACTTCTACTACTAGCTAGCTAGCAAATAGCTGCACATTAGTAGTACTGGTACTAACACTGACGCTACCATTTGTCAGAAGTGGCGCTAGTTAAAGTCAGCACTGGGCCCATATTCCCTCAATCTAAAACCAGGAAACACTGCCCAATTTAGTTTCATGTTACAGTAAACTTTGCGTGGGTACTACCGCACTATCTACCCTCACTCGCCTTCAGTAGGTGTCAAGACAGCGCCAAGGAGGCCGAGGCGGACATGCCTACTTCTGTTTCTACTACTACTTCTACTACTAGCTAGCTAGCTAGCAATTTAGCTGCACATTAGTAGTACTGGTACTAACACTGACGCTACCATTTATCGGAAGTGGCGCTAAATAAAGTCAGCGCTGGGCTCATATTTCCTCAATCTCAACAAGAAGTATGCACCTCGGATTATGCTATTCTGTTTGAAGCGCGGGGCACAACAGGACTTTCCTTGGTTTCACCCTCTCACCTCTGTCCACCAAAAGCTGTGTCACCTGTTACTAAGTTTGGGCTAGGCTACTCCTGCTAAGGGTAATATTCCACTGCTAAGAGTGCTACTTCTAGCAATCATACTTTCTAAAACCAGCGGATAGTATATCCTAGTAATGTATACATACAATTGTATCAATAGCTGACGTGCATCCTATTATTGCAACAAGCATAATAGATGGGGCAATATGAGCCTATGCGCGTCCTAAACTTAATCTGAGCTGATTTTTAAGACGCACATGCGAGCGTTCACGTCCGGTAAGTAAGTAAGACTGTCAATAATCAATGGAAGGAGAGGCTAGGCAAGACGACCGGCCATGACCTTAGGGTATACGGTTTGTGGCTAGGAGACCGATGAGTGTGTGTCAAGAGGGATGAACTTCGCCGTGTTTACCCGTCGGCAACGCATTTCCATCAAAGCAGCTGTTTCAGTCCACGCTGTGCGTTTACGGGCCGAGTGTAGACTGCGCCGGGACATTTCTCCCAAGTGCATTTTGTGTAGTTCCGTCGGCTGCTTCATCTGTCGGTCGGCGATTTCTATCAGCTTTCCAGAAGGAGAAATTAACCGACAGATAATGCGGAACCTGCCTGGCTTCAAAGAACGCACTACGGCGTTGCCTTTGATTTCTCTGCCTTCCTTCCGCCTGCATTTATTGGCGTTTATGTATACCTTTGACGTCGGCTGAGGTGCTGATTGTAAAGGTGCGTTTATGGCTTGAGAACTGTATTCTAGTTGATTCTAGCCTTATCAGTACCTTTGCATACCAAAACCAAACCTAAATCTGAAATGAGTATGTACTGATGATGTCGTTACTCCCCAGGTTTTTGTCTTAGTAAACTTTACTACGGTAAATATTTGAGTTCTTGATGTCCGTTGCGGCGATTTTAATGTAGAAAGCGTTATGGGTATTTTAAGGCCTTTTGCATGTGAGGTGACTCAGTTTTTCCGAGACGACAGAATAGTAAACTTTGTTTCCTACCCAGTTCGGACGAGCGACAAGCTTGATACCTAGACGGGTTCTGTCCGCGCTGTTGAATGACGGCAGTGCTTCGTCAACTGCGTTCATATAGCCTGATCTCCTTCAGACGATTGCAGCGTTAAGTCTACCATTCTCACTGATCCGCTGGATAGAGATCGATCAAACTAAATATAAGTATCAAAAGATAAATTGGCGAGCATGCGTTGGCTTCCGATAAATTATCTTCAGGCCTGTACATTTATGAGGTAATGAAATCAATAAACTATGCTGGTTGGTGAAAAGATGCCATGTTGCTGTTGTCAAGGCCGGTGGGGGGTAGGGGGATTTGAGGTCAAAAGGTCAGTATCTAGGTGGACCGGTGACCACGACAGGTGGTAAGGTTCGCGTGGTTGAATTAGGGACCCGTTTGTGAGGCCGGTCATTAACCGAAGAGAGATACCGGCCTAAAGAGAATTTATTGAAAGCAAACGTATGATCACCAATTCATCTTTTGATATTTACAATAGGAATTTCGGAAAACACCTCGCTCTCCTTACTTATTTTTGATTGGTTTCTGAAACTTTTATTCACGCTACCTTCATTTAAAGAATTGTAATTCCCTGATGATGATGATAATAATAATAATAATAATGATGATGATGATGATGATGATGATGATGATGATGATGATGATGGTGATGATGATGTATAATATAAAGCATACATCCGCCAAATGTGACTTCCTAACTGCTTAGCTGGGTACCATCGCCGAACTTAACGAGCTTTTTGTTCTGCATCCGTGTCCGCCTCTGGTTGTTTTTACTCTCTCTCTTCGTGTGTGCGACGAGATCATGGGTACGGCGCTGGAAAGTCTGCTTCACTATAGATGTGATTCCCGTGTAAGTAGCATATGTGCTCACCTGGCGAGAAAGAAGAAGGATGACGTGCGAAAAATCGATATACTAAGACCCAGAGTTATCCTTCTAACTCAGCAAGTACTCCTGTAAAAGCAATGCCACAGAAAACTACCGATATGATGCCACTCGTATAGCGGGTTATAAAGTGGAGGACTCTCCTTGCTTTTTTCAGGAGTTCTTTTACAGAGTAGTCGTAGGAAATGGGGTTTTCTCTGGGTACAATATTTAGGATATCCTTAGGCACTGAAGAAGCTTTTAAGTTCACGTTTTCATTTTCAAACCACAACCGGTTAGCTCTTCATCCCGCGGAAAGCTATGAAACCTCAGTCACCTCGCTCGAGCCGCAGTAACTTTGCATCTTAGGCCATTTTCTGCGAAAATATATTTTCTAAATTTAATTATACCACATCATTATTTGTTTTCAACTTCCACATTTAAAGGTAAAAGGATGACGTTTTTCCTTTCCTACCATCTGCCCAGTTCACCTTATGCAGTTGCGGCGTTTTCGTTTCCTTAGGAGTTAACTTTGTGCTCGGTATAGATCGGTTTATTCAGAGTACAGAGGTCTAGACTGAAGTTTTATTGATATATGTGGATCGACCTTCATCGGCCACTGCAGAATAACCGCGTAAAATACACACACGCACACACGCTGCCAAAGGCCAGCCAGTAGTATAACTTTATGTTGTAATTTTCCATACTTGCAGCCTAGGTACTAGCTAAATGGCCCAGACACGCGTCGCTTGCCGATTGTCTGCCGCTGCTTTCCACAGCTACGGGGGGTCAGTTGTTAGCTAACAATCTCATGGGGGGGTACTTTAGTTATTGCGTGTCAACGAGAATGCGACCAGTTTATGATTGTCTGTCTTTGCACGCCAGGCCGGGCATCATGCGTCTGCCGACTTTGCATGTGATCCAATGAGTCTTCCTGGAGGAATAAGAATAAGAAAAGAATTTATTCAGGGGAGCTTTTGCGTCCATAAAAGCGTCTAGCCTCAGCGTGAGAAAGGCTGAAGATCTACCAGAGGTTACTACCAAAACCACTGAGATAACGCAGAGATTCATGTTTGCGGTTCGTGGTGGAAGGAAGCTTAGAGTTTGCTGTGTTCTGGACATGTGAACCAGCATATCACACTCCTCTCCCTGTGCTGCAAGTTAGACCAATAATTTGCAGGGTGATCGATACCGATCACTCATTGGCTGAAGAAAATACATACCTACGGTGTGTCATTGGTGCCACCTTTTGAATCCTTCCTAAAGTTCGGGACAATTGACGATTCGTACCCACATGACCTCTACTCCTACTTCCCGAAGAAAGCGCTCAAAAGAAGCTTATGTAGTCCCACTCATTAATTTATACTTCCAGCATGTTGTCCTACAAAAATTGTGTTAATGGGATTTTGTGGGTGGGGAACTAGGATACGCAGTGAAATATCCTTTAATCACTGCTATATGCATTTTTTAAATTTTATTGCATCTAGAATTGCTGTCGATTTATATCAGTAGATTTTCCTAATCTGTATTATCGTTTAACGTATTGCGGAAAAACCCGATTATCGAATTGAAAGTTTTTTGAAATTCCCGAAAAATAGTAATAGTGGTTAGGAAGTCGTCTACTTCAACTTAAATGAGGTCCAACTTACCGTTCTAGAGTTAGATTAGTATAGTCCGCGGCGCGTAGCGCCGCGCATACTTTGAAATTACATGCGGAACAACTTACTCCCAGTGGCCGCGGGAAACAACTTCGACTTCTTTTTTACTGAACACTTACTCCTAAAAATTTCTTTCTCTGCCTATTCTATTTGCCCACCCCCCGAAACCTTATAACCACCGTTTTCGTAAGACAAAATGCTGGGACTAGGGGTATATGAGTCGGACTACATAAGCTACTTTTGCCAGAAAGCAAAACCGTTCACAGACCATCTCGAAACGCCGTCTGCTAGGTCTAATGCTTATTTCATCTGTAGTTAGCACACCTTTTCATGTTCTGATGGCCAGACGGTGGGAAACGTACTGAGTAAGAAGAGAGAAGGAACTGTTCGCCAGACGGATGACTCTGAACCAAATTGCAGAGACATTTGGGCGAATTTTAAGGCTATGGTTAGGTCTAAGTTTAGGATCAGATTAGGATCAGGGTTACTGTTTCCTACAGGATTAAAATTGAAGGTGGAGATTAAGGCTAAGATTCAGGTCTGTGGTCGGGTCGGTGTTAGGGATAAGACAAGGGCTTAGTTTTTCTTCTTGGAGTGATTCACAGGGATAGGTTGGAGCGTTCCTATTCCTGTTTCCGGTTTAGGTGGGGCCCATATAAGTAACCCTTATCCATAACTTTTAGGGTTAGATTTAAAGGTAGGATCAGATTTAAAATTAGGGTCAAGGTTTTGGTCAACTATAAGATTAGAACTTCAGTCAGTATATTTGGAATAAATGACCGAAGCCCTTAAAAACTCCATTGAAACGGTACAGGAATGCATAATTTTTTGTGAAATATGCAAAAATTGTTACAGATCGCTTTTGTTGTGCAAAAGTGCATAGAAATAATTTGGAAATATGAATTGTTGAAAAGGTGAGGCGCTTGCGGAATAGCAGCGTGTAACTTAACAGTAGTAATGTTGCCAGATTGTAGTAGTATGTGATCCGATTTTGAAAAACTCGGTGACTTCATATCTGCACCAGTGCTAGTACAGCCAGCGCTCTAACCATCTGAGCTACGTACCACCCTCCTCCTAGGAGCCGTGAGTTTAATCACAGTTGGGTCAGTGTACCCACCCAGGCTAAGAAGTTGAGGTGGAGTTAGGGTCCAGATTAGGGCCAAAGTTTAGGCTTATTCTGTGGATTAGTTATCCTCCCTTAGAATGATGACCAGGCCGTTTTTACAACCTGGGCGGGGCGTTCCTCTTTCTGTGTCAGGTTTAAGGAGCCGTACATATGTAATCCTCTCCCATAACCTCTTTGAAGCGGTATATTCCTGCGGAAACTTTTGCTCTGGGACCATCCCCCCGCCCCCCTGCCTGCTAAAGAGTACTTTTTGGTGGTAAAGCTCATCAAAACCTTGTCAGGGTGGCAAGCGATTCGTCTGCTACCTGGGCCCCTTAGGAGACAGTCGTCGTCGAAAGCGGACGATAGTGAGTGCACGTGTGGGGGTTTGCGGGGGTGGGGAGGAGCCATGAGATAGAGAACCGTTCCCACCGCTCCACTCCGCCCCTCCCCCCAGATCTTCCGCTCCCATGCTCCGTCTGTCGTTTTCTGCATCTGGTTCCCTCTCCGCCCCCAGAATGGATGCTTCGCGTGACTAATAGGCGGTCAGAAGTGAACGCTCCGAGTGTGTGGTGGGCTGATTGCGAGTGTCCTTGTATGTGTCGCCGAACCCGGACGCCTGACAGTGCTGGGGGGGGGGGGGGGGAATTATAGGGTAGGCTTGCCACTGAGAACGATACCTACCGACGCGACCTTCTTGCAGGACGCGAGACAGGCCGGTAGCTCGCCATGACAATCACTGAACCACTTTTTGCCCACCCACACTGCCCTGCCTGCTATCTGCATACTTGCTCTGACAAGCTGCTAACATAAATCTCTTGATTTTATTCATGTCCGGGCGACTGTTGTGTTTTTTTTACCAAAATATTATCCGCCTCGTCTGCCTGACATTCTAGTTTTTTTTTCGGAAATACGTTAAATAGCAAAAAAGGCCTGTTATTGCTCGTTGACTATGTCTCTGATGACGAATCCGCAACGGATATCGAAGCGTCAGGCGAATAAACGTATCTTCCCAGCGATCGAGTCGTCTTCTTCTTCTCAATATGTTAAACGTTGACAGAAAACGCCTCCGCCTTCTCGGTCCACATTAGCTCCACCCAACTGGCTTGCAGCGGTACGTTGATTTTTTCCAAGCTTTCCTCGTAGTGAGATGACTCGATCGCTCGGACAATACTTTATTTCGCCTAGCAATTCGAGATCCGTCTCGGATTCGTCATCAGAGGCATAGTCAAAGAGCCGTAGCAAAAACGGGTAATACATGCACAGAGGTTTTCAGTATTTATAAGTCACAGTCATTGCTGCAAACATACAGAGACAATTAACGTTAATTGCCTTCTTTTACGTGGATAGTTTGTTGGAGGGCATGCGGGCTCTGACCTGTAGAACTTTCATCACGCGTGGTGGACTGAGGCGTGATGATTGCTCAGCCATCTGGCCCTGTGGTATTTGCATAGGCCTGTCCGTACCCCGAGGGGCGAATTCCTTTGGCCAAACTGAGTCTCAGCACCTAACAAGGATTGGGCAAATCGTTGCACTTGTTCATGGATTGGGGGCCCGTGAACCATGACTCAAGTTATTCTCGGCTCACTCGATTGTCACCTCTTACGGGAAATTCCTCATAGTCTGGACAGGTTTGGGATAACCTGGCTCTCAAGATTAGACGTAATGGACTACTAATCAATCCTTCTGACCTCACCGACACCTCCTCAAGTAGACACAGACAGCTTCTGGGCGCAATGGCAGCGAGGTTTACAGTTAATATCATATCTAGGGAAGGATTCAGAAGTCTAGTTGGCGAGCATACGTTTGAGTTCGATAAATTCTCTTCAGGTCAAATCATTTATATGAGCAAGGGGTCAAGCAAAACACGCCTAGAGGCGTTAATGAACACTCGTCTTATCGCACAAGCGGGTATAGAACTAGGAACTGGATAGGGTTGGTGGGGCTATTTAAAACAGCCGGTCTTGGACGTACACAGGAACCTCATACCAGCTCCACGCTTACCGTGGTCAAAGGTTGAACAAATGAGAGGAAAGAGCTGTGATCACAGAGACAGTATTTTTATTCGCCTGACGTTTAGATATCTGTCGCTTTTCCCTTTGTCTTGCTTGACTAATTGCGTGCAATGCTGCATGGTCTTTCGCCCTCCACGTCCGTAGCACTGACGCTTCATAATCTACCCCGCCTCCTTTTACCTCTTAGGGGTTTTGATCACGCAGCACTGAGCTAACCACTGAAAACTTCTTGCAGTCAGAAAAGGTCAGGGAAGTACCCGCGCATGTGATCGACTAGTTCAGTTTGCAGCTGATAGGGCCAAATCGGGGTCAAGCAATGGGTCACAGAGTTAAAAATGACAGACTGAATTCTCATCATTCTCCCTCCTCCTTCTCTTCTCCCGAGAGAAAAAAGAGTTGTTTAAATAACCTAGTTCTCATTACCCCGTTTAACCAACAATCACCGGGCTGTCTAAAATACATTCGCGCATATTCATGGCGGCAGAAGATGACGCCAATAGTCTGTTACCGTAACCATGGTTTCAGACAGTTACTTTAAAATTAGTGACCTCTCAGCTTGTCCCTTTTGCCTGAGCTCCTGGGTGGAAAACGCAAATTCCGTTCTCTCTCACCAATTTGATTCATCAGTTTGACGCCATTTTCGCTGATCCATAACCAAGCAACTCTATCAGAGGCTTTGCGTACCGATCCTACTATCTGTACCTTCTGTTTATTTGGTTGCGTTGAACACAGTCGTGCGTACGTGGCGTGACCGTTAAAAGACACCACCGTAAATGTCAGATCGTCCGATCTCATTTCAAAGGCTTCAACACCATGACGACAACAACGCATACTAGCGATATAAAATAGTTCACTCGGTCATGGGCGATCTTATCTAGCCAGCCCTAACCAAGTTCCCCCCCCCCTCCCCAGAACTGCTGGCGCGAGAAACCGTGAGACTTGGTTTTTTCAGTCCTCCTCCACCGCATTTTGCGTCCAAACTCTTTTTTCCAAACCCACATGGCGATGCTAGCGGCTAAACATGAAAGCGCGCACAGGATGTTCTGCTTCTTCCTCTTCTCCGCTTTTTGCCTCTGGCCAGCGTGACAGGTTTTTTGACAGTAACTTGTGGTCCCAGGACTTGTCACCAGGTGGTAACAGCTTAACGACACACAACCTAGTTACATTTAGACGCGCGCACATACACGGATTAGGTTTCCTTGGCAGCCTCCACCTGCAGGGATACTGCAGTGACAAGCAGCGGTGAGAGTGTTTCATGGTAGTTTCAAAAGACACACAGACATGGGCGTTGTCGGCACGAGGTGGCGGCTCAGGAGAGCAGGCCCAGATGAAGAACTCTGGCCGGTGCTGTATATTCGCCTTTTATAGTAATTTTATCCAATATTTCTTGTTTTCTTTTGGTATATTACTTTTATTTTCTCCCCTGCACCCCCTCGCCTTATTGCTCCACCCGTTTAACCCCTTTTACCCTCGGTCCCGTATTACAGAATTATGGAGTTTGGTTTCTACGGTGAACCCTACAATAGACTGTTACCGAAAACACGTACTCAGTACTGGTAGACTGGATAACTGGATACCGCAGTGACAGGCAGCGGTGTTTCATGGTAGTTTCAAAAGGCACACAGAGTCATGCGTGTTGTTCAGCCGTCTGGCTTTCTACCACGTCGGTGCGAAGTGGCTTCGCAGGAGAGCAAACACAGATGACGAATTTCGGTTGGTCGGACGTCTTCAGTCAACCAACGACAGAAAAAATACAGTAACAGTATTTTATAGGGCTCATTACGGAAGCCAAAACCCCCATAGTTTTCATATACGTGACTGTTGGTAATGGTATTCCATTTTTTATTTATTGTTTAACTAATTAATTGATTCAAGTAATTGCAAGTTTTGTCGTTTATATATATGCAGAAGGACATTACCAGCAAAGACATGGGACACTAGGAAGGCCTTTTCTGGTTCATTTGCTGTCATCGGCTAGTGATACTCAACGCCAGTGTTGTCGCTGAAATTGCTGTCACACCGAGATTTGAACTCGGGTCTCTCCAGTCAGAGGCTAACTTCGTAACAGTTGAGCCATGAGCTCACAGTCTTGCCAGTATTAGATCGGGGATATACAGTAGCAGATTTGCGTACACCGATCTGTTAGAGGATCAATTCGTCCGTCTATGTTGCCATTAGAGCTTTCACTCGAGCTTTTTATAATACGTTTATGGATTATTTCCTGTTTTGGTTTGATGTATTACTTTTACTTTCTCACCTGCGCCCTCCTCCCCCCATTGTCCCACTCGTTTAACCCCTGTTACCACCGTTCCCGTATTACAGAATTATGGGGTTGGTCTCCATGGTGAGCCCTATAATAGATTGTTACCAAAAACACTTACTCAGTATTAGTACACTAGAAGACTATCCGAATGCCGCAAAAGTTTCTTATTAGTATTCTGAGCTGTCAAACTCGTACAGGGGTTCATCGCCAGGTGTAGAAGCAAAACGGCAACGAGTAAAAGGGGTGCAAGCTTATCAATTATCAGTGAGGCACGTCTGACGGGTCACTGCGCAGGGCTGTGTACGTCGGCGCCAAATCGCCACATCAGCTCCCACCTAGAAAACGAGCCGTGATTTCTGCTCGGGAGCATCCAAGACCTATCAGCCAAATTGGAGAAAAGACGAGTGGAAAATGAATTGAAGCCTCTTCGAGGAATGGGATGAGATCTCAGGCAATCGATATATCGATCCAGCGCCGACGTACAGACGCCTGCCTCGTCACCTCCCGACTTGTTTCACTGATAACTGAGTGGCTTGCACCCCCTTATAATTGTCGCTGCGTTGCTTCTGCTGCTGCAATGTCTACCGATAAACTCTTGCACGGCTTCGAAAGTTCAGAATAACAAACATGTCTCAGACCTGTTTACGATTACCTATGACTAAGGATTCCCGACGGAATCCGAAACGTCAGGAAAATAAAGTCCTTGTTCCAGTGATCGCATCTTCTTCTTCATAACAAACAACCGTTTTCGGTGGTCAAACAGTCTTCTCATTCACCCCGTTAAATTTACTTCAGATCAAATTCAAACTCTCAAACGCTTAAATCCTATGCGTTTTCTGGGTGCTAGTGAGCTTTACGACTTTAGAACGGCCATTAAAAGCGAGGTGAATATCTGAGGAGCGTTTATCAGCTGCGGCCCCCACCCATTTCGGCTTGCAACATCGCGAACCCCGACCAACATTCGGAAAGGGCATTTCGCAGTCTCTACGATCCGATCTTAGGAAAAAGGTTCTTTCTTGCTGCGTGATGTGCGTGCATGTCATTCTGGCCTCGCTCGATCGACTGCTTCGCCGGGCAGGAACGCTGGCTTGCGCGTGAATTGGTTTTAAATTATGGTAAACTTGCACGCCCTCTCTCTCTCTCTCCCCCTCTCCAATCACCCACCTGGACCCGGTGGTAAAACGGAGTCAAGAAGATCGAGGGGGGCGGGATCAGGCACTGGTGGCTCGAAGTCTCTCCTATGCTTGCCATTACGCCCGCCTCCCTCTCCAACCCCCCCCCTCCCCCAAAATGTTCGGTATTACTTGTCGGCGCGCAATCCAAAAACGCCCGCTGCACCGTGATATGGCTCCCCGTTGGTCCAGCGCATTTACCACGCAGCCCTTCCAGGGGGCAGGGTAAGATAAAGGTTCGGTCACCGGAGTTTTGAGGTCTTTACCTAGTGCTTCGAACCAGTGTTGGAGTCGGGCATAGGAGAATGAAAACTTGTCAGCTCAAATGTTTGTGTATGCTGAGTTGGTCCAGCGTCTAGCTGGAAGTGGCCATGCGGACTGGCAAACTTTTTTGTTCTCTGTTGGTCTCAAACTCTGTGAATGGACCCTCTTGATATTCTCCGCGATGCTTGCCTCCACAAGACTGTCCCTGAAAACAGCTCGTTAGAAGCATTCTATGGATTATGAGTTTGAGTGCACCGTAAAGGAAATCATACATTATACACGGTACAGCTGTCAGTATGACTTATGAAATGGGGTATTCTGATTCTAACACCTGACAATCGGAAGCAAAGTTCGACAAACTCTCTTATCCAGCGATAGGAACCCAATTCCGAAGGTCCGGGCACCCCTTCCGTGCCCTGACACATTGTGCCAATTCAGATTTTGAGACGATTTTCCGTTCGACGCTTGCATTTGTGTATTGACGTATGGTCAAGGATATTAACGTTGAGGTCACTTGGTAGACAGTGAGAACCTTGCCCAACGCACTTTAATTTTCTGGAATGACTTGAAATACCTCTCGATGTTGGTGAAGTTAGTGCATTTTTCAGGCAACGGAGACCCAATACCTCCAACATCATACGCAAAATGCAATACTCAACCGTCTCGGGGATCTAACAAACCGAACATCGGGTATATGCAGATCTTTAGGGCAATATAACTTTCGCAATCGACCCATATGCAGTAAATTCACTATCTCATGCAATAGCTGCCGGAATTCTGAAATAAGTTTTCGATTGGAACATATTAATTGCGAATGGTTTCAAGGGAGACGATCAAACAGCTTATCTCAACACATTTTAGACACTTCAGGATGCCGGCTTTTTAACGAGCTTCTTTTCGTACACCAAGAAAAAGTATGTACTGTAAAAAGTAGCTACTTAAGTAGCATGCCTTTTTGTCATTGATTTTGGCTGCCTTTATCGATTCAAATATATTTTTTAAAAAGATGCAGGAACGATTTTTTTCTTGTACTCAGTTTGTAGCAAATTACCCTTCTTTAAATGTTATACTTAACGCAAGTGCATCTTTCGGTTTTAAGAAATTTCTATTTATGAACTTTTTTACAATTTTCAGGTGTTCTTTTATCGAACATCATATCCGTCAATTTGTTAATGCTGCCTTAACTGTATAAAGCATGTTCCATACCTATTGCAAAATTTAATGAGAACTGTGTGAGATCTTCCTCAAACTATAGGCGAAAACGTACTTTTCAGAAGAAGAATAAGACTCGATCGCTGGGACAATAGGTTTATTCGCCTGACGTTTCGATATCCGTCGCGGATTCGTCATCAGAGATATGAGTAGCTACTCATG
>JAYGXS010000009.1:1562957-1615652 GCA_036362985.1 Ligula intestinalis
ATCGTACATGCTTTTTCTTGGCGGTCAGAAAGAAACTCGTTAGAAAGCCGGCATCCTGGGGTGTATAAAATGTGTTAGGATTAGGCTGTATGATTATCTCTATTACAGCCATCCGCAATTAATATGTTCCAATCGAAAACTTATTTCAGAATTCCGGCAGCTATTGCATGAGATAGTGAATCTAATGTATGTTGTAACGTTACCAAAAACAGAGATTTCGCCGTCTTATTACGCCTTGTTTGAATCCTCAAGGAAGAACACAAAAAGAAGGGTGCAGAAGTGGAAGTCTGTTAACATACTTAGTTCAGCCTATTTAAGGAAAGCAGAGCGTGGAGAGGCAAGCGCAATCAGACCAATGAGATTGTGTCCTTGAGAGGAAATATGTCGAGTGGCTTCCGGGCTGACCAGAGTGATAGGGTCGTTGGCTTGTGTGCTTCCATCGAGCGCGCAGCTTGTGCCGATCAAAAGTGCACCGTGGGATGAACCATCAGGACAGCATGATAACGAGTCCGTTAGGCCTGCTCCTAACAATATAAACCTTCCGTAACTTTCTATAATTCCGCGAGCACCAGCGATTCGGACTACGGTATCATCCGCATGCAGCCGTGGAATATTTGAACCGTTCACTTTTTCAAGGGGATACTTACCCACCCCGAGAGGTGTATTTGCATAGTTTGGAATGCGGCTCCAAAGCACTTTGCGTTTTGCTCTCGGTGATAGATAAACTGACCGACGTGGATGAATAAATAAACTGCTATCAAAAATCATGGTACATGAGCCGTCATTTTTTACCTACTGTTGTTCCTGCACACAGCCATCCCGACAAGATTGAACTCTCTAAGAATCATGCTGTATGATAATAAATACTGTAATTATGCGTAAGGAATCCTTTCCTAATTTTTCATTGCATACGCCACCTGCTGCAGTTCGCAAGAATGTTATCTAAAATATGATTCCTGTCGCTCTCCTTTTTGCTCTGAAAAGACGCTATGAATGACATGGCCTGGTCTGGACAACCTACTAGGCATTTTCGCTGACTTGTGTTATGTGATGAAATTAGTCCGCACTACTAGAAGATTTCAAAATACGGTATTCCGTCCATACTCAGATGACACCTAATATAGCCTTTTTTGGGGTCGCAGTCTCTCAGGCAAAACAATCGCGGGAAATGGACATTTTGTCAATCTCTTCTTGAAAAAGAACTTTTATGCCTCCCTTTCCAACCACCACACACAAAAGTTGGTTACCTACTAAGATCGGGAAACCAATTTATCGAACCGGCAAAGTAATCATATTGGTTCGACTGTCTATTTCCAGAGGAAGTGTAGATTAGCCAAGACGCGTCGGCTGCCTATACGGACCTAGTGCTTTTGTAGTCGGTCACAAAAAGGGACCAATCAAATGGCAAAGACAAGTGCGAAAGAAGGCAGTCCTCGTTTATTAACCAAAATCAGTCAATTACATTCCCTGACTGGTGGATATGAGAGTTTTGAATAAAATCTGCCATTGTGAGAATTTTAGGACAAGTGCGTGCACCTGGGATGTACAGTTCACCGTAACGCAAAGTATGAACACGGCAAAGGCAAAGAGATTCGCGGAATTTACTGAGGTCATAGAATTTATAATGACCTCTTATTCAACTGCCTACGGTCATTGTCTATTGAATGATATAAAGCAAACTGTCCAATTAAGTATCGGCCTAGAAGGTTGAAACTTGATTGGTAAATAAAGCATTGTGAGGGGGAAGTGGAGGGAGAGACAATCATCAAGGCAAAGCAGTTCAGGTTTCAGTGACAGCATACTTACTTGCACTTGTTACGGCTGCGACCATGACTGATCTAGCCGGCCTCAATGATGTCCCGAACGGTGCTTCTCCAAGCGCGACGATCCGTGGCCGCAGACCTGGACAGTTCGAGCCATTCTCTTCGCCAGCGCCGGAGACCGAATACCGAAGATCCAGTAACCACTTCCATGTCCTGAGGGACTGAGTCGAGCCTGGTTTAAAGCTGACCTCCACGTCGACGTTTCCAATTAGGTAGCGGTTTCGGATTGAGAGCGAAGAAAATGTCCAAACCACCTCAGTCGCTTTTCTTGGATTGCCTGGGATATCCTTGCAATGTTGTCGCAACGAGTGCTGACTGCCTCATTTGGGGCGAAGTCGGTGTGCTTCACTCGAAGGATGCTCCTCAGACAGTAGTGGTCGAAGACTTCCAGTTTCTTTTCATCCTCCACGCGCATAGCCCAACATTCGCAACCGTATAGGAGAACGGACCGCACAGATGCACGGTACACGCGGATCTTTGTTGAGAGGGAAGTACAAGTAAGTACAAGTACCACGGCAACGGGCAATGGATCAGGTGATCCAGCTGCTTATAGAGTTCTGGTTTTCTCCTCCGTATTGCAGCGGCATCCGCAAATCGCAGGAGACGCGCGGTCCCCGGCCGAAGTACGGCCTCAAAAACAGTCTTTGGGTTGACCGCATAGCCGGTGTTTACCAGCTGCCGTAAGCAGACAGCTGACAGCGTTTCCAATTGCCATTATGTACACCCAATCTGTTTGAATTCGCAATTTCATGTAAACTCTTAAATGCAGTTTGATTTGGCGGGCATAGGCAGAACGTCTTTATTTGGTTTAGCTGGAATAGCCGCTGTTCTGCTTATCAGCAGCAATTCAATCGTGCATTATAGCCCTTGCTCGATCACTTTGTACACATTGTTATCCTTGAAGGGGAGGGAGATGCCCACCGTTTTTTTACCCTGATATTGCGGGAGAAATGTGTTGTCTGTGATAGCTATATTTATGGATGTATTTCCCCAGATACCTGTTTCCAAGTAACACTCTCTTCAGGAAACTGATCTCTCCATCGGTCATATCCTAAGAGCGTGTTTTAGTGGCTCTTTTGAAAAAAAGACAAAAACAAGTTTCGTTTTCTCTGAATTGAAACGAAACTAAGTAAGGTGCATGCTCTGTCCTTTTCACGTGGTTTCCCGATAGATGGACCTGTGAATGGAACCAACTGCCCGCTTGCGTATAAGTACGTCTAAGAAGGCCAGTGTGTCGTCTTATGCTCAATTGTAAATGTGATCTTTGCCTGCGCCTCGTTCATAGCTTTAAATAGCAATTCTCTCTTATTAGGGTTTCAGGCTATGAAAAAATGTCATCTACTTATCGTCTATAGAAAGCTGTTTTTCTGTGCGTTTTGACAATTTTCGTTCAAGGCTCGACATGAAAATATCTACTAGAACTGCTCCTAATTGACTGCCCATAGCTACGCCGTCGACCTAAATCGAACCATTTGCCCACCTCCGTATGATAACATCTAAGAAATCCAATGTGTGCTTCTTCTTATGTTCGATCGTAAATTTGATCTTTGCATGCGCCTCGTGCATAGACTTTATAAGTAACTTCCCCTATTCAGCGTTTTCGATCATGCCAACAATGTTGTACATATAGCATCTATAGAAGGCAGGTTTCTTATTGGCTTTCGGTTTTTTTCAAGATTTTACATGAATCTCCTTGCTCCTGTCTTATCCAAATTTCCTACAGGGAAACAGTGCTTCAATTAAAGTGAAGAATGCCTGTTGACGAGGGGACTACTCGAAGTCTAGTGAAAGCAAAGTCAGATTGGTATCAATTGCGTTAAGGGGCTTTGAAGGTGAAAATCAGCACTATGTTTATGTTTTGACGTTTCTGATCTAGTATGTTCGTACTGGACCACACTGAGGGACCAATCAACAGTAGAGCAAAGTTAATGACACCAGGCAAGGCGAAAGGAGGAAATTCTTGTCTATTTGCTAACATCAGCAAATTATATTCCAAGACTGATGGATATCACAGTTTTGACAAAAATCTACTTAAATGTGCAAACTGACCAACTGACTATTAGTCAACTCGCAGACGGGTGGTATGTAAGCAGGGTACGGTTGATTGATGGATACAGTAATGAAGATTAACGCACCTCATGCTTCCCAATTAGTTCCAATTAATCCGGTAAGGCTGTTGTGGTGGTCTCCATTAGGGATTAATCCGTTGTAAACGCGGGGATTTTCTCATCGCTGTGGTTGTTATCTTCGTGGACTCGTGTAAGATGCACACACCATTGAGTTCCAGGGACGATCCACTGAGTTTGCATTTAATTTGAATAAAACTAATTAAAATCTATTCTAATTGCATCTCATCCGTTTTGGCAATGCGCCAAATGCAGAAGTGTTTAGGGGGGATCTGGGAGATGTCCATTTTTTCAACAGTCAGCCTTAAGTCACTGTTCAAGCCACCAAAAAATAAGTGACATTGAATGCACACCGCTTATGCCCCACTGTCAGTAGTAAGCAGTTTAAGTCTATTTAGGGTTAGGGCTGAAATATGTATGGGGCTTGTATTGAAAACGAACACTGTACCGAGCCTACAGAGGTATATGGCACACTGATTATGTTTTGTCAGTGCTCTTGAAGATGAAAAACAAATATTTCTAATGAACACATTTCTGACATCGATGACATCGAGAAGACCAAAATTTGATAAGCAGCATTTTCATTTTTTCCTTCATGCTTGGCGCCCACAAATGCCCTATCACCGTTGCAGAAATATAGCCATATGGTATTTACCGACAAACAGAAAGCATACTCATTAAGGCCTTTTGTGCCTCATTGGGCGTCATCAGTTGGTGGTAGGCCAACTCCAGTGTAGCAGCGGAAATTGCCGCCACACTCGAGTTTCGAACTCGCGTCTCTCCGGCCAGAGGCAAACGCTCTAACCATTGAGCCACGGGTCCGCCGTGTTGTCGGTTTGTGATCTGGACTAGAAAGTAGTGGGTAATTGTACACCGATCTGTATCAGGATGCACCCATCTTGAGTTGATTGATCTTTTGTGAGCTAAGTTAAATATTTCGTCTCTTTTAATAGGGTATGCAAAGGCCGCGTGTGAGAACACCAACCGATCAATATAATTTGCTCCATAGGAGCAAGTAGAGACACACTGAAAAGATCTGAAACGGATGTCTATCCTTGTCTTCAAGACGAAACATTGGAGTACTTGACAAGGCAAGACATAGATCCAGGCGCCCTATTTGGTGAGCGGGGAGGCAGCAAATTCAGGAGGCGTGCGTGCGCGTAGGGTTTTTCTCAGGTGGACGGGGGAGCTTGTGTGTGGGTGCTCGACCATCGATTTCGATGACGGCGTGTAGACTACCCCGGCCGGCGCACGGAATACCGCCCACATACGCAATCACGGCGCAGTGGAACCAAAGGCTACATTTTGGTCCCACTGGAACCATTCTATCCTTTGGTTTTGGAACATTGCCATTAGGGCCTCCCTCGCTTCGACCCAATTACTGACGCGGATCATAATCTTAGATAAGTAAATAAATCAGTTTCATATTTGCGGCGCCCGGGGGTCCTTTCATAACAAACTAAGAACTCTGGTAAAATATTAACAGTGCGGACAGAAATTAGTAGCATGGTTGGCAGAGCATTCCGCATCCGCCAACGGTTCGTCTTTTTCAAACAATAGTTGACAAAATATGGTGAACTAAGAAGGAAGCATGGAAAAAAACTCCTACGATTAAATCGGGGGCAAAGTTCAGCGAGCCCTCGATTTCAACATAAACTGTGGGAGAAAAAAACTCCTTCGCTAATAAATTAATTGGTAGATTGATTTGATTGACATGATACGGTGAGATAGGATCGCGATGTTGATGAGAACGTTCGAGACGCTCCTTGCCGTGCGAGAAATCATATAACAGCTGGGGCTACTGTTCACCACCGTGGCACCATATGACTGGCTACAGAATTAACCATCAGGGAAGCGAGACAAGAGGAGCTCATCGCGGACATCAGTGTCGAAACGAGGAGGAAATAGTAGAAGTCGTTAGACCATCGCCGAAATACCGGAGATATGACCTTGCGGACTGCAGAGTCCACCCACAAGGTGACCAAAACAGCAGAACCCGGCACGATCATCAGCAGACACCGCGAAAACCTCCGTCTGAACATGCAAATTCATGTTATTTTACCGACAAACACAGAGCACACTCACGAAGGTCTTTTCTGCCTCATGGGGCGTCATCAGGTGGTGGTAGCTCAACTTCAGTCTAGCAGCAGAAATTGCCGTCACACTCGAGTTTTGAACTCGCGTCTCTCCGGCCAAGGGCGAACGCTCTAACCCTTGAGCCACGGGTCCGCCGTGTTGTCGGTTTGTGATCGGGGCTAGATAGTAGTGGGTAATTGTACACCGATCTGTTTCAGAATGCCATATAGCCATTTATTTCTCATAGGTCTTTTGGTAGCAGTCTATTATATGGATCACTATGGGAAGCAAAAAGCCCGGATTTCTGTAATGTTAGACCAGTGTCAATGGTGGGTGATACGAGCCAGACACTTGAGAGTTAAGGGTGGGAGTGGAAACAAAAGCAAAACAGCAAATAAAAACAGGAAATAGTGGGTTAAATTATTGTAGAAAGATAGTATCTAGCCACAGAAAAGCGTGCGACATTTGTAAAAACGTTAAATAATTAAGTTAAATTACACGAACTTGCAGCTTTCAGATTTTTAAACCGACAAAAGGAATGTCTCAGGTTTTGTGCTGTTTGCAAATACGAGAGAGACTGATGCACCTGTTTGATTATGCCTTTATCTGAACATCCCTGGGCTTAAACGTATTTCTGACACGATCTATCTTTTAAGTGAATATTTTTCAGAAAAAATTAATAGCCTATAGTTTGGAAATAACAAAAAGAATTTAAAAGCAGCTTTTCGTTCAAAATGCACGACCATTAGGAGATATTTATCAGGCTTCAATAATTTTTCCTGAAATAATTTTGCTTCTATAGTAGGAAAATCGACGACATTTTTGTAACCACGGCTACAGAAGTTAATTAGTAATTTATTGGGCATCGAAAAGACCCTGAATATGCACACGCCGTATAGCTAGTACTTGCTTAACGAGAGTACTTTAGGCAGGTGGCCATAGAAATACTTTTTTAGAAACCAACATACTACTGTACAAGAAATTATTAGGAATTTTTCGATTTCACCTAATTCATCGTTTTTCTGAGAGCATTTCATAGTGGCTTGGTCAGGGTTTCGACGCATACAGTGTCTTGCTTGAAAACAAGGAACCAAACTGTGTATATATCCGCATTTTAGAATTCTAGCCTCCCCTTCGAAAAGGTTGCTTAGAATCCTCAAAAGAGAGAAATCAGGAAGCGTTTCTCTTAGGTGTCATCCTGACAGGATGAAGGGCAACCTTACCTACGTTGCAGCCATCAGTTTTTCTCAGTAATTTTTCGTGCTACCCTCGTAATCCCGTGAGGGAAGCTGGATATTTTTGGGAGAGAAAGAGGGTGTTTGTTTTGTTGCTAAAACTTGTAGTATTTTGTCCCTCTCCCCCTTCCGCTTCTATTCATTTCCTTGCTGGGGGCATCTGCAGGTCTCTAATGCAGACAGTGTCACGTTCTAGACAAGTTAACCCAAATGTAGGCCGGCAGTTTGGAACTCTTCAGTCGAATCCTCGGGACCCCTTAGCGGGGTTCGGGTCGCATTCAGAAGCTACCTGCTGTTTCCGCATGAAAATGAGCTGTCATTGTTCTTCTACCTCTGAGTCATATCCTGTTCTGTGTACTAATGTGCCCATCTCATTCAAGACAGAGGGGTCTATCCTCTTTTTTGTTGTAAGGTTGCAAAAATGCCCATCAGGGAATTCAGAAGCGAGCTTATGCAAGCTTTCGATAAATTCTTATGGGGCCAGTTCACGGCAATGGGATACAAGGTGAAACATGCGGTCAGCAATATTCCTCTGAGTATACAAGTGAGTCATGGTAGTAGACGGGATCGGCCGATAACAGACGGCTGATTACGCGGCGGAGAGAGTTTGGCGGAGCCGGCTCAAGGGGATGGGGGAGAGCGCCGAAAAGAGCATGCAGTCAAGCGACCGTTGTTCCTGCCAGACGCGAAGCTTGCAGGTGGTTCTTTGGTGCACACAAGCTCGGCTTCCTCAACGTCCTAGCGGTCTCTTTTACCTCTGCTAACAGGCACTGGCTCAGGGACTTGTGGCAGTTTCGTGAGAACGTATAGATCAGCCGGACGGATTCGTTGGGGTCCGCACGATGTCCGGAATCCATAATGTGCGCGAGCATCCCAGTACAGACGTCTTGACTTCCAGATTCTTTTTCTTTCCAGCACGACACTCGGTAATCTATTTTTCTTCCTAATAACCTTAGAATATGCCAAGATTCCAGCTTACACTCGTGCATCTTTTAGGTTGACGCAGATCCTCCGAGTTAGCCCATGCGGCTACCATCGTGCAGGGTGTGCTAGTGACTGCCCTGTCGAATATGGCGTTTCAGCTTTCCCACACCGTGTGTTACTCTGCTTCTCATTATCTGCTCATAAAGGATGCATTTTCTTAAAATTTACAAAGTCATCTAGTAGAATCGATGTTTGCGTCCCTAACACAGCAATTAGTTATTGTTAAGGTGCGGCCTATGGCAAAAGGACAAAGCCACGCCGCACCGCGCCGTGCCGTACCACGTGCCGAGTTAGCCACAGAATGTTAGGCTGGAAAACCAATTAGCGGACAATGCAACATCGACCACACGTGATGTTTTCACTCACCCTTGTTGCAGATCGATAAGTCGAAATATTCCCGGAAGTGATGTTCGCGCACAAGCCGGCCAATCAATGAATGCCACGCCACGGCCGGAATATTCTAGAATGCTCGTCACACGCCATTGGCAGCGCCATTGACCAGGAATCCTATAAATAAACTAGAGTTTATGAGTTAAAAAAGCCGCTGTTTATGCAGGCTTTGAATTAGGTTGTTGATCTCAGAAACCAGCTCTCTTCTCCTTTTCCGCCTACCTGTCGGAGTAAACAGCAGCGATTTATGTGTGTTTCTAGTACCCCCTTTATGCTTGACACTCCTCCAGTCGTTCTTCCCGTGTTAGTAAAGCTTTTTAATCGTACCTCAAGACGCATCCTTTGCTTGTTTTCATCTGTTGCTAGTTTCTGAATTTTGCCCCGTTGTAGCACTTCAGTTTCCTTCCCGAATATGTTGCGCAGCTCATTCATCCTAGTCTTTTATCTGAGTATGCGTTTCTCCAACCAGGCGTATCTTCTGTTGTTTCTCTCGCCACATGTCAACTCAATGACAATCCTGCCATTTATGACGAGTGGTGCTAAGAATTGAAAAAGCAGCCCTGCGGGTTTTCCGCATTCATTTTACTTTCCATGGTCAGTTTTGCCATGGTATTTTGATCAGTGCAGGGAAAAAATTGCATCTCCTCCGTCTCCTCCATCCTCTGCATGATTTACCAGTAGTTGCATAAAAAAGCGACTCTACGCATAAAATACTTCTTGTCTAAGATTTGCTAAAAATTATGCAATGTTATTTTTCCTGCCGCCTAACGAATTTTGTTTTTATTGATAAGTCGGTTTCCTCAAAGTCCTTGTGAATAGCGTAGAAGTGCGTCGAAATTTTTTGTTTGTTTGAATGGAAGGGAAACGAAGCGTTAGCCATAACTTGAATAGCTTTTTTTATACCAAGAAACGTCTCATTCTGATGGAGACTGCCATAGCTGTAGCTATTTTTAATCTAGAGTAAAGTATATAAGCGAAACACTGTAATTTCCTCTCCCCCTCCCCCACCAATTGAGATGATTTCTGTTCTTATATCGATAGACCTTTCTTCGACGCAAACGCTACAATCTGATGGCATCATCTATTCCCCAATGAATTCCCTATGTTCGCTTTCGCGATGCTCTCAAGCCTGTGTTTCGAACAGCTGAATTCACCCACCTATCCAATGGGAACCACCCTTCCCCTCTACTGGCGCCTCGGTTCCACCTGGAAACTCGGCCATCTTGACTATCTCCATGAGGGTGCCGTCGCCGCCGCCGACGACGACAACGACGACGACAAAGATCCCCTCTTCACGCCTCCACCCGCCAATGCTGGCCCCACCGGCACCACCCAAGTTGTGCTTCGTCGTCGCAGACGCGCACCGAAGGTGGTGGTGGACAAGTCACGCAGGAAGTCAACGCCTCCAGTGTGGGACGGCAGCCTCCCCCAGGCGGAGGATGAGACGTTCTCTCTGCCGACTGCGCTGCGTCAGACACTGGCTCTGAAGGCTGCTCAACTCAACAGTTACGCTCGCCTGTTTTCGCAGCAACTGGGTCTCCCGAGCACGGAGGGCTACGAGCGTATGCCACCGCTCTCCCATCGACCCCCCCTCGAATCCGCACATAAACTGCTTTCCCAACTGCAAAGGCTCTTCCGTTCCCGATACGCCCGGCTCAATGAAATTCCCAGCTTCTGTGAAGCCGCCGAGGACTTGGCTGGAAGCGCTGCGGAGGAGGAGGAGACGCGAACTGTTGTGACGTACATTTCGCTGACTGATCGGCATCCTCCCGCTGAGTCGAATGGCTGCTCCTCCTCCTCCTTGCCTGAAGGGAAGTTGGGCAAGGCGAGCGGAGGAGGAGACGGAGTTAGTACTGGTGGACAATTCGTGCTTGCGAATACCAAAGGTGTACGGTTGAGAATACCGAAACCACGGGAACAGAAACGTCACATCAGCTGGAAGGACCTTGCGTTGGACGCCGCAGCCGCGGCCGCGGTAGCTGAAGGTTCCGTTCGTCAGATGCTCGTTTCTCCCATCTTGCCAACGACCGAGTTCGGGCACCCAGCCAGAGAGGTTCGTTAGATGTACACCAGCCCCCATTTTCGTTTCTAATCGCTGCTTTTATGTCATTTGTTTGGCACTTATTGTGCAGATTAGTCAGGTAGCAAAACGTGCCCTAAAAGAGGAATTTAGCCCTGTAGGGTTGAACATTGGTCAAGGCAACCCAATCTGCTTGAATCTGGAGAAGCCTATATGTTGGTTTAAGGTAGTGTCTTTCAGCTGATAATTAGTTGCAGTGAACTATTGGCCTTGTACTTTTCCATTGACATTTTGCTGAACTCGTCTTCTGTAGTCTTAATAAAAGCTTCCAAAGAATACCTATCCGTTGCACGCTGCCAAAACCTTGTTTGTACGAATTCACCTGCACTGGTGGATGCAAGTACATTGGGCGTACGCAATGGCAGATTGGCAGCCAGAACCGCTGAGCATTTGGTTAATTAACCAAAGTACCACGGTCTTCGATGACTCAACATCTGCTAGACAGTGGTCACTCTCTTCACCTAAAAACATCGTTCTTAGTACTTTATCGGGCAAAAACAAAGCTCAACCTGCACTACTTTGAAGCAGCCCATATACGGCTAGAGAAATCTGATCTATGCAAGCAGCTAGACACTGTGGTCAAGGTCCAATTGCCCTGGTAATCAGGTACCTAAACTCAATCACGACTATGACTTGTGTTAACAACTTGGTTTAAACTAGTGTCGTTCATGTGATCATCATTTGCAGTGAATTATGCGCCTTTCTCTTGGGCATTGGCGTTCTGTGAAAATTTCAATGTTTGTATGTTTATATTCGTTATTCGTGTTATGCAAAGACGGGTGGCAGTTATAAGGCCGTCGAAAATTAAATTGGATCCAATAAGCCCTGATGCCTATGCCTGTTTTCAATTCCTACCGGGGAAAAATGCCTCCAGATAGAACATGTCGGTTTGAACGGTTCGTCGCTGACCACGAGGTCAACAGTAAATTAAATTTTGGGTATAAACCTACCCTGCCTCCCAGATCAGCACGCTATTCTTCTTCAATACAGGACAGGGTATACAGTATGCAGTCTGGGCAGTACATAGGAAGGAAATATAAATAAAGTTAATATGGGTAGGAAAGCAGCAATAATTATTCAAATAATCTAATGTTTGTCAAACAAATTGCACCATAATTAAAACGAGAAATTATGAAAATATTGGGAACTTGAGGAAGTCAAGTTAAGCGAACGAACGTTTTCGATTAATTCATCATCAGGCAATACAGTAATATAAGGGAGGGTAGAGTTAACGAAAGTTTTAGGCAAACCAACCAGTAGTAACAAGGGGGAGAGAGGGATGAGAGGTGTAAAAAGATCAAGGGGGATCAAGGGGATCAGATTCTAGTCTTAATTGGGGACAGAAAAATGGGGTGGGGGGAGAGGGGAAGGGGAAGGTGTCAGACAATTAGTTCATGTCATCCAGTGGTCCTCGTCTCGGGTTTTTTTTGGTTGTGTGAGGACGCAAGGTGTCAACGTCTTGAGACTGTGTCGGTGGCCTTTGGATGCTTGATGCCGCTGTCTCATCATTGTTTAGCGGCGTAGTAAGAGGCGTGAGGGCGGATTTTGAAAAGGCTTTTGGCCACGGGAGCCTTAGGGCCGCTACGAATGCTTTCTGCACACATAAAATTGGGTTTGTGAGGCGAATGGCGACTGCTTCTGCCGTCGCAAGTATCCGCTGACGCAGGAACTTAGAGTGTTTAGCCGGAACTTTGTAGACGACTCTAAATGCTTGGTTGACGTCTACCCGATGACCGCTGTCTACCAAGTGAGCCAGAATTGCGCTTGATATTGACTTAGTTTCACCTCTGTTTAGCCACGCAGGGTGATGCTCTCTCATGCGCTTGGATAGACGTCTAATCGTTCGACCAATGTAACTTGCCCCACAGGAGCATGTAAAGTTGTAGATACACATTGATGTGGTCTGGAACGGCAGTCTATCCTTGCCTTCAAGGCGAAGAAGTGGAGTGCTTGAGAACAATAATCTTAACTTTGCTGCTGGATATGTACGCGCGATTGCAGCGTTCAGACGAAGCTGTAGAAGTTCGCTTGCTGGATCACCTTGAAAAGGCAGTGTAAGAAATACGATTTTCTTCTCAGCCGTCGGTACCTCCGGTCTTGGTGGACGTTCCTCCATAAACTTATCGATGAACTTATCGGGGAACCCATTTTCTTGTAAGGTATTTTTGGGAACTAACTATATTTAAATACTAACTACCTAAAGCTTAAATTAACTAACTAAAAACGTAAACTACAGTAAGCTAAACTCACCTTACTTAGAAATAATCTAAAACTACAATAAAAATAGAAAACATACTGATGAACTGAAAACTGAATCTCAATATAAATAAGTTAGGTACACCAAATTTAGAGTACCAGAAAGTGTGCGTGGCATTTTGTATCGTCAGTTAAACTAATCTGCCTCCAGAACGGTACGATAAACCTGAGGTATTTTGAAGTAGACGACCTCCTTACCACCATTTAAAATTTTCAGGAATACCACGAAAGCCTATAAACTATGAAGTAAAAGTAAGTAAAAAATGCTCAAATTTTTCACACCCAATAAATTATGAGTAATTCAGAAATGTAAGTAAATTTCTGCGTCTATTTATGGCGCGCTTTTTTATTGCGAAAGCATAAGATTATTTGAACGATTTCTTGGACCCAAGGTAGAATTCCACCTTAAATTCGTACCAGGAAAAATACTTCAAAATAGAAATTGTTGGTTTGCACGATTCGACACCTCCGGTTTCTTTTTTTGTATGGCACAACTTATTTCGCGTTCCCACGTGAAAGTGCTTGAATGCTGATGAGGCTTTCTGAGAAGCTAACGAAACCTTTTGAAACTCTATGTGCAGGCTGATGACAGTAAACGATGCATCGCCTCTGGCAGGCACCAGGCAGCGTCCCAATTAGAGTCGCAGAAAAGGTCGACCTTCAGCTGTACCGCCGAGCTGAGTTCCCAGCTGACGACAACGACAACGGCCACGACTCCACGGGAAGAGGATCGTCACCGCATGCAGATCCAACAGATAAAACGCCTCATCGCCTCCCAACGTCGTTGTCACAAGTGGTTCTTCACCCTTTACGAGTTTGACAAGCCTGAAAATGCTGAGGTGAGTTAAGCGGGTATATTAGTAAAACGGTAAAATACTTCCACGTCATGCACTTACAAATTTCTACGATTATTTCCATGATTATTATCTGGAGGTCATATACCAGAAACCGCGTAGAGGAGGCTGAAGGACCCACTGAGGAGCCGAATTCCTCGTAGCAGCAGCAGAAACCTCGGCGAAACGGGTGTCTGGGCTTTTAGCTAATATCTAGGTCGGGAGTAAAGTATAGTATCATTGCCATGCTAAATTCTTTACACCCGCAGGTCGTCTGAAGGAATCTGGGTGTACAGTGCCTAATTCGAATTCATACGATAGTTTTTGGATTGGAAATGTATCAAAAGTGTGGGAACGACTGTTTGTGGACAGCTAACAGCCATCAGTATTCGTTGATGAACTCTCATCAATCGTTTAATCCTGCCGTGGAACTCGCTCTCTGGCCGCACCAGCAGCCGTACAGAGGCTACAGTGCGCGCCAGAATTCGTGCAACCTACCGACATGTGCGAACGATAGATCATCTTTCGCTAACCGGCATTGATTCAGGTTGTGATTCTGATTATCGTATAGTCCATTCTGAAGTTAGTTCAGTCATGATAAGATGCGAGCTTTTTTATGAGCTTCGTTCTGATGACTAACATAACCGTTGTACTGTAAAAAGTAGCTACTTAAATAGTATGCTTTTTTGTCATTAATTTTGACTGTTTTTATAAATTCAAATATATTTTAAAGAAAACATTCATCAAAAAATCATTCCTTGTACCCGTTTGATAGCGCTAGAGGTCACCTATTCCAGTATCCTATTTATGGCAGCCGTGCAAGTCATCCTTAATGGAAGTGAGGATAAGCGGAGAGCTTAAGCTCGATCCTCGCGTTGACGTTAGTACATAACCTACTTCGCTACCCGTTGTCTCCTTGCTGGTGATATATATGTCTCAAAAAATGTTAATCACAAGTAACTGGTTTGGAAAATGAACGACCTATTTTTCTCTCTCCATTGAGCAGTGTATGCTTCACCTTAGGACACTGACTGCTGCGCTAGATTACCCGTATTGTTCATGCCAATCTACTACTAAGACTGGCCTCTGTCTGGCACGCCGACTACTTTCGGATGACAGAACAGCGGTCGCTTACCCTAGTCAGTGGTGTTTAGAGGGGCTTTTTGTTTTTGCAAAACGGAAGTGCGCGCACCTCCCTATTTCTCACGGAATTGCTCCGTGCTCTGCGATGCGCCCTAATTGCAAGACGGAGGAGGAGGACATTTCCGGCTTGCTAGAAGCCACGATGGCGACCATCAGGGCCACCAACAATGGTGGCGACTTTGGTAGGGCAGAAACGCGGACACGAGAATGCTGCCCTATTTGTCGTTTCATCGGTGGGTGATAGCCCGACCGCGGAATACACAGCTGACTGTGCCCCACAAGCCAGGACGTTCGCCGTCCAAGAACGCCTCGTTAAAATTCCCCAAGAGAGAAATTAACAACAAAGGCAGAAGAATTGGAGTGTCCACTGCCCACTGGCAAACGTTGGGACTGCGAAATACGCGTATTTCTGGGTCATTACCCGTCGTTGGTCGCAGTTACTTGACTCCAGTATAGCTAGAGAAACTGCCGCTACACTCGAGGTTCGAACCTGAGACCGACAGTTCCCGCGTCAATTTCGACTATGGGCACCACGGGCTCCAACAAGTCGCAACAAACGCTGGAGCAAGCCGCAACAGACACTGAGGCGAGCTGGGCAAGCAACATGAAGCGACAGCAAGCAGGAGCAATGCAGAGAACTGACACGGGAGAAAACAGGAGTTTAGGCAGACTCGCGCAGGATCTACCAACTCGCTCGCCAATCCCACCTCTGTATCCGGTGTAAAGAGAAAGTCAATAAGACCGGGGATGAGGGAGAGTGTAGATGGCTGGCGCGATAAACACTCAGCGCGCGCATACTTGACACAGCCATCTCGCTAGGTATGCTCCCAACTGCGCGGGAGCGCCATAAAGGCCACATTAAGAGGGAGCCATTGCAGCCTGACTCTCCGTCCTCCCTCTCCTCCCGTACGCACACACAGACACACGCGTATGAAAGGAGCAGCTACGTGGGGGGCCGAGTTTTCCCGTCAGTTGGCAGACCCTCCAAGCCACGGCTTTTAGCGCACCGTGATAGATTCAGACGCATTCAGATTTATTATAGTGAGGGAATAAACGTGCCGAGGTCGACCTCACTCTCTCCCCCACCGCATAGTGACCGCCTAGCTTTTCGGGCACCCGCAGTGGGGCCTGAAATCCAGTGGGAGCGCGAGCGCAGTCACCAACGGGGAATCAGAAGTGAGAGAAAGTGCCAGCGCCTTCCAGGCCACAGGGACCGTGGTTGGCTGAAGACTGGCATTGCATGTGCATACAGACCATTGGATCTCAGAAGGGTGAGAGCAGCCCTGCATGAAGCCTGGGCCAACACCCTCCTGAGAGGGGTAACCAGTCAGTCAACGACTAAAAGGCACTGCCCATGCTCCGTTGTCGGTTGACATCCATTAGCGGGGCTGAAAGGAGAGAGAGAGAGAGAGAGAGACAGCTGGTGAACTTCGCAATGTGGATGGGCAGAAAAATAAAGGAGAGAAAAGGAAAAGGGAGGGGGAGAGAGAGAAAAGTGCAAGAAACGAGAGGAAATCGAGAGCGATAACAAAGATTAGCAGGGAAGGGGTAAGAAGGCAGGAGAGGGAAGAGTGAAGAAAAGTGAGAAGTGAGAGCAGAGCCAAACGAACAAGTGAGACAAGATGGAACAGAAACAGGTAGAACAGGAACAAGAACGCAGCTTACCTTTCATCGGGTTTGTCGGGGACAGCCTGACGCGACTGCAGTGACTTTGGTGCAGGCTAATAGTGTTTGTTTTGCTATTAACAGAAGGATTAGCAGTGCTGCATAGGAAAGGGGATCACATTTCGCAGGACTAAGGTTGCTTGAGAGCTGGTGCAGGTTAGGTTTAGTAGGGAGTATCAGTGAGGATAAGGCTATACCCCATACTTGTTATTGGTAGTTCACCATACAGCATGACAAGGCAGCTTAGTTAGTTGAAACCCCTGCGTTGATTAGCCGGTTGCTGTCAGCTGGGTCTGCCGGTCTTCGGATTACTGTGGGCCGAAGGCCGTGCACAGCCACCACGTACTCCCCCCTTTGACCCAGACAGCAACAGTTGCACCCTCGAGTTAAGTTGGCGTGAGAACAGCGATTGGCATGTACTACTACCCGAACGGTATTACGACGAGCGCAGCATGGAAATCGATCAGTTCTCCCCCTAAGAATTACGTTAGTAGAGTAAGCCTGACTGGCGAGAGCGACGATCAATCCCCCCTGCCCTCCGCGCACCCACCCATGCTGGTATTTTAGGCGTAAATTGGCAAGGTAACAACGTTAGAGGCGCGAGTTGGGAGAGGAGGGTTGATAACTGACAAATAAATCCACTACAGTGGTGACTGTGAAAAACGTGATGCGAGTTCAATGATATGAAATAGGCAGGGCTGAAGGTGCAAATGAATGCACTGCAGGCCCTAGAGAAGACTGCAAGTAAGAACGAATAAACCGGAGTGGAGCTGGGACTAAGCTGCTAGTGACGTTAAAGGATTCTAATGCTAGTGAGGCTGGTATAAGAGTAATAGTAGCAGTGGTGCAAAAGACATCGTAGATAAGAACAGTTAGGCAAATAAAGAGGCAAGTTCGGCTTATATGAGGGCAACTTACCTGGGTGTCCTGGAAAAATGGACGCTGCAATAATGAAATGAAGCGACTAGTGAGTGGGCTTAGGGCTGGTGGTGGGGTGTGTGAAGTGCCGGGTGTGTCGACATCACGATCAATGCCGCTGTCGTGAATGTGACCTAGTAGGCCTATGCGATGAGCAAATGATCGGGGGCAGTGTGGGCAGTGAAGGTGGCGGTCTCGTCTGCGTGTTGGTGCTCCAGGCACTAGTTCACCAGTATCTGTGTGATGGATTCGCAAGTGACCGACTAGGCCGATGCGTGAGTTGAATGTGCGATTGCAGTGAGGGCATATCAGGCCCTCAGAGCTGGAGAAGAGTTCAGGTGTGGGATGCGAGTTGTGGCGGGTGGTGATGTGTTAGAAGGGGTGGAGGAAGTTGCAGGTGGGTTGGATTCGGTGGATAAGGGCAACGAGGCATCTTTTGCGTCGATTATTGCCGTCGAAGTGGAGAGAAGAGTAGGTTCTGGTGGAGTGGTTGGTGCAGTAGACGTGAATGCTGTCGGAGAAGGGTTGCATGGCTTCCGGAGGTGACCGACCAAGCCAATTCTTGCACGGAAGGTGCGTTGACAACGTGTACACGTTGGAAGGGCTTGGGTGGTGGCAGCGTGCGTCCGTGGATTGTGAGACTTGCGTGCCCTCCGTTTTGCCTTGGCGGCGGCGATCCGACTGGCTTCGTAGATTGCGGCGCCCGTTTTTACCGCTCTTCGCCACACAGATCGGTCCTGTGCTAGCTCCTCCCAGTTCGTCGTGTTCTTCAGGGTATCCTTGTAACGTCTCTTCTGCCTCCTTTGCGATGAGTGCCGACGGCGACATCGCCGTAGAACAGTCGCTTGGGTAGCCATTTATCGTTCATGCGTACCACGTGACCGCTCCAGCGCAGTTGTATCTGCCTAAGCATAGCCTGGATGCTAAGAACTCCCGTTCTCTCCAGAATTTCCGTGTCCGGAATCCTCTCCTGCCACTTCACCATCAAAATGCGGCGTAGGCAGCTGATATGAAAGTGGTTCAGCTTCCGCGCTTGGCTAGAATAAACAGTCCAAGTCTCCGCTCTGTACAAGAGTGTTGACAGCACAACAGCTTTGTACATCTTCAATTTTGTTGACAGTTGAAGACCATGACGATTCCATATGGAGGCTTGGAGCCGACCGAAGGCTTGGCTAGCTTTGGAAATTCTGCGAACAACCTCTTCGTCTATTTTAGTGTTGCGGGAAAGCGTGCTGCCGAGGTAAGTGAAGTTGTCCACGTTCTGCAGTTCGGCTCCGTTGACGTTGATGCGTGCGGGGCTGAACTCAACACCTGGTGGCGGTTGATGCATAACCACCGTCTTGCCTGTGTTGATGGTGAGGCCAAAGTTGGCGCAACCTGCTGCAAAGAGGTCCATGCCTCTTTGCATGTCTGCTTCGGTGGTGGTGATGTTGAGAGCGCAGTCGTCCGCAAAGAGCAGGTCATGGATTGTGGAGACGCGCGTGGGGGCCTGCATCCGACGTTCCGTCCGTTCTGTAGTTGCCGGGGATTCCGGGATGCTCGTCACGGTAGGCGTCCATCAGCACGGCAGAGAACATGAGACTGAAGAGGGTGGGTGCGAGGACACAGCCCTGCTTCACTCCATTGGTCACTGCGAAGGCTTCAGACAGCGTTCCGTAGTCCGTGACGCGTGCCTTCATCCCATCATGGAGTTGTCGAACCATGTGGGTGAAGTGTTCCGGACAGCCAAACTTCTGCATAACCTTCCAAAGTCCGGGCCGGTTCACCGTGTCGAAGGCTTTTGTCAGATCTACGAACGTAGTGTAGAGGTGGGTCCGCATCTCTTGACATTTCTCCTTCAGCTGACGCGCGTCAAATATCATGTAAGTGGTACCGCGGTGACGTCGGAAACCACACTGGCTTTCAGGCAGAAGCCCTTGTTCCAGGTGGCTATTTAGACGATTGAGGAGAATGCGTGCGAAGATTTTACCGGCAATATTCAGCAGTGAGATGCCGCGGTGGTTGTCACAGACTTGACGATTCCCCTTACGCTTGTAGAGGTGGACAATGGTGGCGTCCTTGAAATCCTGGGGAACTTGGCCCTGTCGCCACATCTCTTGGAACAGGGTAGTGAGGTGGGTTATGAGTCGGTGACCACCATATTTATAAATCTCCGCCGGGATCCCGTCGGATCCGGGTGCCTTCCCGCTGGACAGTTGCTGCACAGCCTTGATGGTCTTCTCAAGGGTGGGTGGGAGGTCGAGGTCAGTATTAATTTCGACTTGCGGCAACTGCTCAATGGCAGCCTCGTTGCTTAAACGCAAACGGTTGGCAGGCAAGTTTAACAAAGCAGTATTCAACTTACCTGGGGGTCGCTTACCTTGAGGTCTCCTGCGCGGTTGAAGACGGATCCGCATCTTGGAGATGATGAGACGATGATCGGTATCACCATCGGCACCGGGCATTGCCTTTGTCACCAACACGTCCTGCTGGTCGCGTCGCCGCACGAGGACATAATCCAGAAGATGCCATTGACGAGACCTGGGGTGCGTCCAGGTCGCCTTGTGCTGCAGCGGTTGGCTGAAGTAGGTGTTGGTCAGTATGAGACGGTGCACCGCGCAGGTGTGAAGGAGGAGTAGGTCATTGTCGTTGAGTCCTCGGAGGCCGTGGGGTCCGAGCACTCCACTCCAGGCGGCGTGGTCTGTGCCACGCTGGCATTGAAGTCACCAAGGACTATCAACTTGTCCGCCTTCGGCACAGAGGCCAGGAGGGTGTGCAGATCCTCGTAGAACTTGTTTTTTGTTTCGTCAGAGCTGGTCATCGGAGAAGCGTAGAAACTAACGGTGGTGGCGAATTTGCCACCCCAGAGAGGCAGGTGGAGACTCATCAGGCGTTCGTTGATACCATGCGGCGTACAGGGTAGTCGTCCCACGATGTCCTTCCGGATGGCAAAGGCGACGCCGGCCTCGCGTCGCTCTGCTGTCGGGCGGCCCACATAGAAGAAGGTGTAGCCGGCACCCACCTCTTCTATGGAACCTTCACCGGAGAAGCGGGTTTCACTGAGTGCGGTGATGTCCACCTTGAAGCGCGCCAGTTCTCGGGCAATGAGCACTGTTCTCCGTTCCGGTCGAATGCTCCTCGGGTTATCTAAAAGGGAACGAACATTCCAAGCGCCGAAGGTGGTAGGACTTACCTGAGCTCTCTGAGCTGTCTTCATGTGAGCTCTGGGAGCTGTCCTGCGGGGAGAAAACGGGTTAGAGGGAGAGTGGGGAAGAGATAAGTTTCGACCGCGTGTTTACAATCTGTCAGCTACGGTCAACTGGCAGATGTCGCGACCCGGGACCAGTGAGCTAAAGACGACCGTCCTATCCACTGAGCCACCGGGTCGACATCTTGCCAGTTGTCGAATGGAAGTGTATTGCTGTGTGCTAATAGCGTACTTTATAAAGGCAAGCAAGGCTTGTACGATTAGGTACAAGATTGGCCTGCAATCGGACCAAACAGATAGTGTGATCAAGTGAATAGTCGCTCGACTAGATTTCTGACTTATCTAACTGGCGGGGTAGTCCTTATCCTGGCAGCAGTTTGCGCATCATCACGTGAATTGCACGTGGGCGGACCGGTAGTGTGGCGTGGGAGTAGTGTACGAGCGAGTCGGTTAGGGTGGCTCCTAACACGGATACTTGAACCCCAGTCAGTTGAGTATTGAGCAGCACCCTCACCAACACATAAACAGGCTAAAGCCATGGGAGTTTAATCCCTCCGAGCGCCTCCCAAGTTTGATTGTGAGACAGAAGTGAACATTTGTCTCAGGGTAATGATGTAGAACCACGCAGGTCGCCACCTGGAGACCAACAATCAACAAGCGGAGAGTTTTACTGACAAAGGCAGGGCTGCTGGAACAACCACTGAAAGATTCTAATCAACGATCGATTAGGAAATTTACTCTTCTCGTTGTACTGTTGGCATCCGAACTCCGTCGGTAGTCGCATCATGACCAGTATTTAACGTACAATGGGAACATTGAGAAAGGTACATGAGAACGGAATAGGCGTTTCTGGATCGGTAGTCATCATCAGCTAGCCATACGTAACTTCAGGTTGTTTTCCCGTGCATGAAGCCCTAACCTAAGCCGTGTTGGTTAGAAGTCCAGCACTCTGGCCACTGAACCACGGGTTCGTTCTACCGTCGGTTTTGATCCGGGATATACACAATGGTAGGTGGGCGCTCACCGCGGGGTACAGTGGTACAGCGTTAGCCTTCAAACTGACAGGTCGCAATTTCAAAAAACCTGGCGTTGAATATGTCTGGACGATGACGGCTGGAAATGGCCATCTCATTCGCAGGTGTCGGTTTCGACAGGGAAGGGGATTCACGTCCCTTCTTGATCCTTACAACGGCAGTACAAGGGTGATCATGTGATCCAGCTGCTTACAGCGTGCTGATTTTCTTATACGTATTCCAGCGGCCTCTGAGCAGTACAGGAGACGCTCAGTTATTGCCCGAAGTATGATCTTAAATGTAGTCCTTGGATCTACCGTATGTCCAGTGCCCACCAGGTGCCTTGCACTTGAAATCTTGGGTTCCTTATTTTCCACCCTTAGAAGCCACTTCGGCATATGTTCAGCTGACCGAGATGTCAACTGCCTTTGCGTGCACCCAAATTGTTTATATCCGCAACTACAGTTGATCTGGAGTGCAAAGACAGAATGTCTTTAGTTGGTCTAACTCGAATAGCCGCTATTCTGCTTATGAACAACAATTTATAGGCGATGTACGTTTATAAAATCAGGCATCGAAGTCGTCGTTTGGTCACGTGGGACATCCCTGAAGGGTTGGGAAGAGGCTCATTGCCCTTTTAATACAGATATATCTAGCGACTTTCTTGTCTGGAATGGCGATATTTTGTAGTGTGGGAGCCACTTATCGAGTCGGAGAAGCCAGTGGTTTCGAATTTAGGCACCGCCTGTGGTGCCGAACAGACTGTAGGTGTAGCCAGTTCGTCAGTTCCCAACTTCCGATTTCTATCTCTCCTG
This sequence comes from Ligula intestinalis, assembly GCA_036362985.1. Classification (NCBI taxonomy): domain Eukaryota; kingdom Metazoa; phylum Platyhelminthes; class Cestoda; order Diphyllobothriidea; family Diphyllobothriidae; genus Ligula; species Ligula intestinalis. The sequence continues at coordinate 1,585,502 of JAYGXS010000009.1, forward strand.
GTTATATCGTATACAATCTCAATCAAACCAGAGGAGGAACTCAGAGATGCGAAAAAGTATACTAGTATAACTGAACAGCGAGGAACACGTTACGAAGGGAACAAGGGGCCAAAGGGAGGTACTCGGATTGGAACACTGTTCAGGGTGGGCGAAAAATGGGAAAAAGGGGAAGAGATCCAACAATGTCACGGAGACCCGTCGGTTGGCGCCACCTCCCCCGGTTCTTTTTCCTGCTCCAATGGCTCGCCCTCGTCCACAACTGCAACAGGGGAAAGAAATTCAGGGAGTTCCACACAGTCTAGGTCACTCCTCAAAAACCGCGGCAAAACTCCTTTAGCTCTTAAGACAATTGAAACAACCAGATATTCTCTCCTCTCCTACAATTTATCGATGAATTTCTCGGAATACGCATTTTCCAAGGGAAGCTTTCTTTCGGAAACTGCTCTCGTTGAGCGCCGATTCGCCGGGCCGAATGCTCGACTGTCCAGCATAATGAGAGACTAGTAAACAGGGGAGCAGCCCTCTAAAGCCCGCTCAGACTGCACCGCGTCTGAGGCGTTTGGTCACTGGGCCTCGGGTCAGCCATCGTTGGCAGCTAAAAATGGCATTTTGCGACGCAGACGCCCGCTCCGTCCACCGCTATCCTGAGTGCCACCCATCTGCCAGGTGGCACGTGTCTTGCCACTGTCAAACGGCCCGGCACGCTGTCCGACCAATTTTCTCATAGCAGAAAACGAGGCCACTGCGTACACGCTGGGAACATTGGGGGGAGGGGGGGGGGAGCGTAGGGGTGGACGCCTCACTCGCACATGTCACTGACATCGCGCGTCCACAACTCAGTCCACATACACGCCACAAGCACGTTGAGGCACGCAGCTCTCTTCCGATGCGCGTTACACAGGCAAAACTGCTGGTTGAGATGCTAGCTTTTTGGAAAACCCCGCCCGCAAGACAGCGAGCGCTCGTTGCTCAATGGTTAGGGCGTTTGTCTCTGATCAAAGCAATCGCGAGTTCGAGGTTCGGCAAGGGACGTCACTTGAGTCTGGCTATGACGACGGTTAACAACCCAGAAATGGGCATCCCAGTCTCCCGCTTTTCCTTGGCGGCGAGACTATCTTTTCAACGTTTCTGGTCACTTCGGTAGCATTTTAGTGCAAACACTTCTTGCGTTCTACTTTGCCTCACCTTTAGCCGTAACCCGTATATAAAACAGAAACCTTTTAGCCTTCTTTATAAAGTAATTTTGAATAGTCGAAAATTGGCGTTGCTCACAGGCCGGAAGCAACAGACAACTTATGCGGCCTAAAGACCCAGTACCCGTTAACCAAAAGTCCGGTGTCATCTACCGCATCGACTGCCTTTGTGGTCATGCCAATTATGTTGGTGAAACCGGCAAACGGGTTCTCTCGAGAATGCCCCAACACGAACTCGCCGTGGGACGGAATGGCAAGCTTTCTTTGGGAGCCGCTCACGCATCCATGTCAGGGCACAGCTTCGATTTCGAACACGTGCGAATACTGGGTCAGTCGGACTACCGAATCTCACGCCTCTTGCAGGAGGCATGGCACTCGCACGCGGACTATATCAAAAGGCGTATCGATCTCCCAGATGCCTATCTCGCGTTGCGCAAGCACTGTCAGGACTCAAGGTCACTCGCGGCGGAGCTGACTTAACCGCGCAGTGTGCTGCGCGTTTTCATTCCTTGACAATGGCCTCGAGTAAGAGTCCGAAACCTCGGACAAATAAAATACTGGTCCCAGAGAGCACCTTCCAGCCTGCTTAAGTAATTTTTGAGCTCAGTATCGATCAGAGATAAAGCCAACTATGCTTTATTTTTTAGACTAATATCCAAAGTTTCAGCAAAAAGGCTCCATTCATGGAGAGCAAAGGAAAAGGTAAGGTAAAAGGTTATAGAATGATCAAAGTGTAAAGGTTTACGTGATATCCACATCTGTTGTGGAGATGGGTCTGATTTCAACTTCTGAATTTCTATTTCTTCACACGTGAGGTGGCGTGCTAGGAATGGGAGGATAGAGCACTGATCCGTCGATTTACGGTAAGACATAGTACGGGAAGACTTCGCAGCCATTAGTTCAGAGTGGAGAGAATGAGTGGCCTCACCAAGAATGCGATAAGCAAAGTGCGTGACTGTTTTACAATGTCGCTGCATTATCATATCAGCTAAAAAAGGTAGGACATACTGGCAGCTGAAGGGAGCATTCGGCGGATACGTTTAAAAATGACCAAGTCTTTTTTAAGTAAAGCTGGAAAGATGACTGGAGAACAGTGAGGAATAAGGGGGAGAATGCAGACATCTATAAATCATCATATTTGGGCTTGCAGTGTGCGATATGAACGGGGTGGCGTACATAATATAAAAGTTTAGTTTTTTTATAAAAAAGCCATCAATATGAGGCGTAAATCAGAGGTTCGAGGTCAGAGTAACACCGAGGTACTGAAAAGAGGATACCGCATTGGGCAGAATGTCAGCGGATTCAGGACTGGGCGAGGGTCGCAATCGAAAAAAACACTGAAATAAGAACGTCTGACACATTTAAACTAGGTGGCCTTGTGATACAGTTCAGGGAAGGTAAATATTCGCGGGTCTTAGCCCGAACACTAACCCCAACATAAAATAAACTATAATACTAATCATAACTCTAGCCGTACCTTGAACCCTTCCATTAACAGGAACCCAACTCTTGACATAATCCTGAACCTAGCTCTAACCTTAAGCCTAACTCTTTCACTGACCTTAATTCTAAACCGAATTCCCCTTGAATCTGGCGCAAGGTAACATTTATTGTGGGCGTGTCCTGTTTAGGTGCTCATACAAGTCATCCATAGAAAGTTAATAACGTATTGCACCGTTGTCGATGTTTCAGATTAGTGTAAAAATTTGATGTCATCTCTGCTAGAAGTACCCAAAAGATCTTGTTCTCTAACTATCTTCACAGGAAGTTGCGTTCCATACTCCCATTTTATATAATTTAGTACATCAAATAGTTATTAGTGCGGGGTAGGGGTGTTGGCAGATTATAATAATTAAAAATGTGTGACTAAATTCAAGACTTTCGACGTGCCTTCGTATCTCAATGGTAGAGCATTGGCTGTTCAAAAGCCTCCCTTGCTGTGTGGGTTCTAATTCCAGCTAGGCCGCTAATTTTACACAATTGGGTCAACTGCACATCATATATTATTACGAATCAGTCAATTTAGGAAGGTGCTATTGTTTCCTAGTCATGTCTCTGATGATGAATCTGCGACGGATGTCGAAAGGGCAGGCGAATAGACGTATTGTCCCAGCGATTGAGACTTCTCCTTCTTCTCGATCCAGGCAGGTACTGTTAAGTGTGGAGTATTGTAAGCGAAAAAGTCGAGCTTATTACATTCCTTATCAGGAGTTTTAATTAAAACCTCTCTTTCCCAAGGATTCGCTCTAATTATAGGCTAATTTTGTAGGTAAGCGCTCATCGATCGGTTACGGAACTCACTTGCTCACTCTATTGCCCATTCAGCAGACTGGAATAGCCATTCCGGTCTCCCTTGTCTTTTTTGGATGTTATATTGCTGCTTATATTTGGAGATATTATTTATGAAATGGATCCGACAGAGTAAAGGGAGACCGGAATGGCCATTTCTGGCTTGTTAGCCGTCATCAGCCAGTCATAACAAATCTAAAGGGTTAGAACCTCCGAGATTTGAACCCATTTCCTCATCATACTCCCATAGTCACTATGTGATTGTCTGGCGTTTTCACGTTGTGAGCACCTTGGCAAAACGGAACATAATTGTTCCTCTACTATATCGGCGAAACACAAATTCATCATATTCCCGATCTCAACCGACAACGCAAGGAGCCCGTGGTGCCGTGGTAGAGTATTGAACTCAATGACAAAAGATCCCGGGTTCAAATCTCGGGGGTTCCAACCCTTGAGTTTGGGTATGGCTGGCTGGTGGTGGCTAACAAGCCGGAAATGGCCATTCCGTTCTCTCTTGGCTGTGTCGGGTCCATTTCATCATATCATCATAGTCACTATGTGACGGTCTGGCGGGTTCACGTTGTGAACTCTTGGGCAAAGTGGAGCTTAATTTTTCCTCTACTAGATCGGTGAAGGACACTTATTCATATTATTTATACTCGGCACTTAAACTGCCCAACAGCAGTTAAACGAAATGAAACGTCGCATTTTTACAGATATGCGAAGATTGCCTCTTCTACACAGTGTAAATCATGAGGGATATTTTTGCCCCTAATCAAACTGGAACTGTATGGGAAAGACGAGAAAATAAATGACCCAGCAATATTTGCCCGAAAGTGTTTTAGCGACCGCTCAGTGCTCTCCACTTACGCGTGCTTCCCAACTTTTGACAGGACTAGCACTTTTCAGTTTAGGGGAAATCGGAGTCACTAAAATGCGGTTAGTAAAAAAGAGTCGATGTTGGTCACGAACCCAGCTGTTCGCTAAACAGTTGGCGGATCAGTGAAAAACATGGCAAAGGTAGTTTAAGTAGTGCACCTCATATACCCCATATCTCAGCATTTTGTCCTACGAAAACGGTGGTTCTAGGAGTTTTGGGGCGGGAAAGGAAATTTTTAGAAGTAAGTGTACGGTGAAAAAAAATTCAGTCGAAGTTGCTTCCCGCGGCCGCTGGGAGCAGGTTGTTCCGCATGTTAATTGAAAGTGTGTGCGGGGCTTCGCGCAGCAAACCATACTAATCTAACTGCAGAACGGTAGCTTGGACCTCAGGTAAGTTGAAGTAGACGATCTCCTAGCCAGTGCTTCTATTGTTTCAGGAATTTCAAGAAATCTGCGTCAAACGATAATGCAGATTAGAAAAATCTACAGATATACATTAACAACATGTCTAAATACATTGAAATAAAAATGCATCTAGCAGTCACTGAAGTATATTTCACTGCATATCCTAATTCCCCACCCATAAAACCCCTATAACCACCGTTTCCGTAGGACAACATGCTGGGTCTGTGTGAGGTGCACTACTCAAACTCCTTTTGCCAAAAACATTTCTGACGATGAAGCAAGTATCCATGTTGCTATTGACATTTGTAGCGTCTAGATAGTAGTACTACTATCATCAAGTCGTTTCCCGGTTTGTTGGAAAAAGGCAGAAGGCACTAGAATGAGGGTTTTTTATTGTACTCAGGATCCCAAGTTGTTGCCTTAGGTAGCAGTGGCCATTGGCGAAGACAGAGCTACTTTTGACGGTTGCTTTTGCATGGTTGCGATTGGTGCTTTGCGTTGTCCGAGGGGGTCTCCTGTATAGTGGTCCATGCTGCGTTGGTCGAGGGGTGGCGTATTTAAGTAGCCCCGGGGGCAGCCACGAATATCTGTACGCACGGGTGCGCTAGCGTGAAAGTCGGTGAAGGCTTTTCAGGTCAGCGAGTCGGAACCAGGCGCTTGCGAAATCGCATGACCTTGAGGAAGCGGACGTTAACCGACGAGGTGGTACAGCATTATTAGTTGTCCTCTATACCTTTCTTGTCACCTTTTATCTTGCAGAGCCTTTTCATTTTCACTTCTTCAAAATGTGCCCTTTTAGGAGACAGCCAAGCTGGAGAGCTCCCTCTTCAACATTATAATCAACCGTCTGCACTGGATATATGCCCTCTCCGTCAGCGATCTGTTTGTCCCCACCGGACGGGAAACTACTGGTCCCACTGCGGAGACCTACCCGTCTACACCCTGTCATGACAACACCATCCTCACCAAGTTTGCCGTTACTCAGCAACAGGTGGACAAGCGTCTTCGTTTCAAGGTTAGACGTCTGTCGCGTCGTCCCCTCGGGCCCTCCGCTACTCAGGATCTTGGCCGCCACCTCAACCGTCCTCCTCGCCATCATCATGGCTGTTCCACGGCACCCGGGTCTCGCAAACGTTTCGATCCCGCACGCAACCTGTTTGCGTACTCTCTTCTGCAAGAACGGTCGCCCTCGCCACGCACCCACTCCGCAGAGAGGGGGCCCGGTGTCGGGGACCCCTCGTCGCAGGTGCTCCCCCCAAAGTCCGCTCCTCCTCCGCTGAAGTTGAGCACCACCACAGTGCCCACATCCGGCATCTCCTGTGTGCATTATGGCATGTTCTCACGCCTTTCGCCGCACAATCCTGGTCAGCTGATTTGCGGGGGCGGGGAGGCGGCTCGCAGCTGTGGTGTCGCGGATCTGGCTACGAGCAAAGTTTATTGCTCTGACTGCGGTCGTAACATCATGACTGGCTGTTCAAGTGTGGCCAGTACTGTGGGCAGCAGTGAGTTGGGCAGCTCGCGACAGCAGCGGCAACGACAGAGCCGACTAAGGTGCGCTTCCTCGGAGGACAGTCTTCTTTGCGTCAGCAGATCTCGGACGACGGCGCGGGGACCGACCACGGCAGCGGCTGAGGCAACGACAATCTGCTATGCCATGTCTCGGTCGGTGGAGTTCTGCTCAACGCTGAGGCAGCTGAGATCAGAGCAGGCGGCGGGCCATTTGGCCGGTCGGATGACTCTCCCCCGCAACGTGTAAGTACCGTGTTCGTCATTGGATTCGGTCACAAGATCGATGTTCATTCGAGTATGGTCCATTCCTTACAGGAATATGAGTTAGTGCAATGCTACATGAGATTCACGAATTACCTTCGACGAAACTTAGACCTCAGAAGACCCGAGTGTACCGTTAATCTCCATTAATACATGGGTCTACAATTGACCATATTGTGAAAAACTCAACTGGGCGATCAGACCCCCACTGGGAGTCCCGAGTTTAATCCGTCCAGCCTACTGCAACGTTTGGAACCCTCTAATTCTCATACAATAAACTGACTGTCCAGGGAGGATCTCGTAATAATTAATCTGGAATCCATCAGACGATTATAAAGCGCACTTAATTAGTATGGTGGGATGTTGGCAGAGTTGAATAACGCTCTATCCAACTGGAGGTGAGCTCTTCAATTCTAGATTGATTACTTAGGAAATCAACCTTAATGACCTACCGTACTGGAAGCAGGGGAGTCAGGCTCATCAGTGGGTTCTCCAGCTTTCCCTGTTTACTTTCTGGTCCTATAATTTCATCTTTTTACTTTCCTCAGAAATTAATTTTTGTGCTTGGTATAGATAAGTTAAATCAAGGTCTAGTACCTGTGCTGTCAATATGGTAAGTTATAACATAAATTCAGTAGTATATAGATACGTAATGAGCTACCTTACTGGAAAGCACAGATACCAACTAAAAGTTCAGACATGTTTGTTTCGTTACTCTTATGCCACTGCATAATACACAAACAATTTTATTCTACTGAAGTAGTTACTCTTCTCAGGTGTCTAGAATGAGTCCTCACCAAAAGCCAAACTACTGAATTCGGTATGAACCAACCCGGATTTACAAGTTACAGGCTTTATGAGCTTCAGAGCACACTGTGTAATTTTCCCACAGACATCTGGCCAATGAGTCCCGAGTAGGGGGGGAGTCAAATATTTTCATCAAATGGGCCCTTAAGATCACTTCAGCACGTCAAGAGGTTGGTGAAATGGGCGGTGGCCCAAAAGGGGTGAATGCTTCGACTTTACTGCCAGCCGCGGCGTCCGTCACTGCTGCCGCTGCTGTCTGCGTTTGGGGTCTCGAGTCTCGGTTCCGGCGAGCCCGCAGGTGCCTTTGGATGCACTGGCACGTGTGCCGAGCGAGCGAGCGAGCGAGCGCGAACAGGATGGAACCACTTGTCAGGGCAGAACTTTTGACATTTAGCGGCCTTGCGAGGGCGTGAGAAAATGGCGTGCACAGCGTACACAGCCCCGCACACACACACACAACGCTGCTGCTGCGTTAGCAACCATCTCCCCCACCCCCACCCCCCGGACGCCTCTTCCTCAAAACCGTCAGAAGCTAAATTCCATCGTGCGCGCGCACACACTTGCAAGCAAGTGAAGAGGAGTGTTTATCGGGAGAAAAGAAGATGATTGTGTGTGTGTGTGCCGTATGGATCTATTGCCTGGTAGGGTTTTTTTCCACGACAGTAATGGCACTTGCCCTTTCAGTGACCTTCAGCCGGCTTCACATCTTGTCCAGAACCAGAAATCCTCCCTTCCTGGCCCCGTTACAGCTGGGACTTTTATCCTTTTCCTTTAATTTTTACTAAGACTGCATTTTTATTGTGTGGGCTCTTGTAGACCGGCGGGTTGCCAACTGGAACCACCACCACCACCACGCTGGTGGCCGCATCACGAGGGGACTCACAAGGAGGCCACCGTCGACTGGGAGGCTGTGAAAGCGCACACAAATGAACATCCCAGAAAGCGTCGTCGACGCTGTCACCGAGACCAACGTTCAACATCAGCTAACGTGCGTCTCCTGAGCGTCTCCAGAGACCAGCAGCTGATGCTGCATGAAGGAGGTGACCAGGAGACCTCCTCGCCGCCGGATTCGGAGGCGAAGCGACGAATTCGATCGCGGAAGCTGCGGCATTGGCTGCAGAAACGCCTCGGTCAGAGGCGCGTGGAGGACTGGCTCAAAACCTCCTGGACCACCGATGAAGCCGGGATCTCAGCAGAATGAAGCCACCACCCCGCTGACGACTGGGGCCTTTCTACTCCTCCGCCGGGCGGAGCAAACCAAAGGAGGAGGGGAGCAGGATTTTTCATTCCAGTTTTGATCTGATGTCCTCGATCCTCCACCCGACACCTCTGCGGATTTTCGTTTCGAGCTCACAGTGTCCTCGTAGTGTGTGTGTAGTTGCTGCTACCTTTGATGTTTGGAACCTAAATCCCATCCAATAATTTAATAAAAACCAATGCCACTTTTTACTGAATGAAGGCCTTCCCTTAAAGAAAGTTTTTTTTTATTTAGGAAGGCTTTTAAACTAATGGTTGTGGGTATATTTCAGCGCATGCATAGGTATTGCTTAACTAAAAGATGTACTCAGTGCTGAACTCTCACCTGACCACGAATGGAACTCATCTAGCCCGCTCTGTCTTGGGTCTCGACAGAGGCTCAGACCGACGTACAGTAGATTCACTATCTCATGCAATAGCTGCCGGAATTCTGAAATAAGTTTTCGATTGGAACATATTAATAGCGAATGGTTGTTATAGAGAAGATCATACAGCCTAATCTCAACATATTTTAGATGCTTCAAGATGCCGGCTTTCTAACGAGCTTCTTTTTGACCGCCAAGACAAAGCATGTACTAAAAAAGTGACTTCTTAATTAGTATGCCTTTTTCTCATTAATTTCGACTGCCTTTATAGATTCAAATGTATTTTTTTTGGAAAACCTTGAAAAAATTATTTCTTGTACTCTTTTGGTAGCTAATTACGCCTTCTTTTAATTTTATACTTACAGGAACGGTATCGTTCGGTTTTTAAAAAGTTTCTAAATTGCCGAATAATTTTGAAATATAGTGACCGCTACACTGGAATTCAAGGTGTACAAACTGCGCACTGTGTACATCCTGTTTAAGGAAAAGTGCGTTTTCGCTTACAGCTTGATGAATATCTCTTATAGTTCCCATAAAATGTTGCAATAGATGTAGAGCATGCTTTATACAGTAAAGGCAGCATTAACAAATGACGGATACGGTGCGCACTGAATGAACACTTAAAAATTATAAAAAAGCTCATAATTAGAAACTTTTTTTCAAAATCGAAAGATACCTTTCCTTTAAGTAAAAAATTTGAAGAAGGCGTGATTTGCGACTAAAACAGTAAAAAAAGTTTTTGTGCATGTTTTCTAAAAATATATTTGAATCTATAAAGGCAGTCAAAATTAATGACAAAAACGCATACATATTAAGTAATCACTTTTTATAGTACATGCTTTGTCTTGGCGGTCAAAAAGAAGCTCGTTAGAATGCCGGCATCTTGAAGCATCTAAAATATGTTGAGATTAGGCTGTATGATCATCTCTATTACAACCATCCGTAATTAATATGTTCCAATCAAAAACTTATTTCAGAATACCGGCAGCTATTGCATGAGGAAGTGAATCTACTGTATATGTCTTACACTTTTTCATTTTTTTTTGAAATTCTTCCACCAAATAATGTACATTTAAAAATTTTTGTTCGGTCATACTTTCTAGCCTAGGAAATTTCTTCGATATCAGACAGCTCCCAAGTTCGCTAAATGTAATGCACTTTACTCCAAATAAACTTAACTAAAATGGTCATTTGCCCAAATAAGAGGCTTTTGCAGGAGTAAGTATAATCAGAGGATCAAAATAACATGACCTAATGTATGCGTAACTGCCAAGTTAATTTTCGTCACGAATTTCGCCTGCAGCACTCGCCATAGTGTACAGTCATTGTCTGTTAATGAAATCAAATAAACTAAACTGAAAAATAAGATAATAACCCATGAGGCTGGCACCTGATAGATAAATAAAGGCTGAACTGTTGGTCTAGTTCAATACTTAATTGAGTAGTTTTTTATCTTATTAATAGGAAATGACCGTATGCAGTTGAATATGAAATCGTGAAATTCTGTCGTCTGCGACTACCGTTGCCTTCGCCTCGTTCAGATTTGTTCGGAGAAGCAGTTCTTCAATTTTTTAAATAAATTGTATCAAAGGGTCAATGCCAGTCTTTATGCAGCTGGGTACGCTAGGATGCGGTATTTTGCAATAGGCTGCCTGCAGGAATAAGCCCCAGCGTTGGCTAGAATGCTAGACTGCTCTTTCGACATCACTTAGTACGATGACGCCGAATGCTTAATTGGTTTCAGCGGGTCATTACCAGGACATTACATTTGCATAACGAGGACAGGTATGTGTTAACGGCAATTAATTCTGTGTGTGGTTTGGGCGGCAGACGTGAGCTACCCTAGCCGGACGTAGTATGGCCTGGGCATTTACCTAATTGGCATGCGAACTAGGCAAAACCCAGTAGGGTTACTGAAAAGGTGAACAGATAGAACGGGCCTGAATGATCATCAAATGAGATGAAACACCGAGTCTTATAAGAACTGGGGGAGTAAACCGAGAAGTATACTGGTATACTGTTTGATTCTGTGCTCGTCGGAATGTATCGACCCGCAGACGTTGTGTAGAAGCTCAGCAGTGATCGAGACAGCTTAAAGGCCTTTTTGAAATTCCCATGAAGATCCCTCTAAATCCTCCGTTCAGGGTTGAGGCCTGAAGTTATCCTATTATGTTTTGCAGTATAGGGAGACAGGTTTTCTCAGTTTGTGATATTTATAACGATTTATTCTTAGAAGAGTAGGTGGTGACCATACGTATACTTTCGATAAATTCTCATCGGACCAATTACATTCATAAGGGAAGGGGTAAAAGTTAAATGGTAAATTTCAGGAAATTATGATCATAGTTGCAGGCAACTAAGACATGGGAATAGGGATTGGTAAATGGGCGGCTAGTTACGCGGTAATAAGGGGGAGGGGTGAGAGCGAGTAAAATGCCGGTAGTTATGCGGCCGTGCTAGGCTCGCAGCTTGTAGGAGGTTCTTCTGCGCGCACAAGACTGGTTTCCTCAAACGGATGGCCACTTTGGGTAGTTTGGTGGGACCTTGTAAATCACCTTGAAGGCTTCTTTGGGGTCCACAAGATATCCGGAGTCAACCATGTGCGCAAGAATGGCATTGATGATTCTCCTGACTCCACCTTTGCTCAGCCATGCTGGGAGGTGCTCACGTATTCTTTTGGATAAACGCCGGCTCCTGGGACCGATTTATTCTTAAAAAGGGGTCTGAAATGTCCGCCTTTTTCTGTATGCATTCAAGAAAAGCGGAGTACTCGTGAAAGACAGGCTAACATTTTCTGGGCGGACGGGTTCTGGCAAATTTTCACTTGCTACAACAGCTAGCTGTGGTAGGAGGAAAGAGAATACTGTTAAGCCCCTATTAACGAGCGGCATTTCAGGTAATAAGCGAGCCACTCGTAGACAGTTTGTTTCGATGAGTTGTCAGTGCGTGCTTGTGTGTGTGTGTGTGCCTGTGTCCGCATTTGAGCCTCGCTTCTAGAGCGTTGGTCAGTTTGAGGCAAATTTTAGGCCTAGCGGTGAGTTCTGATGATATGTAGAAGTACACTGATGAACTGACCACTGATGAATCCATGAGACTTCAGACGGAGCTGGATCAAGAGGAGATACAAGAGCTCTCATCAGATGAAGAGGAGGAGGTAAGGGAGGATGCCGCCTCTTCCAGTTAGATCAGGGAATTGTTGAAAAGGTGAACACATTCTTGGTAAAGCATCACCCTGATAACTGCAGAGTATGTTGTCTTGTTTAATGAAAGGTTTCTGTCTTCTTTTAGGAAAATCCTCAGACGCAGACAAAAGTGACTGTCAATAGATATGTTATTTACAAAGGTACATAAATACGAGCAAGGGATGATGGAACACAACCTGCTCCCAGTGGGATGAAATTTACCAGTAGGGAGAACCCACTTGTTTCCCTCCAACGGCTCTTTATAAGGCAAAGTACAACTGAAAACACTAAAAATATAAAAATAATATGTTTTAATGATTGCATCTTGACATTTCGCATTCATGACTTGCGGGATTGTTCAGGGATTAAATGGGAAAGACAAACGTTCCACATGAAGAGCTTGATGCTAGAACTGATTAAGCTCGTTAACCGAGGCTCCACTGTCTATGTCACTATTCCGCATTGCAGACTTCGGTAGCCATTATTTTATGCGTTTAAAAGGCAGTCATGATTAACATTACCTTTTTCCGTGCAGTTCAAATGCAGTCTATTTCCTGGTTTCTAGATAGAACCGAGGTCCAGCCTTACAGCATTGTGTGGAGCTACGGTTTAGCAACGATGAACCGAGCAGGTATAGGCATACACCCATATATGGGCTTTCCGAAGCAGACAAGTTGCACACGCATGCTCTGAAACAGTCCTCTTAAAACTACCTTCATTTTCTGTCGTCTCAACCCTCAGACATTATAATCTGTTATAAATAAACAATCATCTACGCTGGTAATTTAAAGATGGAATACAATCACCTGATTAAATGCGGCCAGTTGCGTAAGGATGCGTCTACTCTGATAACATTTCTTATGTCTATGAGCTTCACGCACCTGCGAACAAAGAAAGTTCTCAATTTGTCCAATGAGATTTATTTATAAGAGAGATTTGAAAGTAGGGGGTCAAGAACCCTTTTTTAACCATCAACAGTTTTCTTCAAATGACCCCTTAAACACTATGACCCAGGTGATATAAAGGGCTTGTAAAGTTGATATGAATGGCTGCCCAAATTGAGGAGCTTGTCAAGGGTGTTTTATGGGTGAGGGGAATGCGGGGTCAACTTTTGTGCAAGAACGGCACCTTATGGCACGTAGATGCATCAGTGGCAGATTTAGGAAGTCAGAATTGTCGAAGCAGATTATTTTGTAAACTGCATTTTTAAAATTTTTTCCCCATAAGTAGTCGTTTTCATCGGAGGGAGGCAATCTTCATGACTAAAACCCACCTGAGTCTAGAGATGTAAGGACGCTTTACAGCTGCATGAAGCCGGATAAACTTGCTTGAAATATTGACTTCAAAATGTGCATTTTGATACTTTTGAGTCCTTCGCTTCAGTACATGCAGTAAACCAGCCCCCGGTCTACCATTCCGGTATTTTATACAGTTTTTGATGAATGAACTTGTAAACTCGGAAGGAAATGATAAAGTGACGTTAGAAGATTTTCGCAGTGGATCAAGTGAAAACTGGAAAAAGCTAAGCAGAGCTAAGCATTTATAAATGCACGAATACTCTCTAACGCTAAAAGGCTGTTATTTAAAAATCGAGTATGCAGAAAGGAAATATCCTAAAAGTTTATTTTGTTGAGAAACAACGTGAATCTACCATTTTTTCCTTAAAATAATAATTTAATTTGAGCACGCGTCGGAAGTAAGTGACAAACATATTCCCCCACCGGGGTGGTTGAGTTCAATCTTATTTTTAGTCGAATTTGGAAGAGCCCTGACGGAAAATGCAACGTCATATTATAAAAACTGACCCAATGGATTTTTCTTTCCTTTGTTTTTCGGACCGACCGGGGCTTAATGGTTTGCGTCGGACGGCATTGCCATGCACGTCAATCGTCGTTTCATGGTTGTCGAAGCCGTGACATTCACAAAGTTGATTTCTTCAAAGTAGTAGTGGTTAGGGGCTTCCTGTAAATCAAATCACAACGCTTCAGCATGAAACTGGACTTCTTAGAAGAAACAAGATAATCTCCATATTTCCTGTAAAAATTTTGTTGTGGACTATAAACGCAGTTCCTAAGCAAATGCATCTGATTGGCTAGCTATTGGAGTTAGCGGTGATATTTTGTTTAATTAATGGTTGCACAGTCGATGGTCATCCAAAGAAGGTGGCCCAGCATTTTCCCAAAGTCTGTGGTTAATGACCTCAGCTTGAAATTATCTCAGGCTAACTCGCATAGGCGAGCGTTTACTTCTATCAAATTTGCCCTTTACTACGCCATTTATTGTATCCTTTAAGGGATTTATGGCCTGTTTGTCCAAAATGTTTGAATTTAGGAGTTCCACTAGTCTTTGCGCAGGCAGATTCCACGTGGTAGACTGTTCCCCTTAAGATACGGTTGATATTCCAAGTCCATGCGTCCTTTCAAAGATGGGCTGTTTCAAAAGCATTCAATTATGGCAGAGTTCTTTTTTTCCCAGACACACGGGCAATACGTTGGGTTTTAGCATTTTGCGAATGCACAGGTCGAAAATACACAAATAACCGACAGAAAAGTGAATCCTTATTAAATTAAACATTAGTAGTTAAACTATGTTGTTGCAGAAATGAAAATATTAATGAGTATAATAATTCATACTTTGCACTATTTTATGTAAAATAATATAATATAACAATAAATATATAAAAATAATAATAAAAAGATTATTCTACTAGGCAATGTACGGAACATACATCCGTTAAAGCACGAAAATTTCATGCATTTTTTTGTAGAAAAGGCTTCATCAATTATCAAAAAAGATATTTTTGCAGGAAAAATAAATCGGTGTTGTATGGCATATTGTGGTTTGGTTGTTTCTTTCTAGTAACTTGTGTAAACTACAATCAGGCGGGACACATATTAATTGATCTAGACGTCCCGAATAATTTTGGGTTTTTTTTAAATATATTTATGTGTCCGAGAAGTAAATAAAATTTCGTTCTCCTGGAAAAAGATATGTTTTTTATGTCTCGTTTGTAGAGGAGAGGGAGACGTTGAATTTAAAATATTTTGCAAATCCCTGTCTACATTAAACATTTCGTACATTGTTGCGGCTTCCACAGGTATGCCATGTAGATAGCTCAAAATAATCCCATTCTTGTTCTCGCGTTCCAATTCAAAAGGACAACCCGGTGTCCATAAAATGTTAAAGTGTGAATCATATTGCCTGTTTTATACGGAAGAATCTAGTTTTATATCAGGCAACCTCCGATGTCGGCAAAATCCTACTTATTACCCTTAAATAAAATGAAGTGAATTGATAGTTTCCCTTACTAAAAGGCTTCTTCGGAAACTAATTCAATCATTTGACCAAACTGACCTGACAAAATTTATGCTGAACTACCAACTTTAATTTAGATCATGACTTTGCATGAAGTTCCCCACCTACTGTATATCAGCTAAAAAGAGTGAAAGATACAGGAAACCAACAGGACGGCCAGAATCGTCGTTTGCTTCAGTTCAGCGGGTGCTTGCATATCTTCCACTCAGTACACAATGGTTCATAGCGGCAGGAGATTTAACCGATCGTACTGGGTTGTCACCAAAATTAGCCATTGCCGTGGCGGCATGCTGCTTTCAACGTTAGCGGCACTTTTACAAAACGTGGCTTCACGCAAAAGCGGGTTCTGGCGTGTATATTTGCAGGCCCTTTTGAAGGGCCCCTTGGGCCTTAAATATACAAATTATTATTATTATTATTATTATTATTCCTCTTCATTAATCATGACTAATTTGGCGTTACGCCCTGAAAATAACGCAGGCAGATAGCTGCAACTGCTTTTCAAAGTTAGACCGCTTCAGACGTGTAGATCGCCGCAACTAGCAAAGTTGGATAATCACGATTTGATTTTACTCATGCATGCTTAATGAGCCACTGTTTGGCTTGTTGGCTGCACCAACTGGCTGCGTCCTCCCCCATCTCCGGTCTTCTTAACTTTGTCTGGACACCGGGGAGAGAGTGGGGAGGATCCACCGTGAGTCTGCTTTCACTATAATCCAGCTGCCAGTCACCGCGCTTGCCTTCAGATTGAACTGGGAACTGGACATCTTCGAAATTGACGGGAGATCTGTTAGAAATATGAACCTCTTGATTAGATCACAAATGCTTCTGCCTCCCTCTCTGAAGGCAGCGCGTCCACCTGCCTAGTTTATCCTTCGGATATTTTGGTATCCCCAGGAAAAAGAAGCTACTCAATTTGAAGACAAACGCTCACACCCAAGTGCACAGCTTTCTAAATTCTAAAATTGCAAATTAATTCTCTGCTATCAATTTAATATTTTTGGGATAAGTTCCATTTGGAGAAATTTTTTTGCGAAAATGATGATATTATTTTGCTGAAAACAGCCCGCAATCCGTTGATTTTCCGGTAGAAGTCGCTTTTCCATCAATGGTAAGTTGAATACTGTAATCTTGACTGCAGTACTGAAAAGCAAAAGACGTTTCTCAGTACTCATCCTCCACCCTATATCGTTACCTCAATCTGTCACCATCCCAAAATGAAGATTAAAACTTGCCCGGTGTATTTAGGTTTCCTTATAGAGGTTTAGAAAATGCTGTCTCGTATAAAAGTTCTGTTGGTTGGAACATTCTAGTAAAAAAAATCAATACATTATGCACATATTTTGTAATAAATCAACCCGCAAGTTTATGCGGTCACAAGTTGTTTCGGAATTATTGATGTATACACCGTGATATTTTGACCATCAATTTCGATTATGTCTACCAAGTGCTTAAAGAGCAGAGATTATGACCATAGTCGGATATAGTGAAATTGGACGCACAGCCATCTACCACACTCTAAACCCTCATTTCGCTTGAACCGGTGACAAGCCAAAGTGAAGAGGGGTGAACGGAACTCAAGTGTAAGCCGCTTTCTCTAATGCAGGCCAGGAACACCGCTTAAGTTAGTCTTAAGTGACAGTTTCCTTTTGCGCTCGTACTACTGCATAACCTACCCTTAATCACCTTCATCAGGTGTCCACAAAGACTCAAGGAGACCGAATCCGATATTGCTACTACTATTTACTGGCAGTGTAACTAAGTAATAGTAGTTCTGGTGCTATTGCTGACGCTGACTAAACCCAATGCTGGGGCTCGTGGTCCCTAGGTCCCAACAGGGAGTGTGAATCTGGGTTTATGCTACTCCGATTAACTAAATGCTTGAGACTCGGAGCAAATCAAGTCTTTCCTTGGTCCCCACCCTCTCAGCTCTATCCACCAGGCTGCGTCATCTTATTGGTTAACGAAACTTTATTAAGTAGTAGCTCACGTTTTACCATGTCGTTATGTTGCATGGTGCCATCTGCCATTAGCAGGCTATCTTTCTGCAGTCCCTATCTCTATCTTGCGGTTTATTGGAACATTTCCTGTCTAATAGCAGAGCAATCTGCTCCATAATCGACTACTATTGTTATACCTTATAACTGTATTAGTAGCAAATTTTCCACAGTAGATCTATAATCTCATGCAAAGTTATGATCAGAACTCGAGTTGGTAGATAGTCTAGCGTGTTTTTGATCGGTTGCGTGGATTTGCGAAAACTACACGTTTAGACTGAAAGAAAGCAGACAGAAATTTGGCGAGGAGGTTGCCAGATACTCATATGAACCAAAGCTTTTGCGCGTTGCGCTATAAAAGGGCACCATTACAAGTGCTTTTTTAAACGGTTACTTATTATAGGCATTTAAATATTTGAAGGTACACTAATCGCCGACATTTTTATGGCCGTTAATTTTTCTTGACAATGTACTTTTATGCTTGGGTGACTCTACAAATATGACCAAGACGCCCAAAGCAGCTCACTATTTCGGTAACTGCTCATAAACACTACCTTATCTTAATCTTAATCGCACCAATGAAAGATTCCTTCGGGAAAAACAGCAATTACCGACAATAAATGCCTGTGGTCCTACTGCAGGGTAATGTTTCTACGGGGAGCTGAAAAAACGCACTATTACAGTAATACACTCGATTAAAATTTGTGATGCTTTAACCAACAGTAAACCTCTTTGGCTACAGCACTTAAAAGAGTTTGTTATCAGTGCACAGGCTGGAAAAAATATTTTTTTATTTTGTAACAGAATGTGGCACAAAACCAGGAAGCACTTCTCAATAAAAACAAAAGGTTCGCTTTTAGGTTCATAGTAAGGGCATGCCAACCTTTATAAATGGTCTACATTTCAGAATGTCTGTCAAGGTTTCCAACGCATTAAGCACAAAAGAAGATAAACCAAGCAAAACTATAAAAAGGTTTGACTTCCACTTTACAAATAACTGTTTTTTTTTTGGCAAAGCACTTCATATATCACACGAACCAAATAATAATTTACAAACACAGTATGCTATCCTTGTTGTTTTTCAGGGAGGCGGTTTCCTTACTTTTTATGAGCCTTCGGGTACGAATGGGACTGCTTCAGGAATTTATTTCGCCTACAGTGTATGGCAGAGGAAGTATTTTGGCCAGCGTAACCTGGGGGAATACAGCCGGGGTCGAATTAGTCGTAATACAGAACGATGTTGAGTGTTGGAAGTCCACAGAGGAATTTTCGGTAGAATCCTACCTTAGGTCCCTGATCAGCAGGCGCGTGCCTCACCCTTCTGTAATAGAGAACAGGGTGTGATAAAGAGAATTCAGTCTGGGCAATACAAGAGAAAAGAAATACATATTTAAAACATAAAGTTTATCAATTATAAAAAACAGGGCTGATTATTAA
The DNA here is from genome assembly GCA_036362985.1 of Ligula intestinalis. Lineage (NCBI taxonomy): Eukaryota > Metazoa > Platyhelminthes > Cestoda > Diphyllobothriidea > Diphyllobothriidae > Ligula > Ligula intestinalis. The sequence goes on from JAYGXS010000009.1 coordinate 1,604,398, forward strand.
ATGATTAAATGTTTGTCAACAAGGGAGCCCACCATAATTTTAATGTGCACTTATGCAAATATTTGGAAATAAGTAAAATAAAAAAACCTGAGTCAAACTAAAACCAACTAACTGAAAAACGTAAACTAAATCAAGCTATACTCATTGAACTAAAAATAATTTCAACCTAAAATAAAAATAGCAAACACAATAATGAACTGAAAACTAAACTGAACTTAGTTTTCAAGAAGTTAAATAAACCAAATAAAATAAAGTTAAGTCGTTGCACATGTTAATTGAACTATATTAATCTAACTCCAGAACGGTCAGTTGGACCTCAGGTCGGTAAAGTGCAGCAGCCGACCTTGTAAACAACAAATATTTTTTCGGAAATATCAAGAAAACCAATAAAGTATAAAGTTGAGTAGGTTAAAATTGTTTAAATTTTTCACACCCAATAAACTATTATTTAGAAATAAATGTAAGTTAATTTCTGTGTTTATTTATGGCGCGCTATTTGTGCGAAAATATTTAATTATTTAAACAAGTTCTGAGACCCAAATTAGGATTCCACCTAATTTTCCTAGGCCATTCTCTCGAAATTAGACACCAAATTATTTAGAGATTTTGATTAAATGTGGCAGTTATCAAAACAACCACTGCCACCTACTTCGATAATAAGCTATTTTCATCTCCGTTGAAGTCAATCTGGGGCGGATCATTGATGAGGAGGCCGCACTTAGAAGGATGCAGATAGGAAGACACTAGAAACGTCACCTTATTCCTGACGGGAAATGCGCTTTAATGCTTTTAGAGCATAGACTTTCAACAAAATAAGGAGTCTGTTTCTTTTCTACGCAGTTACAATAAAACAGGTCTAAGAATATACAAATAAAGCTGTCCTTTTATTCGTTAAGCTGTATGCTAATCATTTACCTTCATTCTGATTAAGCGTTTTATTTCTTTCATAAAAGTCTGCGGACGGTGTCAAGTTGAAATTATGCACGAAACCAAAATCTCCCGTGGGACTGCATCCTCATTAAGAGTCACTTTCCAAACTGTGTGTGTCCGCTAGCCTTGAAATCCATTAAATTCGTTGCGCAACTCACCTTAAAGCTAACATAAAACTCCACCAATAGCCGGATAGTAATCATAACAATAAGGTATTCTTTCGAGTAAAAAAATGATTACTGCCATCAAATTTATACGATACTGCTGCAGGTTAATGTTTCTACTGGGAACTGAGAACACGCAGTATTTAAATAATATCCTTGGTTCACCAGTAGGAGGCCTTTCTGGCCGCAGCACTTGAAGGATTTTGGTTTCTATGCAAAACCTAGTAAAATATATTTTGACTTTTTAACAGAACTTCGCAAAAACTCCAGGAAGTACTTATCAGTTGGTAGAAAAGTCATCTTTTAACTCTATAATTATCACAGGCAGAACTTCATACGTGGTCTGCGTTTTATACTGTCTGACAGGGTCGAAAATGCAGTAGACGCAAAATTACATAAACGCTGCACAACACTAATTAGCTTTGACTCAACAGCTCGCCATGTTCCCATTTTGCGAATGGCTGTTGGCTCCCTTTTCCCTCTAGTAACATAACTATCTGCCTCCTTATAACACTAGACGCATTACCTTGTCGTTTATAAGTTTGGCAATTTCTTGAAATTTTATATTAGTCAACACCATAATGTTTATCCTATAATTGGTTGTCTCCTTTTTGGGTAATTACGCCCTTTTTAATTCCCCATAACCCCTTCTTATTTGTTTGAATTCCCCACATTGGTCCCGTGCAAACTGACTTTATCTCGCTGCTCGTAAGCTTGGAATCCTTGCGTGTAAGTGTAATATTTAGGTTTTCCTTAATCTCCTCTAATTATGGAATCATATAAAGCGTTTTAGTACAGTTATCAATTCAATTTCAAGGACAACGAGTCATAGCAAGTTAACAAGTAAGAACCAGGCCGGCCTTAAGCGTCTTATTAATTATGGAGCACGCAAACTCTCCACACTTCATGCATCACACGCACCGAATAGTAATTTACAAACAGATTATGTTATTCGTTTTTCAGGAAGGTGGTTCCTTTACCTCTTTTATGGATCTTCGCGTACGAATGGGGCTTTTTCCGGAATTTATTGCAAACTTTATTATTTCGCCTACTGTATATGAACAAGCAAGATTTTTTTGGCAAGCGTAAACTAGGGAAATACTGTCGGAGTCACTGTGTCCCAGTTTTATTCCTTATACAGCTGACGCAGTCATAATCCAGAACTATGTTGCATTCCAAAAGTCCAGAGACAATTTCTCCTAAGCAATTCCCTTTCCTGTACTTCAAAGCATGCAAGAGCCATTTCCGTCTTAGATAGATAGATAGATAGATAGATAGATAGATAGATAGAGACCTATATTTTGATGATAATATCAAAATTTTCAGCAAAAAAGTGGCTCCATTCACGGAGAGTAAAAATAAGATCAATTATGGGGTCCAAAAAGCTCAAGAGTAAACGGTCAAAGATAACAAAATGCTCAAAGTAAGAAGTCGACACGGTTACCACATCTGTTATGGAGACAGGTCTGCCTTCAGCTTCTCAATTTCCATTTCTTCACACGTGAGGAATCGTGCTAAGAATGGGAGTACCGAGTACTGGTAGGCCGATGTACGGCAGGTCATATGACGGAAGCTTCGGCGCATGGTACGAGAAGATTTCGCAGCCATTAATTCAGAGTGGAGAGGGTGAGCGACCTCACTTAGAATACGGTCCACAAAATTCTTGACCGATTTAAAATGTCGCTGTATGATGAGGTCAGCTAAAAAACATAGGAATAACCGGCAGCTGAAGAGAGCATGCGGAGAATACGTTTAATAATAAGCAAGCCTTTCTTGAGTAGTGCTGGAAAAGTAACTGGAGAGCAATAAAGAATAAGAGGGAGGATACAGGCATCTATAAAATGCCAGATGAGAGCTTGTGGGGTGCGATATGAACGCAAGCGGCGGACATAATACAAAAGTTTGCGGATTTTTATAAAAAGGTCTTCAATATGAAGAGTAAATGAGAGGTTGGAAGCAAGTGTTACACCAAGGTATCGGAAGGAGGATACATTGTTGGGCAGAAAGTCAATGTTTTCAGGGCTGGTAGGGGGTCGCAGCCGAAAAATGCACTGGACTGACTTCCGCTCATTAAGTAAAAGGCCATTTTCTGACGACCATGCTGTGACATGGTCCAGTCCATCCTTCAGTGTTTGGAGATGGGTCTGGCTTTTTAGAGGATGGCCGACAACCATATCGTCAGCGTATTTGGCAAACAAACATGCGTTTGGAGATCGTAGGTCATCAGTATGGAGGGAAAAAAGATGAAGGGATAATATAGACCCCTGCAGAACTCCACAATTGTTGGGAAAGACCGTGGATTTTCGCTTCCCGGTCTGAACGAATTGGGTGCGGGAAGAAAAATAGTCCCTTAGCCATGAGACAACCCAGCCAGGAGAGCCACATGCAGAGGTTTTACTAAGAAGAAGATGGCGCGGGATCGTGTTGAAGGCTGAGGAATAGTCAAGAAAAGCACACGCGTAAGCATGGCATCCCTTATCCAAGTCCCTAAGAGCAGAGTGGACTACTAAAGCAACTGCATCTAGTGTACTACGCTTCGCCTTATACGCAAATTTCAAGGGATCAGAAAAATTGGATGAAAACGGCTTAATGATGTCCAAAGCGATTCGTTCTGTAAGTTTGAGGAGTGCAGAAGAGCAGGCGATTGGGCGAAAGGATTAGAATTCGTAGTGGAGATCGTCGAGCGGAACAAAAACACTGCTGAATTTGCATATACACTAACGTTTAACTCATATAAAGCAGGAATGCATCTTGCATTTTTTTGTGTGTGAGTATACTTTCTTCGGATTTTTTGCACGTCGAAGTCTTCTGCGAATAACCGTAAGGCCTGAAATATTTTGAGCCGAGGACTTATTCAAGAATGAGATTTCTTTTGTATATGGCCACGCACACCAGCAGAACCACAATTTTGTCTTGGATAAGGCAAGGATGATCACCCGAGCGAAGGACAAGATGGTCAGACTGATGTTGGAAGGTTTGTCCTCCCTAACCGAACCATAGATTTAGACCCCGTCTACTAGGCGTTACCCGCAAGGCTCAAGTCCGTTCAGAGAATACGGGCGAAGGAAGCCACGCAGGACCAACCGTCGACGCCTGTGGAGGAAGGATAAGGCACCGATCGGTAATCACAGAATCGGTGCGGCACACTACCTCATGGATGCGCACGCCAGGTCGAAGGCACTCTGAGCGAAGATCAACGACCGATCGATCCATCGCCGACAAGCACGTTCACGTAACGTCAACCGCAAAAAGGACACAGGAGACACGAGCCCACCATTGGTCGATAGTTGAGAGGCCACAACCGACCGAGGGGCAACTGAACGCGCGTGTATTAAGCGCGGCTATAACGCCAGGCAGATTCATTCAAGGCCTATAGAAGAGTAAGTTCCTTACTTCGGTGATGGAAACGATAGCGTTTCCGAAAAGTCAGTCCAATTTATAGGTTGGTCCATGAACGCGCCTGTTCTTCTTAGTCCCCCCCCTCCCGAGGAATGGTGAGCACGATATTCGAATACTTGTTACTTTTTACATCAGCATCATCTGAGAGTTTGGCAGGGTGGGCGCAGGAATGGTATCGTGCTTGTGAATTGATTTTCAGTGAGAGTTGACTTTCACGGGATCTATCGCACTTTCTCGCCCCTCATACACTCGAGAATGATGTTATGAGGGGGTCAGGAACACACTCTTTAATGAACGTTCACCGATCGCTACCGGAACTCACTCGTCCCATTTGGTCTTGGGCCTCACTCTCTCGAGCCTCCACCAGCAGCCGCCTAGTGGCTAGCGGTGTAGGCAGATAGACCTTGTCAGCAACTCAGCAGGTTTGGGCCTCGAGTGGGGCACGAACTAGGTCTAAGTATGACTGGCTGATGATGACTTATGAGCCAGAAATAGTCATTCCAGTCTCCCTTGTCTTTATTGGCAATGCTTAGCTGAAGCAGAGAGGGCCGGAACCCAGATGAGACACAGTGGTCAACAAGGCTACCCAAAGCAGTGGTTGGCACATGCACCTGCTCCAAGCAGGATTTCATTCACAAAGAACAAAACAGCGACTCAGCTCTCAGCTGACTGAATGTGTCGAAGAGACAAAACTAAAAAACTAAGGCAAGACTGTCTTGTAAGGTCGCCTCTATATGTAATCCCCCGTCCAACTGTTTTACAGAATTGGTGGTTAAACATTTTATTCTTGGCAAACAAGTGCAAATGAATATTGAAATGTGTTGAAAATGATCAAAGACCATTAAATTAGAGCCCCTTATAGCTGTTTTAATGAGCTAAACATGATCAATTCCTTCGCATCAACTGGAAAATATGCATTCCAAGAAATTTTAATCTTTGGGAACTTTAATTAGTGCATTTTTTGAGTCTGCTGCCTCAGCTGGTCTTCGGAATAACAAGAAATGTGCAATGAACAACTAAAATTTCAAAGTGCGGAAAAAATCAAAGTTATATGGGATGAGCCGGACTGAGGCCACACCTACCAGTCAGGTCTCACCCCAAATAACTATTGATTTTTTAGCAAACTGGAAATTTTAGTTGTTCATTGCACATTTCCTGCTAGTCCAAAGCCGATCTGGGATACAGACGCGAAAATTCACTGATCAAAGTTAGCTTATATCCATCAGCATAAACTCCCATTGCCCAGGCAACTGATGAATTTTGATGGAAATTTGACCTTATATTGGCGGAATCTACTGAAAAAGAGCAATTCGACCTTTTATTGGCGGAATTTAATGCAAAAAGAAAATTTCGGGCTGCTGCAAAATGTAAAATTAGGTTACTATAAGTCAAAAGCAAGTAGGACCTTTAAAGGCAGTCCTACCAAACATATTTCTTGCAGTCAGAATCTCCGGCCTGAGAGAAGGATTGCGTTATACTGTCAGTTGATGGTCTTAAAGTCACTGTTTTTAGCGCACCATGATAAGTCTGCGTCCACAAAAAGGTTTATAGTTCAGTCTACAAGTTCTCTTGAAGCGTATATCCTTTTTCGTCAAATTTTATGGGAAATCGTCTAGTATTGCTTACGTACCCCTGATAGTCGGCTCCACAATCTTGCCTGAGACACTCTTCGCCACCTAAAAGCTTATCAGAAATGTCGGACCGCGAGTCTTGACAGGTTGCGCAACCTAAGAAAGGTCATGAATTTCGCAAGAAAACTGCTACCATGCGGACGCTGTCCAGCACGTGACAATGGATGTTTTTGGTATTAAATGTCAATGTTTATTTATAGGCAAGGAGTGTAGGCAGTTGAATAAGAGGTCACGCAATTCTACGACGTCATCTAGTCCTGCGAATCTCGTGGTTTTTGTCGTGTTCAAATGGGACTGCGTCAGAGGGAGAAAATCATTGGATGAAAACAAAAAAGTGCCTGGTTGATACGCTTTTGTGTGTAAATGTATCAAAAATTGAAACGATGGAACATGTTATAGTGGTTTTGTCTGTGTAATTATAAGACAAAAGTCACGCTTCTGTTTTCTTGAGCGGGTTATGCCTTTCTGCCAATTACTTCTAATAGGTAGAAGAAGGCTGTTCGTTAGTTTGAACCATTGCTCTATTTTATGAGTTTTCAAACTTATACAGAAGGCCATTGTCAGAGCCAATAGCGGAAACAAAACGAGCAACAGTTATAAGGGATAGGAACTAATCAGACATGAGTGACGCAAATTGGAATGCGACTACGCAGGGTGCTCTATGATGGCGTTAGATCAATAAATCGATAGGCTGAGTTCTCATCGAAGGCCCAGACTTCAATCAATTTACGACTTGTCCTGCTTTTCGCGTGGGCGATTATCCTAGGTGTTGGTAGTCACTTGTGAAAAAAGACGCTGTTTTAACGGTGACAAACTCTGGTGTCACCGGCTAATTACGCCATTTGGAATCCCCAAGGAGCTACGCAACATGAAGGGCGTAAAAGTGAAAGCCACCCGGAGGTGAGTTTATTGTGTACAAAACCCGGAGTCGCTGTCTCGTGTGGCGCTTGCGTCACTGGCGTTGTCCAGGACTGAATGTTCCGCCGCGGGGCAAAGCCCGAGCATGAAGTGGACTGGCTGTGTCCTTGATAGTCCGTGTTTCAACTCACTGCCTGAGAGGTGACAGTTGCTTATAAGTTATTGTCAAGCGCGTTTGCTTGTGGCATGATTGGGCACGTTGGAGTAAGGTCACCTGCCGTATGGCACAGCTAAGTGGCCTTTGAGGAAGTACGACTAGTTGGGTGTGCGCGTGTTAGGGAATATCGGGTCCAGCGGTTTAAGGTCAGCGCGTGGGGCCCGCCACAGCGAAGACACAAGATCTTGCGGCAGTCCGCATTGACAAAATTCACACACAAGGCCAGACAGCGAACGGGGAAAACATCGATCAGCCCAAGGCTAACACTTACAGCCGCAACTTTAAACTGCTGATCGATAAAAGTCAGTATTCGCTTTGACAAAGGACATCAGGCCCAGCTGTCCGAAATGTCAGCAACTCTTCGAATTTATTCCGGTGAGCAGAAGATAAATTATAATTATCAAGAAATTATTGTGGTAGTCGGCCTCGGGTAGGACGCCTCAGGACAACCTGAAAGGTTATGCTGGCATTCGGTTGGCCTACGCTCCTAACTGACACCTCCTCCGTCACTTATGTTCGTGTATGCGCGATCGGAACATGCATCCATTCAGACCACAAAGAAGAATTAGGCAATCGGCCAGCTTTTTCCTTCCGTTCATGTACAGGGTGTCACAAAAAGATTTATACACATTTTAATTAATTGTAAACTTAGTGCTTATTATAATTTTCTTATTTCAAAAAAGTAAAAATATCTAAAAGTATCATATTATTGTTTTTTCAGTGCATTTTGCCTATTGCAAAAGTGGCTGAATTTAGAGAATCTACCGAACATGAATGCACCCGAATACCAAGGGAATTGTTTCATGGTGTGTGCGATTCCATTGCTTCGCGTTGTCAGCAGTTTCATGATCAAAATGGAGGTCAGTTTGAGAATATTCAGTGACAAACAACAAAATGGTACTTGTAAATATCTTTACATTTATTCTATAATAAAATTATGATAAACAACAATTTTACAAATATGTAAAATATGTATGCATTTTGGGACACCCTGTACAATATACAGCTGGAATGCAAAGATTCGCCTCACCTTTTAATAAGAGCAAACTGGTTTTTTGTAGGAAATAGGTCGCAATATTCGCAAATATACAAAATAAGCAAAAGAAGAAGAAGAAGAGACTGGATTTTTTTGATGATGAGATTGGTTCCAGTTGAAATCACTATTAGAAACATGCCCTAATTGCGCTGTGAACAGGAACACTATGTTGCCAAATTACGGCGTTCAGTCAATAGTATAGTTCGTCGCTGACCACCCGGCTGGTCTCATGCTGCAAAATCTACACAACAGGATAGCTTTTTACCTGCTTCCTGTCCTTGCATGAATTTAGTAACAAATGGAGAACATGGCAGTTTGAATTCTCACAGAATCAATAACAACAAGGTCATTTTTCAACGCGGCAAATTGTCAATACTAATTTCGCCTTTAAACTTGGGAGGGAAATGTAGGGACGGAAATTAGCAAAAATCAAAGACTGATTAAATCTAGACATGCAATTACCAGGGCAATTGTAAATCAGTCACATGATCTAACTGCTTACATAGGTCGGGTTTCTTCCGCCGTATATAGGCTGTTTCTATGTAGCTCAAGGTTCGATTTTTTCGTGCTTGAACAAGAACTCGGAAAGATGTTTTGAGGTCAACAGAGTGACCACTGTGTAGCAGGTGCTTTGTAACGGAGGACCGTGGTACTTTCTTTGCTTGTTTTAAAAGCCATTTAGGTAAATTTTCAGCGACCCTGGTCGCCAATTGCCTTTGCGTACGCCCAATGTACTTGCATCCGCAAGTGCACGTGAATTCATAGATACAATTTGGGGTGGCATGCAAAGGCAAGGCATCCTTTGTCCGGTCAGCTTGAAGTGCAACAGCAGCTTACGTAGGCCCACTCATTAATCCCTACTCCCTGCATGTTTTCCAACGAAAACGGTGGTTATAAGGTTTTATGGGAGGTGAATCAGGACACACAGTGGGATATACTTTAACAAATGCTGAATGCATTTTTATTTTACTGTTTATAGTAGTGTTGTTGGCTTATATTTGTAGATTTTCTTATCTGTATTATCGTTTAACTTATTGCGGAAAAACCCGATTATCAAATTGCAGGTTCCTTGAATTGCCCGAAAAATTGAAATGGTGGTTAGGAAATCGTCTGCTTCAACTTTCCTGTGGTCCAATTTACCGTACTGGAGTTACATTAGTATAGTCCGCGGCGCGAAGTGCCGCGCACCCCTTCCATTTCCATGCGGAACCACTTACTCCCAGTGGCCGTGGGAAGCAACTTCGGCTACATTTTTTTCTTTACACTTACTTTTAAGAATTTCTTTTTCTGCCTATTCTATTTCTCCACCCCACACCACCGTTTTTGCAGGGCAAAATGCTGGGACTAGGGGTATATGAGTGGGCCTACACAAGCTACTTTTGCCGCTGGAAGGTTTTTTGGAGGAGTGAAAAACAATAGTTCAGCTGCATTTTGCGTCCTCTCTATACTTCAACGTAGCTATCGCTAAATTGTATTTGAAATATTGTCACCTTTAAAAGTTAGAGATATAAACAGGCTGGAACAGGCTGTTCTGTAGGTTCCGGCCGTAAAAAACTGCCGTATTTTTGAATGAAACGTGAGAGATAGCCACGCTTATGCAGGACCCCATGTATTCAGGCAATTTCTGCAGGCAGAGTCTCACTGAAGCACGCATGCTTAGCTCTCTGGAAAAGTTTGAGTACCACGTATCGTTTCCGCAATGTTGGCATGAAGCTGGTAAAATGTAGGTATTGGCCTTTCCAGGTAGTCTTCTGGAAGACAATGCGCCTTATTGAACCATCCTGCTCTCTGAACAGGAAGAGGTCAAGAGAGGAAAATTTATTGTTCTGCTCCATCTCCATTGTGAACTTAATCTTCGGATGCAATTTACTCAGCGGGGTCCTTTTTGGCATCAACAAATAAATCCTTTGGTGTACGCTTGCTTTGAATTCGTACCTGTGAAACAGTGCTTGAAAAGTGCAAAATCATCAGACGTCTACAGTACTTGAAACTTTGAACTGACACTGTACGGTAACCTGCAGGCCTTTTAAAAATACTATTTAATCAATAAGTAAACCTCTTGTTGCATCAAAGAATAGGCAGTTAACATCCTTCTAGGCATATAAAAAGTTTTCAATTAATTTCTTGGTTAAAAAGTCCACTTTTTGGATTTCTAGGCGCATAATGATACGAATGAAATAGAAAGCTCGCGTTCTAGCTATTTCTAGTGGTAAAGAAGACATGATCGAACACAGGAAGGATTTGTATTTTATTCTGAGTTTTCGGGCTCCTGCCGGAGTCCATCGTCAGAGATGGAAAAATAGCAACAAATGGGGTAGCCACTTGTGGCGTGTGTACAATACTTAAATTTTTGAACATGTAGAAATTCAATAATTGTGTGTATGTGCCGCCGACTGGCCAATGTGGACTATGTTAGCCTGTTAATACAAGCGAACATGCGAGTCTCAGGAAGTAATTGAGAAGTAGAAGACGACTCGATCGTTGAGACAATATGTTTATTCGCCTGACGTTTCGAAATCTGTCGTGGACTTCAAACCGTCAGGCGAATAAGCATACTGTCCCAGAGATCGAGTCGTCTTCTATGTTAGCCTGTGTCAGTAGGCTAGATCGGCATGTCGTGTGGGAATATTTACAGAAAAAAAATCGTCAACGAAAACAAACAACATTTATAGGGGAATCGACAATTAAAAGTCACACAAAAGGAGAAGGACGGGGGGGATTGTGTAAACAATTGATAACTGTTAGGCTTTGGTGGTTACTTGAGGACCGTTCACACAGCTTATTCCTAAACTCTATTTCATCATCAGATGGGGGCCACTGGGGGCGCTTTAATGAATAAAACTTCATTTCAGATATCCCATTATGGAAGTGACCAAACTTCCCGCTGCATGACCGATTCCAACGAGAACGATGACCGTGTCCTGCTGTGTTTGTTTCCGTTGAGACTGTTTGTAGCCTTGTGGCCTTGTACAATTTTACGCTCTTTCTCCCCTACCCCACCCCCACTCGCCTTCGGAAGA